>WBMZ01003618.1:0-52862 GCA_013400975.1 Atrichornis clamosus | reverse complement strand
ATATATATATATATATAAATGGTAACAACAAAGGTAGGAACTTTCAGGAGTTCTGGTCAGCAAACAAACTTCATGGCTCCAGCAGTAGCTAAGTTTGTTTCCAGTGGTGCACAGTCAGAACAAGTCCAAAGTTTAGAGATTCACAGAAGTTAATTAAATCATAGAATCACAGAACCCCAGAATGGTTTGGGTTGGGAGGGATCTTAAAGACCACATAGTTCCAATCCCATGCCATGGACAGGGACACCTTCCACTGGACCAGGCTGCTCCAAGCCCTGTCCAGCCTGGTCTCCAGAGCTTACCGGGGACAAGCTGTACCACAAACCTAAAAGTTCACAAGATCCTCATCGGAGAGGCAGCTGGAAGAGTCAAACAACTTCCTTCAGATCCTCAACACCACCACGGGATGCGGGAGCCACCAGCAGGTTTGATGTGGCACAGTCCCTCACCGGGTAGTTGCACCAGGCAAGATGCAAATCAGCTTCCAGTGTCAGTGCTTCAGCCTGGAGCACACCCACAGCTAAGCCAGACACAGGGGGTAACTGTTGGTGCTCCTCTGAGTAAGATCACCCATAAATATGAGTAAAATTTAACCTAAATGACAAGTTTAATCCCCACTAACGAAAGACTTTAGAAACAGGAAAAAGTGTAACCTGAGACCTGAGGGGGACACACGTGCCCTGAACACAAGCCAGCATGCCCAAAGCATTGTGCAGCACTCCCCTCAGCACATAGGAACTTCTTATCTAGAAGAGTGGAAGGCTCCAGCCCTTCTAGATGGCTGCACTTTAAAAGAACTTCAGATGAAAAACTTCTTCCAACACAGATTACGCCTGTGTCTGGTCCTTTTGTTCCTCTGAGTTTGAAGATCCATCCAAGGAGTATGCTGATCAAAGGCACAGATTTTTAGTAAGCACTTTCTAAATGCACAAATAATTATCATAGTCCTCAAATATTCTCTTGAAAAGCAGAAGCGCTTCAGCTCTGTGTGTCTGGGAATAACTGAAAACACCACCTCTGCCACGCTGGTCAGACCAACAGTGTCTTCTGCCTGGAAAACCTACAGAACAGGATCAACAGTGTCTAAACCACACCTCCAGAGCAGACAAGCAATGGGAGGGCTGACAGGAGCATCACTTCCAGTCAGTCACCCCAAAATGTCATCCCTTAACTGGTGGCCATCCCTTAACTGGTGGCCTGTCTTTCTACACTGTCCCTCCTCTGTGCAGCTTCATTTCATATTAAATCCTTTCTTACAGAATCCCAGAACGGTTTGGGTTCTAATGTACCTTCAAGACCATCTAATTCCAACTCCCCTGCCATGGGCAGGGACACCTTCTGCTATCCCAGGTTGCTCCAAGCCCTGTCCAACCTGGCCTGGGACACTTCCAGGGATGGGGCAGCCACAGCTTCTGTGGGCAACCTGTGCCAGGGCCTCACCAGCCTCACAGCCAAGAATTTCTTCCTTATAACTAATCTAAATCTACTCTCTTTTAGTTTAAGACCATTTCCCCTTGTCATATTACTATTTCCCTGGGTAAAAAATTTCTCCCCCTTTCATATAAGGCCCATTTTTTCATCAAAAGTGGGTACTTACTGTGACTGTTAGAAATGTACCAAGCTGTAGCCATCAACTGTGGCATAATCAGGCTCCCCTGAAACACAGATCATAAATAAGAAAACAGGTTTCCTCATGAGAAATGCCTATTGTGTAACTTTAAACAGAACAGAAACACCACCCACTGGCCATCCGTGTTAAAGGCATGGGATGCAGTGAGACTCAAAGAGGTGCCCTAGGGAGCCAGGCTGGCAGAGCTGGGGGTGTTCACTCTGGAGAAGGGAAGGCTCCAGGGAGACCACAGAGCCCCCTCCAGAGCCTAAAGGGGCTCAGGAGAGCTGGAGAAGGACTTGGGACAAGGTCTGGAGTGATAGTTCCTCTGTGGGGCCAGAAAGCCCATAGGGCAGTAACTCACCTGGAGCGCTGGTCGGGGGGGGTAGGGGTCCCCTCCTGCACAGAAGGAAACAGAGCTGAGGATCTGCATGGCTACACAATTCCCTTTGCCTGGCTCTGCACTCCCCAGCTGCCCTCCCAGAGCCGGTGGGAGGACAAGAGGTTTGGCCAGCTTGGGCTTTAGGGACACCTGGCAACCAGGCATGTCATGGTGGGCTCACCACCCGCAGCCTGCCAGGGAATTGAACCTAACACAGTGAGGAAAAGATAAAAATAACCAGAAAGCACTAAGTCGGGGAAAAATTCACAAGGGAGCCTCAGGGCATGTCTTTGTACATGCCTTTGCCCAGAGTGAGACATCAGGAAGCCGTAATTGGACACAACGCCTCTCCCAGTGTGGCAGCCAAAGTGGCACACTCATCCTGAACCTGAGTCTTGGCCCCGGTCATCATCTTGCCCCCGGCAGAAAAACCCTTCACCGTGTCCTCCCTGCCCAGCTCCTGTCCCAGGAGAGTGAATTCAGCTCTGCAGTTCCTCCCTCCACCCAGAAATGTTTTCAACTCCTCAGATAGACAGTTAACACCAAGAGCCATTCAAGGAGATATTTTCCTCAAATACCCTCAAGTCAAGCTTCCAATAGACTGAAAGGAACAAAATATACCTTTTTTTGGGAGGGTGAGCATCATTTGCAATAGCAATTGCAATTTTACATGTAATGTCCCTTACCTTGATATAGGTACAGGAGCTGGACTTCTTGCAGGAGTCACATTTCTCTGGGTATTGTAGTAGTTTTCATAAACAACAGGAGCTAGGAAAAGTTAACAGTAGTGAACTACAGGCCTCTTATAGACATGAAATACTTACACCAACATTCAGCTGCTAAGTCTCTCCCCTCTCTTGGAAACTAAATAAGGGAATATTATTTTCAGAGGCTGTCAAAAGTGGCAGAGACTAGTGCTGCACGGCAATGAATGAAAGGAGGGATGCTGCACAATGAGTGTTTTCTGCACACAAACTGATGCTGACCAGAGCAGCCAGCTCCATGAGGAGTACAGAGCAGTCAGCACTACTTTGTGAGATTGTACTAAGTTCCTACCTGGAGCCAAACTTCCAGTTTTGCGTAAATTTACGAAAAAATCAACATCCTTCTCAATGCTGCACATTTCTAAACTCTTGCGGATTTCCTCGTATTTCTGCAAAAGGGAAATAAAAGGCATTTCTGTACATCAGGTCAAAAAACAAGAGGTTTTTTTCCAATTGTTCTCACACGTGAGGTGAAAGCCCAGTACTCACCCAGGACACAAGTTTCAATGTCATGGGAATCAGAGAATCACAGAATGGTTTGGGTTGAAAGGGGCCTTAAAGATCATCGTGTTTCTGCCCCTGCCATGGGCAGGGACACCTTCCACTATCCCAGGTTGCTCCAAGCCCCATCCAACCTGGCCTTGGACATTTCCAAGGATGGGGCAGCCAGAGCTTCTCCGGGCAATCTGTGCCAGTGTTTTACCACCCTCAAAATAAGTGGGAATCCCAGAGGAAACCTCATTTGCAAGAGTGTCGGCCAAGCCTTCTGCTTGCCCACTCATGCTGGCATCTGTGGTTAGCCAAGGGCCACAGCCCAGCTCGGACATAACACAGCTTAATGTGCAGGAAAACAAATTGGGCTTTGCTTTCCACAGAGAAAAATGAAAATTTTCAGTATTTGAGGTACCTCATCATTCTGGACGCAGCCCAGGGAGAGCTGGTTGGCATGGAGCCAGAGGGAATTACGGAAATAGCTGATCCGCTCGCACTCCTGGGTCTCAAAGAACTGAAATAACACAGACAAAAATGTCCACAACATCTCTAAAACAAGGGCAAATCTCTTTTGCCCAGATTGCTTCTCATCCCCAAGTGTCACGACAAAGATCACTGCCAGGAGCAGCTGGTGTTGCTCTTCTGCAGGAAACAAGGAAGCCAGGAGTTCTCCAGCTCGTCCAGAGGAGAAATGATCCCTCTATGCAACCAGGTAATTCAAAGGTGAGGGATAAGCTCAGTCTGCAGGACTGATGTGGGGGGGTCACCCAGCACATTGCTACCTCTGGGGAGACCAAGAGAGCTTCCTAAAGGCAGCACAAGTTCCCTAGGTGCTCCTGTGGTCCCAGCCCACTTCCCTTACACAGGTATCCCTGAATCACAGAAACACTGAGGCTGGAAAAGCCCTCTAAGAGCATCGAGTCCCAGTGTTACCTCAGCACTGCCAAGGCCATCACTAACCCACATCCCCAAGTGCTACATCTACGTGGTTTTTTAACATTTCCACGTTCCAGGTATGGAGCAGTAAAAAAAGCACTGTGTATGAAAACAGGTGCATTGACTGGTTGGTCTCCCTCTTTCCTGCCCAGACCTTTTCCAAGCATTTTTAAACCAAACTCTTTTGAAATCTGCTGTCTGGTACACCTCAATTTCACGTGCCTTTATACATTTCCATGAACATACACACTTGTCACCACTTATGACCTTTGCAACACATGGAGAGGAAAACCTCCACGTGATCCATCTACAAAAGTGAAACTACTGCTTTCCACTCCCCACCACAGAATTGTTAGGCTTCGAAAAGTCCTCTAAGAACACCGAATCCAACCACTAACCCAGCACTGCCATGGCCACCACTAAACTGTGTCCCCATCCTAGAAGCTCCCAGAGGAGACAGCTGAATCACACCAGCACTGAGACACCCACACCCATACACAAAATAGACAGCAAATTCCAGTTCAAAAGGCAAAAGTAAAACAGCAGCCTGATGAGAAGTAACTTGGGAAGGGATCAGTACAGCTGAGTATGGGAAGGCTGTCTGAAAGCCTGAAGCAGACCTAGGATAAAATCTCAATCTCTGCAGTCCCTGTCCATGCCTCAGTCACAGATCATGGGCTAGAAGCAGATCAGCTGCTCAACCTTCTCACTACCAGCTCTGGAATTCCCCAGCATGGGCTAGAAATCCCTGCTGGACTATTTATCTCTCTGTGAGGCAGCCAGCTCTAGGCTGATACACCCACTCAGAGGGGTTCCCATGCCACCACATCGTCTGTGACACACAAGGTGAAGAGCTCCTGCACAGTGTTCGTGTGGAGATGGCTTCACTTTCATCTCCAGCGACCACCAGCCTCTGTTGGAAAGTCGTGTGAAGTCTTCCAGAGTTTCAGACAGAGTCTTCCAGGTGTTGTTGAGGCTCTAGGCCATACTGGCTTTGAGTCACGGAGTATCCAGAGGTGACCACGGCTGTTCAAGATGATAGCCACGCCGAACATGCAAGCAGGTAATGGGCAAAAATGCCACTACCTTGAATCTGCTAATTTTAAAATGTGGTGGAAAAATAAAAATAATTTTAAAATAGCAGAAACCTTGAATCAGTGTAGCCGTGAATCCAGAAGCCAAGTTTGAGGCACACACAGGGTTAGCTGCAATATATCCTGCTGCTTCACTGCCAGGGGAATACACACAAGGCAAATCTGTGTCCCTGAGCCCTGCAGGCAGGACTGGAAACCCAGAGAACCATGCTGCCATGCAAAGGTGTTTTGGGGCATTTACCTCGCAAGCTTTGATGTGCTCCTTCTGCCACTCCTCCCGGATCTTCTCCAGTGTGGTCACACTCTGCTGGTAACTCCTGTCTGTGACACAAATCACATTTCAACTGAAGGTGTCTCTGCCCGTGGCAGTGCAGTTGGAACAACATGATCTTTAAGGTCCCTTCCAACCCAAATCATTTTATGAGTCTATGATTCCATGATTAACATTCATTTAAAAAACCCCTTGACTTGAAGGTAATATGTGAAGCCTGAAAAGGCTGGGACATCAGGGATAAAGCAGAAGGGCATGGCCTTGGAGAGGCCATTCAGGCTTCTCCAGGGCAGGTGTTGTTCCCTTGGGCACGTGTTTCCGAGGAGCTGTGCCTGACCCAAGGGCTGGGGCTCGCCCATGAGCCCCACTATGGCTTCACAGCCCCCTGCCCCTGGAAATGCTCGCCTCGCCCTCCCGACGTGGCATTTCCACACTCACCAGAGTCCTCCAGCGCTGATTTTGTCTGAGCCAGCTTCAGGAACAGCTGCCAAAAACGGGAGAGAAAAGGAAGGTGGAGGAGAGCTGCAGCACCAGTGGCACTGCAGCCCCACTGCGGAACACCACCAGCCCCGAAACACAGAGCTGGCAGAAGAGCCACGGGGCAGGAGAGCTGCAAGGAAAGACACCCCTTTCCCCCCGCACCCCACAGGCCCCTGCCTCCTGTACCTTCTCCTGCTGCTTCTGCGTCACCAGGTTGGCGTTGCGGTGCACAGCCTGCTCCGCCTCGTCCTTGTCCCGGCAGCGCTGCTCGTACACGCGCTTGGCCTGGCACAGACACGGGAACAGCGGGATGCAGACACACCTCGGGTGGGAGGCGCGGGGAAAAGCACAGCCGACGAGGGAACGGGCTGCCAGCGCAGTGGGGAACGGCACCTGGAAGTCCCAGTGCCCTGCAGCTTGGGGACAGCCTCACCAGGCAGGCTGGGGTGAAAAACTCATGGTAATCAAGTCTGTGAGTGTGTCCAGAGAAGGGCACAGGAGCTGGGGAAGGGGCTGGAGCACAAGTCTGATGAGGAGTGGCTGAAGGGGCTGGGGGGGGCTCAGCCTGGAGAAAAGGAGGCTCAGGAGGGGCCTTCTGGCTCTCCACAACTCCCTGACAGAAGGGGGCAGCCAGGTGTGTATCAGGCTCTGCTCCCAGGGAACAAGGGACAGGATGAGAGGGAATGGCATCAAGTTGTGCCAGGGGAGGTGTAGACTGGATATTCGGAAAAACTTCTTCACCGAAAGGGTTGCCATGCCCTGGAACACGCGGCCCAGGGCAGTGGTGCAGTCACCATCTGTCTAAGTGTTCACAGAAGGAATCAAAGTGGTACCTGGGGAGATGGGTTACTAGTGGGCTGGGCAGTGATGGTCAATGGTTGGACTCAGGGACCTAAGGAGGGCTTTTCCAACCTGAATAATTCTCTGACTCTAAATCATTTGTATCCCACACTGCAAGGCTACCACTGGCCATGTCCTCAGTGTGCCCTTCACTGTTGGTGAGCACACCCTGCACACCACTCACACAGACACAGCGTTGACAGTCACAGCAGAGGTGCAAAGCCCTCTCATTTAAGGTTGTCCCAGCGCTGTGTGTGTGTGAGCAGCATTAACCTACATGGCAAGAAACAGCAGCAAGTCTGCTTTACCTCCATGGTCTTCTTGTACTGCAGATTCCTGTTTTTGTGAATCGCCTCCATTATCAGCTCTATCTGTGAAGACAACAGACCTGGAGTCAGCACATCACCGGCCGTGGAAGCTCCAGGACACACCATGTGGCTTGGGAAAGGAAGAGCCACAGACCAGACTACGACAGGTTTAAGGACCTTCATCCACCTTTTATGCTTCTGCCTAAGCCTTGAACGGTGTATGCAAAGGAGCTCTACAAAGTAACTCCTAGCAATATATAGTACTGTATCATCTCCACAGACTGGCAAAACTGGGAAGACCACTCCCCTCTGGTAGGTCCAAACCAGTCCCTTGTTCTAGCATTTTCTGATTTTCCAAACAAAGGAATCACAAGCCAGAAGAAGTTAAAAGGCTTGGCCATTTTAGCAGACCCTATGGAGATCATACAGCACTATAAACAAATGCTTTGAAAACATTCCACTGCTGTGGCTGGCCCAAAAAGCACCCGAAGGAGAAGACGTGGAAGTGAGAAGAAGGAAGTTGGAGGTCGCTGCGCAGTTCACCCACACGCTTGCAACACATAGGAAGGAGCCCGGCGCTTCCCGGCAGCACAGGCACCGGGGCGTGGCGGGGGCCGGGCCGGGGCAGGAGCCACCGCCGGGACCAGCCCACTGCCGGGGCAGGATCAGCATCCCGCAGGAAGCCGCGTCCTGCCGCGGCGCCTCACCTTTTTCCGATGCAGTTTTTGCTTTTCCCTGAAGTCCTCCATCTTCTTTGCTTCCTCCCGAAGGGTTTGCGCCAGCTGGATGTGACCTTGTCCCACATTGTCTATCTCTGCAAAGAATAAATAAGTAAATAAATATTCCTAAAGAGACTGTGTTTCTCGAGTCAACTGACATCAAACTTACAACACACCACACCTCCCCTTTCAGAAACACGAAAAAGCAGCAGCTTGTTCGAAGCAGCCTCCGAGCCGTGCTCGCCAGCACGGGATCAGTCCTGCTGGGACCTTTCCCGCAGCTTGAGGAAACTCCAGTCCAGAGGAGTTAAACAGGCACAGTCACGGCTCCCCCTGGCCCGGGTAAATCCGGGCGCGTTTCCACGCACCGCACCCCGCAGCAGCAGCGTGTGAGGACGCACTGCCCCAGGCAGCAGGCAACAACCTGGAGCACAGGAAAACGAAGGCTGAAACAACCTCAGGCTCCTCTTTGCTGAAGGAGAGCGGCCGCACCGTGAAACGCCGGCCCAGCGATCTCGGCAAGGGAGCGGAGCCGCAGGGCAGCTGACGACCAGCCCCCAAAGCTGCTCCGAGCCCACCGCCGTGAATAGGCAGCAGCGGTGAGGGCAGAGCGTTAGAGAAGTCCACAGGGGCAGTGGAGAAACCTGGGCAGGGCAGGGGGTGGACTGGGCACAGGAGAGCAGCGTGCTCACCCTCGCGGTGCTGCCCGACGGTACCCAGCAGGGTGTGACGCATGACAGTGAAGGGACAGGGTACGGTGGCCAAAGCACCATCTCTTAGATGCTCCAAATGGAATCACAGAAGCGTTTAGGTTGGAAGAGCCCTCTTAAGATCCTCACGTCCCACCATTCGCCCAGCACTGCCAAGGCCACCATTAACCCATGTCCCCAAGTGTCACATCCACACGGCTTGTAAATCCCTTCAGGGATAGGGACTCCAACGCTACCTTAGGCAGTCTGTGCCAAGGCTGGACAACACTTTCCATGGAGGAATTTTTCCCAAATATCCAATCTCAGCCTCCTCTGGCACAACTTGATGCCATTTCCTCTCCTCCTGTCCCTGTTCCCTGGGAGCAGAGCCCAACCCCTCCTAGCAGCCCCCTCCTGTCAGGGAGTTGTGCAGAGCCAGAAGGCCCCCCCTGAGCCTCCTTTTCTCCAGGATGAGCCCCTTTCCCAGCTCCCTCAGCCACTCCTGGTGCTCCAGCCCCTTTCCCAGCTCCGTTCCCATCCCTGGACATGCTCCAGCTCCTCCATGTCAATCTTGTTGTGAGGGCCTAGAGCTGTCCCCAGGACTGCAGATACGAGTTACTCTGTGTGTGTGTGTGTGTGTGTGTGTGTGTGTGTATAGGACAAGCCTGTCCAACAAACTCCAGATGAGCTTCCCATGCACAGCTTCCTGTGTACAACTCAAGCAAGACCTCTGAGCTGTGGCCAGACCTGAGAGCCCAAGAGATCCCCTAAAGGATGTCCTGGGGGTCTCCCGTCCCACCCACGCCCCGGCACATTTTGTCCCAAACCGCACACACTGGGATGAGCCAGGTCAGCAGAACAGCCTATGTCTGCCCCCAGTATTGCACAGCTGTAGATAATTCTCTTCTCTTTCCTTCCCAAGCCTTCAGGCTTTGGCGCTGTCAAGTGCCCTGACAAATATAAAGAATTACTTACGTTGCTTGAAAACATCGAGGGATCTCTTCAGCGTGCTGGAAAACACAGGCAGGGCATTAAAAAGGGTGGGAAAGCATGGTCAGGCACAGGCATCAGCAGAGCACCTCTCTCAAAAGAGCTCACTCAACAATGACCAAAGCACCTTAAAGAAGGTTTATTTACCCTCTTAACACCTCCAGCTTTTTCCCCTTTCAGCAGGTATAACACAGTTCACTTGATTTGAGACCTACTTTACATCTTTATGAACACTGGATGCTATTAAAAACTCAGAGTTTCATGAAAAGTGTTTTGGGCAGCCTCCTAAAAACATCATTTGGAACAGATGTACAACTTTGACATGGTGCATTGGCCTGCAGTTGGAAACATAGGGGGCTTTTCCCCCAGTTAATATTGCACAGCAAAGATTTCAGAAACGTTTTATGTGACACCTCAATATAAAACTGTAAATAAATGATCAGGGAATGTCAGATGGGGGCATGTACAACGTATAAATGTATAAATGTATAACGTACAAAAACAAAGGAGGAAGCAGAAGGTGACGAGGGTCACTGGGGAAATGGAGCTGATGGGAGTGGCCACAGCATGCTGGGCTTTGAAGATTTGAGTCAAGGAAGTACCTGTACTTCCCTCTGGCTACAAAACCTGTCCAGAATTAACCCAAGGTCTCATTATCCTCAGCTTTCTGCTGAACCACCAGCCCACACACCCCCTGAGCACCTACAGTGCTTTGGTTAGTCTGTGGCTGGTGGGGACTTGGTGGAGTCCAACTCAAAGCAAAGTAAAACCCAGCTGGGCACTGTTCATTCACAAGAACTATTTCAGCTTATCTTCGGAACCTCCCAATCACATTTCAACTCTGTTTTGTCTCTCACAGATTCGTTCCTTCTCTTCCTCCTTCGTGGCTCCAAGGACACCCATATAAGCAGAAGACGTACAGGACTGTGAACTTACTTCAGCTCCGTCTGCCCACAGGGCTTCTTCTTCGACAAGTTAATGAGCTCTTTGCCATATTTTTCTTCTATAATTGCCCTGTTGAGGAAAGAGAGAAATCACAGAAGCATGAGTTGTCGACAGGTTTGGGTTGGAAGCTCATCTCATTCCACCCCCTGCCGTGGGCAGGGGCATTTCCACCAGACCAGGTTGCTCCAAGCCCTGGCCAATCTGGCCCTGGACACTTCCAGGGATGTGGCAGCCACAGCTTCTCTGGATAACCTGTGCCAGTTGGGTGTATCAGAGTGTGCACTGAGGGCACCAGAGCGTGCCTCACCACCCTCACAGGGAAGAACTTGTTCCTAATATCTAAGCTAAACCTGCTCTCTCTCAGTTTGAATCCGTCACCCACTGTCCTGTCACAATGAGAGGAAGTTCTCATTTCAGAAACTTGTTACCTGCAGAGGCCAAGACCTTTGCTGCGCTGTGTTCAGAGAAGACACCCTCTCCACCTCCTGACCCATGGATGGCTGGATGAAGGAAACTGTTGTTTGCCATCACCCAGCACCTCTCTAGTGAAAGCACTTGGCTTTGCTGTGTCCAGGGTCCCGCTGCTCTCCCCGTCTTCCCTCGGCTGATGGGTGCAAGGATCACCTCTGCAGGGCATGGAGCACTAAGCTGCCACTGCAGCTGGTGTCAAGATGCAGCCAGGTGAGTCACCTGGGTAGGTTTTTTCCTCAGTTTGCTATGCAATAAGGCTTGTGCAATCCCTCAGTCCATCCACGCTAAGTGGTTTTGAATCTGATTTGGTTGATTTATACCAGATGTGACAGAAAGGGAACAGGCACCTCAAACACCACTCAGCTACCACACATGCACCCCAAAGCCCAGCTGGGCCAGTTCAGCTCTTCAGGGCATTTTAGAACGAGGCAATAAGTACTCTCTGGGCCTGGCACTGATCCTTAGGGAGAACACCTCAAGAAGAGACCAAATCTTGTGAGGTAACATAAATAACAACTTTGAGAGTCCACATTCTCTTTCCTCTTGGACGAAAGAAAGGAAGAAAAGAGAATCCATGTGTTGCAGTGTGAGAACAACCATCTTTTTGCAGCTGCTTTGAAATCAGTACAGACAACCAGGGCTGGTTCCCCATTACCTTTGTTCCAGGCTGCTCTGTACCAAGTCGTGCAGTCAGAGGTTGGTTTTCTCCAGTTGTCGTTACCAAGTTTACGTTAATTCAGGGTTGTTCTACAACGCTCTTCATATTTAGTCATTGCTATCCAGGTGAACCATAAAGTCAAAATACATGGCCAGGTCATCTCAGCTGTTTTTGTAGCCACGGAACCTCTGCTTAGGTCATTCCCTCTGATTCACAGAGGCAGTACCTAATGCTACTACTTTTTAACATTGAATCTGTGGAGTGTTCATAATGTACACAGACAAAGTCAGGACAAAGCCGTGCCTCTCCTAGACCAAGGTCTTCTAACCTGATCTTCTGCAAGGCAAATTTCATGGGACAGCATTTTAATGCAATGAACAATTAAACATGACAGAAATGAAACTGGGAACACCAGGAGCAAGAACAGTGCCACAGCCTCACATCCAGGCTCAACCCAACCCTTCCCAGAGGCTCCCTACCTTTCCTTCAGAAAGTCTTCAAACTCCTTGCAGTTCTTCCTGCCGTCATTCAGGTGTTGAATGATGCTGTCGTAGCCAACTGTGCTCGTCAGATCCGTGCTCTGAAAACACAAGGGCAGGAGCCATGTCCTCGTCAGTGCCATCCAGGGCCACAGTATTTGCACAGGCAATGGCTCAGGGGAAGCAAGTGTGCAAGTGCCTCTTTACGAAACAAGACTTTTTCTTTTAGGGGTGGAAGAGACTCCAGAATGAGAACAGTTGTAGCAATTTGAGACAATGCATTTCTGTGATTTGTAGCAAGCTCAGTCCTACCACATCCTACTGCTCCCCTCCCTGGCCTAAGCACAGGTGTCCCCATGGCACTGAGCATCCCCTCCTTGGAGCTCAGCTGTCAACTCTGATGTATTTAAATCAAGCCCTAAACACCCACCACAGCTCTGAACATAGCCTGCCTTATTACTGCTCCTCCCATGGGATCACAGAGTGGTTTGGGTGGGAAGGACCTTAAAGCCCATCCAGTTCCACCCCCTGCCATGGGCAGGGACACCTTCCACTATCCCAGGCTGCTCCAAGCCCCATCCAGCCTGGCCTTGGGCACAAAACAACGTGTACAGAACACCACACTGACCCTTCATTCCTCACAAAACATCACAGCCATGGAGAGGTCCTGCCTCCACCACCCCTGGAGCCACGTCCCATCTGCCAACCCAGGGCTCTCAGCCCTGCAGAGCCACTCACATTTCCCACAGACTTCTGAAGGGTCAGTGCTCTCCTTCAATTTACTCCGTAAAAACATAGATTGCACTGGTGCTTGTACAGAGAAAGAGAATTAAAAAGAAAAAGAAAAAGAAAAAAGAAAAAAAAGAAAAAGAAACAAGAAAAAGAAACAAGAAAAAGAAAAGAAAAAGAAAAAAAGAAAAAGAAAAAGAAAAAGGAAAAGAAAAGAAAAAGAAAAAGAAAAAAAGAAAAAGAAAAAGAAAAAGGAAAAGAAAAAGAAAAAGAAAAAGAAAAAGAAAAAGAAAAAGAAAGAAAAAAGGGAAAAAGAAAAAAGAGAAAGAAAAAAGGAAAAAAGAAAAAGAAAAAAATAAAGAAGAAAAAGGGAAAAAAAGAAAAAAGATAAATGCAGCAATGATATAGGTTGACGTACTCTACCCCATTCTTTCCCTATTCCCATGCCTGGAAGCATCTCAGGACAAAAAATGTATTTTTGCCCTATGAGTGTTGAGGATTTACCACCCTAGGCTACAGGCAGGGCTCCCAAGTGCTTTGATAATGCAAAGAGATGCTCAGACTATGAGCTCCAAGGCAGATGCAGGGAGCTGAGCAGAAGGTGCTCCCTGCTGTCTCCTGGAACAAGGTCTAATGGGTGTTGCACATATGGGAGCAGAAGGTCACGGAGCCACAGAGTAATTTAGCTTGGAAAAGCCCTCTAAGGTCACCAAGTCCAACCACTAACCACCATACTCACCACTAAACTGTACCCCCAAGTGCCACATCCACGCACCTTCTGAACGCTTCCAGGGAAAAAATGCAGGGAAAAATGTAAGGGAAGAGGCTGCAGAAAGGGAGTAATGTAGGAGCAGGTATGAAACTCAGCGACAGGAAACAAAAGCCACGAAAGATTATCAAGAAACTTGAAGAGGAATAATGGCACGATGGAGAGAGCCAGGAAATGGTTCAAAGCCAGGATGAGAGTATGAACAGATCTGGCAGACAAGTATGGGCAGCAGAAGCGGGGATTTCTCAGGGGTTTATTCCTGGTGCAATAAATGAGGAGGAACAGGGCTGGTATTTGTGATAAAGGGAAGATGTAATGATGCGGAATTCCCTGTGGAGTCAAGGACTTGAACATCAGCAGCCAGGGAGCAAGAAGTGAAGGGGAGATCTGGTGGAGTGGGACTGGAAGGAAATCCATGGCTATTCCAGATCAGCTGTGCTCTGTCTGTGGCATGCACAGGAAGACAGGACTGTGGAGCAGGACCTAAGCAGAAACCCAACTTTCTCTTCAAAGTACCACTGTCCCTCCAAAATGGGGTTAGTACTGATAAACCCACAACCAGTCCTCAGGTTGCTCCACACCTTCGCTAATCGGGCCTGTGAAAAGGAAACTGCACTGCAGTCAGCCTTCATCACATTTGCAAGACACAGGAACAGCCTAATTTGACTTCCTATTCCCAGTTTCAAAGGAAATGAAATGGATGCGGAGAACAACTGCTGGTCATGGCAAGCCCAGGCAGGAGGGAGGGTCAGACCCTGCAAGTCCAGGGGCAGCCGAAGGCTCCTGCATCCTGCTCTGCTGCCTGGGACACCAGGGCTCCCCCTGCCAGGCAGGAGGGTGGAGGGGAAGACTGGGGGTATCCATCAGTAATGTGCACTGAGCTCCTCATTTTATCACTCTTCCTCCTCCAGAAGGATTTAATTTCAGCACGTGTGTATTTCCTAAGCATCCAAGGCCGGACCAGACCTCAGGGTGCAAGGTGTTACACGAAACACAGAATAACAGAATTGTTTAGGTTGAAAAAGCCCTCCAAGATCATCGAGTCCAAACGTTCCCCAGCACTGCCAAGCCCTTCCTTCACTCACCCATGTCCCCAAGTGCCAGATCCACAGGGCTTTTAAATCCCTCCAGGGGAGGTTCCCATGGGAGGAGCTCCTGGCCCAGATGGAACTGGGCAGGCTTGTATGGTGTGAAACCAGCAGCACCCTTCGGGCAGGTTTGGCACAGAAAGAGTCAAAAGGACCGGCAGGACTGGGGTTGCTCAGCCTAGAGAAGAGAAGGCTTCGGGGAGACCTCAGAGCCTCTTCCAGTGCCTAAAGGGGCTCCAGGAGAGCTGGAGAGGGACTGGGGACAAGGGATGGAGGGACAGGACACAGGGAATGGCTTCCCAGTGCCAGAGAGCAGGGATGGATGGGATATTGGGAAGGAATTCCTGGCTGTCAGGGTGGTGAGGCCCTGGCACAGGTTTCCCAGAGCAGCTGTGGCTGCCCCATCCCTGGCAGTGTCCAAGGCCAGGTTGGATGTGGCAGTGAGCCACCTGGGGTAGTGGAAGGTGTCCCTGCCCAGGGCAGGGGGATTGGAACTGGATGAGTGTTAAGGTCCCTTGCAACACAAACCATTCTGTGACTCTGTGACTGCGAAGGCAAGGCTGGCAAGAGAAGAGGAAGTGCAGCACGACGAGCACAGAGCCATGGGCACAGAGAAGAAGGTTTAAAAACATAATAAACTAACCCAGAGAAAGGTATGGAGGATGGGGAGTTGCACCAAGCCCTGCCCAAAGAGAGGGTGAGGATCTCTCCTGCTGCCCTACAGCACACAGCTACCCTGGTCCTCCCTGCTGGGCAGAGCTCTGAGTCCACGTGCTGTGTAGAGGACAGCCCATGGAAACTGCAAACAGATGACTTCCAGGTGACAAAGCAGCACCTGATGTTTCCCGAGCCCACAGGACATGCATCCCCCTTCCTGATCTGCTCCCTGGATTTGCACCCAATGGACTCAATAAGGAGAAGGGATTTGTGTGCTAGTTGTCATGCCCTGGGGTTTGTTTACACTTTCAGCCAAAAGAGGGGCTAAAATGCTCTAGTGGGGACATGAAAGCACGTCATGATCTCGTGTGAGTCACAGCAAGCTGCTGAGCTTGACGTTCCCGTCTTCTACCCCGCTTTACGTGGAAAACCCCTGCAGACAAACACACTCTATGAAGCAAATAGCAGTGGAGAAATACAGAAACATAGAAATGTTTAGGTTGGAAAAGCCCTCTTAAGATTCTCAAGTCCCACCATTCGCCCAGCACTGCCAAGGCCACCACTAACCCATGTCCCCAAGCACCACACAGCTTTTAAATCCTTTGAGGGATGGGACTCCACCACTGCCCTGGGCAGCCTGTTCCTAGGATTGGCAACCCCTTCCATGAAGCAATTTTTCCCTAATATCCAATCTCAACCTCCTCTGGCCTAGCATCCTGTCCCTGTTCCCCGGGAGCAGAACCCAACCCCCCCCTGGCTGCCCCTCCTGTCAGGGAGTTGTGCAGAGCCAGAAGGGCCCCCCTGAGCCTCCTTTGCTCCAGGACGAGCCCCTTTCCCAGCTCCCTCAGCCGCTCCTGCTGCTCCAGCCCCTTCCCAGCTCCGTTCCCTGCCCTGGACACGCTCCAGCCCCTCAGGGTCTCTCCTGTCCTGAGGGGCCCAGAGCTGTCCCCAGCACTGGAGGTGCCCCAGCAGGGCCAGCACAGGGGACGGGCACTGCCCTGGGGCTGTGGCCGCCCCATGGCTGGGACAGCCCAGGGGTCATTGGTCTCTTGCCCACCAGGGCACCCCTGGGCTCTTGTCCAGCCACTGTCCCAGCACCCCCAGGGCCTTTCCCAATGGACACTTTCCAGCCCCTCTGCCCCAGCCTGGAGCTGTGGGGGTTGGTGTGACCCAAGGGCTGGACCTGGCACTTGGCCTTGCTGAGCCTCACACAGTTGGCCTCACCTGTAGGTCCAGTCTGTCCAGATCCCCTGCAGAGCCTTCCTGTCCCCCAGCAGCCTGTCCCAGCCTTCCCAAATTGAAAGGTTTGGGGCACTGCACTGTTCATGGACCATCTCTTGAAAGATCTATATTTATTCCGAGCTCTCAGTGTGTTTCCTCAGCCTTATGTGCTTAGAGAACACACCAGAAGCCAGATGACTCTTCTAGTAGTCGGAAACACTGTGCAAGCATAACTGGCTGTGCTGTCCCTGCTCTCAGTCAGTGCAGCCTCACAATCACTCAGTGCCCTGCAGAAGTTGCTGAGACAAAGAGAAATGCTTATTGTGGTGCCTGCAGGGAGCAGGGTGAGGAGGTGCTGCACGAGGTTGCAGTTCCTCCCCAGCCCATAGCCAGGTGGGTACAACAGGACAGACACATTCACCCACCTGAGACCAGCACCCTGCCAAAAGCAGGATTAGTAATTTTCCATTTGAAGTTTCCTTCCCCTGTGCCAACATTCTTCCCTGCTCGTCCCAGAGATGCTCAAAGCAATGGAACATCATGCCTTGATGGAATTGCCTCTTCCCACAAACCCCACCTCGTTCCTCTGAAACAACGACCTGGGCATTTCATAATGCTGCCCTAAGTTCCACCGAGCCAGTCCCCTTTTAGAGAAGGACAAGCAGGGGAAAGGGGAAGTGAAACAGCCAGCATCACACCACAGGTCAGCAGGCAGGGGATAAACCCGGGAGCCCAGGGCTGCAGCACCCCCAGCCATGGGTTGCTTCAGCAGCATCACTGAATACACTGCAGAGAGCAGAGCATTGCCTCGTTGAAAGCAAGACAACCAAAATTCCACTCTCCAACTTGCAAGGCGCTAGCCCACAGATCAGAATTACAGTGGTTCTTAGCATTGTTGTCATTTCTATTTTCACCATGTGGCTTTAGAGGACCAAAGTGCTCTGATGAGACCCAAAGCTTTCAGATTACTGGAAATGCAAGAATGGGCTTGTGGAGAACAGGACACGTACTAAGAAAGTGAAAAAAAGTGAAAGAAAAGACCTCATATAGAGAAAGAAGAAGAGCAGATTGCAAAAGCAAATGAAAACGTCACACTTGCTCAACTCGTGGCAATCACTACAGGCAGGGCAAGGGCAAACAAACACAAGCTTTTTGGGGTATTTTTGTTTTTGCACCGCTCTCTCACAGGCGTGCACAGCCCGTGGGAGGGAGTGACATGGGAGTGGGAGCATTCAGGGCAATAAATGTTCAGCTTCAGGCATGTCTGGACTTCAGTCCCTGAGCAAGCAGGAGCTGCAGTGGAGTGCCAGAGAGCAAACCTCTTCAAGAAAATTTATCATCTTGTGCTGAGGTCCAAGAGCATGAGCAAACTCCAGCGCACAGGGCAAAGGGGCCCTGTGCTTTCCCAACAGCACATCATGAGCGTCACCCCATCAGCTGCAGCAGGGAACGGGAGCCAGCGCAGGAACAGGCACAGCGCCCACCGAAGAAACCAGAACTGCTGGGGTTTAAAACCAAATCAGACCCCAGGCGAGGCTGGAAGCACAGCCCTGCTACCCCGACAGAGCAAAGGGTGGGCTGCAGCTGATCACAGAAACAGAGAATCATCAAACGGTTTGGGTTGGATGGGACCCTAAAGCTCCTCCAGTTCCACCCCTGTCCACGGGCAGGGACACCTTCCACTATCCCAGGGTGATCCAAGCCCCGTCCAACCTGGCCTGGGACACTTCCAGGGATGGGGCAGCCACAGCTGCTCTGGGCAACCTGTGCCAGGGCCTCTCCACCCTCACAGGGATAAACTTACTGTCCTGTCCCCATGAAGAAATTTGGACGTCACCACTCACAACCAGTGCCAACACCCTCACAAGCACATTTCAAAGCTGGAAGATCCAATACCAGAACTGGCCTAGCTTCTGAGGGTTTGGACATTTTTTAGACTTTGTCCCATTAGTTGGGGAGTACCTCCCCTGGAGCCCTCCCAAAGTCTCTTCCTTCTCATCAGGCTGTCCTAGCCACTGAGAAATTTGCCCCCACCAGAGCAATGTACATTTTTGGCAGTGTTTAGGGATTCTGCAGGTAGAGTGAGATAATTTGAGGGGGGAAAAAGGCCTGGGCATTTTGTTGGACCAGCAGATCTGAAGCTGAGCCAGCATCACCACTAAAGAACAAGGTGTGCGTGGCAGCACCTGCCACCTGCCCCTGGGCTCAGGCAGCAATGGCCCTCCTGATCCCACCTTGTTTGACAGGTCAAGAACCTACTGAAGATGAAAGTTGGGCCTCACCACCATTCTCTTTGTAATGATAGGACAAGGAATGATGGTTTTAAACTGAAAGAGGGGAGATTCAGACAAAATATATGGAAGGAATTATTTGGATTGTTTATGATGAGGGTGTTAAAACACTGGCACAGGTTGCCCAGAGAAGCTGTGGCTGCCCCATCCCTGGAAGTGTCTAAGGCCAGGTTGGACGGGGCTTGGAGCAACCTGGGATAGTGGAAGGTGTCCCTGTCCATGGCAGGGGGTGGACTAGATGGTTTATAAGGTCCTTTCCAGCCCAAACTTCTCTATGCCTCTACGATTCTACGAAATCTCTTGCTTCAGCGAAGACTTCTCCTTCCGTTTTTGGCTTAAGAGAAGTAATTTAAGAGGAAAATTGCAGGAGGAAGTGCATGCCCACTCACAGCCTGCAGAAGCTGGATGTGCAGCCCTCCACACCTCATCTTGGCTAGGTTTTTTTTTTCCTGTCTCTTGTTGCTCCCCTCCCCAGCCCTCGCAGCTGATGCACAGTCACCAGTACGTGGCGTGGCGGTTGCTTGGGGTGGTACCTGCCTTTTCCATGGCCCAAACAACCGCAGAAGGGCCTCAATGTCTCCACTGAGTCACATCCATCACGCTCCCGTCCAACCTCCACCCCAGCTGCCTGCCCCAGGAACGTTTCCTTGGTCAGGGGGCTTGGAGCACACAGGCTTCAGAAAGGAAAAAAAACCAAAATCCCTGGCAGCACCAATGGTTTGGGGCTCAGCAAGAATTGGTTTATTCAGTAAACAGCCGTGTCTGCAAAAAAAGGGGTCAGGCAGGGGTGAGCACCCCATGCAACACCCCAGCTCCTCCTTGCCTTGGGAGCTGGAGGCTGCTCCTGTCCTGGTATTTTCGCCCACTGAGCCCCCTCCTGCAGGATCCTCCTTCAAAAAGCACCACACCACAGCCAGAGAGGAACAAATCGGGCAGAAACAGCCAGTCAGCCCTGCTGAAAGCTCTTCTTCAATCCAACGTGCCGCAGAAGCACCACAAACAGAGTCCACTCAGCGTTCCTGGCATCACTCCCCTCAGCCCAGGGTATGCCACCACCCTCGAAACCTCCCCTCTGGACATTTGCAAAGCAAAGGGAAAATTTCTTGGTAACAAATAGCTGAGAAGCAGCTGCCAGATGCAAAGGTGGCTTTATTTTCCATGACAAGTTTGATACTTGTGTGGGATTTACGTCTTTGACAGTGCTATGAGAGCTAACACGCTAACGATGCTGGCTGAGCCTGGTGCTCTGCACTTCCTTCCGCAAAACACAGGAGCCCAAACCTGGTGCCAGCTTTTCCCAGGGCCTGTGCTTCTCTCCCACATCCTACAAGATGGGAGCTGCTTCCAGGCAACATCTGAGAAACCCCAAGCACCATTCACAGATGGGGATTTTCAGCCCCAAAAGACAAAGTTTTGTAATTTACTTCCTGGTTGCCAATACCTGGAACAAAGGTCCACCACAAGAGGAACTGAGCAGCCACAGAGCTGAAGCTTTGCAGCACATATGTGAGTTTTCTGCATTTCTCCTTTCATAAAAGCACAAGTCAGACTGAAAAGAATAAATTGTGGTTTTCCCAGAACAGTGGGTTTTCCTGCACAGCGCAGCAGCAGGCAGCACCACACTGAGCGACTTGCTCCTACTCTGGGTTTAGCTCCACATCAAAAGAACATTTTTGGCCATGGTGTCTCCAAGTATGGTTAATGTTATCAAACCCCTCTACCTAGCCCTGACTTCCTCCAGCAAGGCAGCGGCCACTTGCTGGGATTATTTTGGCTGCACAGAGAAGGTTGCAAAGCCACAACTCTCAGGACATGCATGGATGGGCACTGCCTGCTGGGGATCATTGAATCAAGGAATGGTTTGGGTTGGAAGGGACCTTAGAGACCATCTAATTCCAACCCCGTGCCATGGGCAGGGACACCTTCCACTATCCCAGGTTGCTCCAAGCCCCGTCCAACCTGGCCTTGGACACTTCC
The DNA here is from genome assembly GCA_013400975.1 of Atrichornis clamosus. Lineage (NCBI taxonomy): Eukaryota > Metazoa > Chordata > Aves > Passeriformes > Menuridae > Atrichornis > Atrichornis clamosus. The sequence goes on along the minus strand of WBMZ01003618.1, from coordinate 32,003 downwards.
AGGGATGGGGCAGCCACAGCTGCTTCTGGGCAACCTGTGCCAGCGTTCTACCACCCCAGAGCGTTCTGCCAAGTCACCCCACGACCACAATCGCTGGCTTTGGAGCCAACTCTAACCAGAGAGTGGTGACCGCTCCACCTCCAGCCGTGAGCCCGCGGCTCCGGCTGGCTCTGACCCCGCTGCCCCGGTCCCGCCGTGCTCACCCAGAAGTGGTCCCTGAACCGCGCCTCCCGCATCCTGCCGCCGCCGCCGCGCTCCACCGCTCCCGGCGCCGCCCGTCCTGTCCCGTCCCGTCCCGTCCCGTCCCGTCCCGTCCCGTCCCGTCCCGTCCCGTCCCGTCCTGTCCCGCCCCGCGGAGTCCCCACCCCCGCACGGGTACCCCGCCCCAGGATGCCCGCGGGTGGCGGGAGCGGGACGTGCTGCGGCGGCCGGGTGACATCGGCGGGGAAGGGAGCTCGGCATGCCCGCGCCGTGCGAGAGCACCCTCCGTGACGGCCGCTGCCACCGAGCCGCGCGGCTTCGCGAAGGACACACGGAGCGGAGCGGGAGCAGCGCGGCCGGCGGCTGCACAGCCGTGCCACGCGACCTGCACTGCCCTGCCCGCCCGGCCCGGAGTTGGAGTACTTTGGGAAGGTTTCACGGAATCATAGAATTGCTTAGGTTGGAAAAGCCCTCCTAGGTCATCGAGTCCAACCCTTCGCCCAGCACAGCCAAAGGCCACCATTAACCCACGTCCCTAAGTGCCACATCTACACATCCCTTTTAAATGCACCACTGCCGTGGGAAGCCTGTGCCAGAACAATCCTCTAGGTCAAGAAATTTTTCTACTATCCAATCTGAACCTCGCCTGGCACAACTTGAGGTCGTTTCCTCTCATCCTGTCCCTGTTCCCTGGGAGCAGAGCCCGACCCCCCCTGGCTGCCCCTCCTGTCAGGGAGTTGTGCAGAGCCAGAAGCGCCCCCCTGAGCCTCCTTTGCTCCAGGATGAGCCCCCCCAGCTCCCTGAGCTGCTCCTCATCCAACACAACCCTGCCCTTCCTGAGCTGCTGCCTCTGCTTAAACACAGGAACAGCTAAAACAGTCCAGTAATGTAAAAAAAGGCGTTTTTCACTTACTGAAATAAATCTGTTCAGTTGTCACCTGAAGTTGATGTAGGCAGGCCATCCCCGTGCACTCTACTGAGAGAAGAGAGCACAAACCCCTGACCATGAATCCACATCATCAGGCACCTAAAGGGGCTCAAAGAGAGCTGGAAAAGGACTTTGGACATGGAATGGAGCGAGGACAAGAGGAAATGGCTTCACATTGAGAGGGCAGGGTTAGATGGGATATTGGGAAGGAATTCCTGGCTGTGAGGGTGGTGAGGCCCTGGCACAGGTTGCCCAGGGAAGCTGCGGCTGCCCCATCCCTGGAAGTGTCCAAGGCCAGGTTGAATGGGGCTTGGAGCAACCTGGGATAGTGGAAGGTGTCCCTGCCCATAGTAGGGGATGGAATATTATGAGCTTTAAGGTCCCTTAAGGTCCCTTCCAACCCATCACCCACAGTGACTCTGTAATCCACTTGCCATTTCCCAGCTTCCCAGCCCTACCCCTTGGCCAAGGCAGCTCATGGCACCACTTGGGACCTGCGACCTATCCTCCCAAACCTGCCCCACCAACCTTTGCTCTGACCCAACTGGATGAATTTATCACACAGTGCGTTCATGAGGAAGTTACCACCTTCCTGCACCACAGCAGGAAGAGGGCAGAAACAGGAAACTTGGAGCATTTATGTTACTAGGAAAAACATCTCTGTGCAATTTTGCACTAAGACACCCTGGAGCTCAGGGCTTTCCAACTACAGCAGCACAGAGGTAAAACAGCACAGCAACACCAAGTAGTAACCAAGGTTTAGTTGCTGTGCAGGAACAGTCACAAGCTGTAAACACTGTCCTGGAAGGGACAAGTCATGCCGACAGATCAGAGAGAAATTGTTCCACAATATTCCCTCATACCTGTGAGGCCCCCCCCAGCCACCTCTTCTGGAGCTGTGTGAAGAAACAAGGTGGTGAAAGACTAAAGATCTCCACAGGAATCCCTCCTCCTGGAGCACAGCACTAACTCTTCCCAGAAAGGCATCTGGGACAGCTCTGGACTAGTGTGTGTTTATTTTTCCCCAGTACTGCAGAGGTCACTCTCTCAAAGCACTCAGGCCATGAACAGAGGAGCTTGTTAACATGAACTGTGTGAGAATGTTTCCAGCTGCCTGGACCACCACAGGTTTGAACCGGGAGGCAGAATGCTCCAGGTACAAAAGTTAACTGGGGACAGCGCACACCTCCAGACCAGTCCTGTCCCGGCCCTGAAACGCCCCCGTACCCTGGGCTGATCCCCCAGCGTGGGCAGCAGGGGAGGGGGGGATTCTGCCCTCTGCCCGGCTCAGGTGAGACCCCACCTGCAGAGCTGCGTCCAGCCCTGGGGGCCAACTTTCTAAGAAGGATGTGGAGCTGCTGGAGTGAGTACAGAGAAGGTTTCAAGATTATCAGAGTGGAGCAGCTCTGCCATGAGGAAATGCTGATATTGGTCAGCCTGCAAAAGAGGTGACTTTGGGGTGAACTAATTGGAGCCTTCCAGCACCTGAGGAGAGTCTGCAATACAGATAGAGGCCTGGGGGGACAGCACGCAGGGAATGGCTTCCCACTGCCAGAGGGCAGGGTTAGATGGGATATTGGGAAGGAATTCCTGGCTGTGAGGCTGGTGAGGCCCTGGCACAGGTTTCCCAGAGCAGCTGTGGCTGCTCAATCCCTGGAAGTGTTCAAGGCCAAGTTGGATGGGGCTGGGAGCAACCTGGGATAGTGGAAGGTGTCGCAGCCCATGGCAGCAGGGTGGAATGGGATGATCTTCAATGCCCCTTACAACCAAAACCATTCTGGGAGTTTAGTGTTTAAGTATCTGGCTATTACTACTGTGACAGCTACACCTGCAGTTGTCCTGAGACACAAGGACCGGGTTTCCACAGACCAGGCACCAGGATGGGTCAGACAGCAATTCCAAGAAATACTGTGTTACTGTGTCAGGCAGTTAAAAGACTCCCATGAAGTCCGCAGTTTATACCCCTGACAAGACAAGCACAAGCTGCCTCCCCAGCAACAGTCTTACTCCAGGATAAGCTGCCTGGCACAAAGGGTGAACACTGAGAACACCCCTCAGCTGTCACCTTCCTGGTTCATGTCACAGGAGTTTGCTCACTCAACACCAATTTCCAGAGTTCCTCTAGCAGGACTGTGTCCAGTTCAACTCTGTGGTCCTACAGGTACAAGCAGCCAGTCAGAAGTACAGGCAAAAGGCAATAATTCAGAACAAGAGTATTTTTACATTCAGAACAGAGCCTTTTTACATGGGAACCTTTATTCTCACTGAGATCTGTACATTCAAGTCGCACATACTTTAGTCTTTGATGGAGCTGGAACACGATCACAACAGCCTGGTCTGTTTGAACAGTTTTAAGAGTTTATGCCTCGAAAGTAGCCAGAAAATTTGTGACGATTTCCTTCAACTTCGCTTCTGTCTGGTCAGAGATCTTGCCTTCGGTCCTGTGGGAAGAGTTCAGTTAAACTTCTGACACAGCAAAACAATCAGGGTCAACCCCTGAGACAAACACAGAAGCTTTACAACAAACTTCCCCATTTCTAACAACATCTGTAGATTAATGAACACATTTATTTGATGCATGAAGTCGTCCCACTGATACAACATCCTGTCTCCTGAAAGAGCTAGTTTTGTTTAAGAAATGAAGTTTGTCCACAGGTTCTTTCAGAACAGCTGTATGTGTTCCAACAGGGCCCTACCTACAGAGCTGTGCCCAGAGACAGAAGGCACATGATTTGCCTCATGACAAAAATAGTCAAGACCAGTTTCCAGGACAGGATTATGGAAATACTCAGTCCCCAACAGTTCACGCAGCAGCACTTAACCCACAACTCTCCAACAGCTTAAAGCTGTCCAAAATATTGAAACTGAGTGAATTAAGTGATTTCAGGAAGATGTTAAAGGAGACATGTGCAAGTAGGTTCACTTTAAGCATCAGCTGCACTTCCTAAGAGCTGAAGCCATGAAGCTGAGGAAGGTGGATGTTAAGAAGGCTGACTTCATCACCCATTTTGGTGCAGCCAGCTGAAGGCCTGATGTTCTAGGATGCACTAAGAGTTCAGTGACCATTATCTGCACTCCAGACATCAAGTCAATACCCTTGGGATAAAGCAAGGTAAACCACCATACCTGATCGTGGAGAGGAGTGCCTGGTGCTGGCTCAGTACATGAGCTAGGAAAGCACTCTCAAATTTTGTGATCTTGCTGGGTTCCAACTTGTCCAAGTGACCTCTTACACCAGCATAGATGACGGCCACCTGTTCCTCAATAGCCATGGGAACTGCAGGAAAGGACAGCACTCATACCATTGGAACTCTTACATCAGGACACATCAGACTACAGAGTCCTCTGAAGACCAAGTGCACATGGACAGCTTGGTTCAAGCAAATTTGCATTTACCACAGGCACAGAACAGACATGGTAAATGCTAGCAAAGCCCAGTCTCCATAGCACAGGACACTAATGGGAACACAGCCGTGCAGGCCCAGGGCACTCACCATACTGGCCCTGCTTGAGCAGCTCTGTCAGACGCACTCCGCGGTTCAGCAGCTGCTGCGTGGCAGCATCCAGGTCAGAGCCAAACTGGGCGAAGGCCGCGACCTCTCGATACTGAGCCAACTCCAGCTTCATGGTACCTGCCACCTAAACCAGGGGGGAACAGTCAGAGACAGTTTGATCACTTCCAAGTGTGTCTATGAGTTTGAAGCTTATTTTGTAGGTGACGGTTGTCATGAGTCAGCTCTGCCTTGCGTACCAAACAAGTGAATCTAAAGACTGATAGATGATTATACGCATGTCTCAAAATCCCACCCTTTTAACATAAGCATGCTATTTCTCCCTAAAATAGCAACCATTAATATGAAACCTCTCTAATTCCATGTCTGGACTAAAACCGTGGCATTAAAAGAACATTCTCTATTTCTAAGTGATCAGTTCCCCGTTCAACGTAACAAAACTCAATCCTACATCTTTATTCAGCTACTATACCTGTTTCTCCCCCATCCTTCTCAGCAGGCAATGGAAGTATAAGAGAGATCCCTAAAGTCTGTTCTTTTATTATTTCATAATGCCAAGTAATCCAAAGCTTTATTCCCTCCCTGTTCATAGCTCATCAGAGTGAAATGGGCTGGAAGGCCTACACACTAATCTCTAGGATGAAGAGGAACAGCAGTTTCACATTTACCTGCTTCATAGCCCTGGTCTGAGCAGCAGAACCCACACGGGACACAGACAGACCAACATTGATGGCTGGACGGATACCTTTGTAGAACAACTCAGTTTCCAAGAAAATCTGTAGGACAGAATGGTTTCATTATCTTGGTCAGAAGCCTGAAGGCCTCCTCAGAGATTGGTCACCAAGTTACACCGAGATCCTGGGCTGTGTCCTACCTGTCCATCAGTGATGGAGATGACATTGGTTGGAATGTAAGCAGACACGTCCCCAGCCTGAGTCTCGATGACGGGCAGGGCAGTCAGAGAGCCACCCCCGAAGGAGTCGTTCATTTTGGCTGCTCTCTCCAGCAGCCTAGAGTGCAGGTAGAACACATCACCTGGGTAGGCTTCCCGGCCAGGTGGGCGACGCAGCAGCAGAGACATCTGACGGTAGGCAACAGCCTGCGTGGTGTGAAAACAGCCTTCAGAGTTCAGCACCTCACTTAACACTGTCCATTTCTAAACCTGAGGTGATCTTACAGCTATAAGCACCAAAGCCAGACCACAAGGCCTACAGCGTTTCCTGACCTGTTTGGACAAGTCATCATAGATGATTAACGCGTGTTTCCCGTTGTCTCTGAAGTACTCCCCCATGGAGCAGCCTGAATACGGAGCCAGATACTGAAGGGGTGCTGCATCGGATGCTGTGGCAGACACCACAATAGTGTACTTCATGGCATCTGGAAAGAATTGGAGACACACATCTGTGAGTGTCTGCTCACGCCCAAATCAGCAAACACAACAAGCATGTCAAGTACCAGTGCTGAATAAAGTGCAGGCAGTGTGACTACACTGCTACAGAAAAGCCCACTCTACCAGCTCAACATGTCTGCTAGCAAAACTGACTCAGGAAGTCTCAAGGTCAAGTTTCTGGCATCCAACATCTAGCACTTGCAGACTTCTTTCCTGTTTAAAACCCAGTTTGAAATTAAGAAATGCTTCTGTTCTACAAGTATTTCATTCTGAAAGCCCACGGTTTCCTAGCTGCAGAAAGACAGTACAACCCCTTGCTTCATAGTCTCAAACAAATTACTGTCCTTAAAATGTGGGGTTTTTTCCTGATAGGTGCAAGCACCAGCTGGCAACAGGTCAGGTGCCTGATCTCTTGTGAGCTGTCACTTGTGGAGCCTTGGTTATGGAGATCGCTGTCTCTGGAAAGATGCTATCACTTAATGCCTTGCGTTTGGGTAGTGAAGCTCTTCACTAAATCTGCAGCTGCCATTCACACTGACTGGCACATTGAATACATGGAACAAAAGCCAAGTCCATGACTACTTGAAGGCCACAGCTTGTCACCAGGCCTGCCTGACTGCCAAGATGAAGCTCTCAACTCTGCTGAAAAAACCCCCAAGCCCACAGGGTGACTCCTTCAGAAGCAATTTAGCAGTTTAGGGGCCTCAAAATAGTCTTGTAATGGTGATTCAGCAAAAAGATACCTAAAAAGATTTCTTGTTCACAAAATCAAGTAATTCACCTGTAAGAATTCTGTCTACACTTGCAGCCACGAGAGGTTACAGCAGCACTCAATGCATTACAATGAGAGCAGGATGTCACTAGGTACCATCTCCAAAAATCTGTACCTGCGTCAGTGAGCCTCTTCACCAGCTGAGCAACAGTGGATCTCTTCTGGCCAATAGCAACATAGATACAGTACAGCTTCTTCTTCTCATCTGTTCCATCATTGAATCGTTTCTGGTTGATGATTGTGTCAATTGCAATTGAAGTTTTCCTGTGGAACACAGAGGCTGTTAAGTTAAGCTGCCCAAGGTTCTCCCACCCCCTACCCAACCCTGTGTTCAGCTCTGTACATCAGCACACGCTGAGTCTGTTTAAGGAACATTTGAGGCTTGAGTATTTAACTTACCCAGTCTGCCTGTCACCAATGATCAGCTCACGCTGGCCACGACCAATGGGCACCAAGCTGTCCACAGCCTTAATCCCAGTCTGCATGGGTTCACGCACAGAGATCCTGGGAATGATCCCAGGGGCCTTCAAGCCAACTCTCCTACGTGTCTTAGATGCAATAGGGCCCTTAAAGAAGAGGAAAAGACTGCTGAAGTCTGTATCATACAGAGAGAAGCAGAGATAGTTAACACACCCAGCTACACTTACCTTCCCATCAATTGGATTGCCCAGAGCATCTACAACGCGTCCCAGCAGCTCTTCCCCCACTGGAACATCCACGATGGCACCAGTCCTCTTCACAACATCCCCCTCCTTGATCAGTCTGTCATTACCAAACACGACAACACCAACGTTGTCGGGCTCCAAATTCAAGGACATACCCTGGGAGAGAGATCACATTATCCTGAGAAGACCCATGCTGACATGCATGTAAACTGTGACAGTTTAATATCTATATGATTATTTTACTGTGTACAAAATCCAACACAATCTACCTCAACCTTATTTATGGTAATAGCCAATGTTCTGTGTTTATGTACAAAGCACCTATTTTGTTCCACACCAGCTAGAGAACCTGCCTAAGCTTTCAACCTACCACATAATTATACTCCAGAAGTCTAGCACTCAGTCATTTATCTCTCTAACTGTAACAGAAAGGGTAAGATGGGTTCAAGAACAACATTTCTCCCATGCCTAGGAGCAAGAGAAAAGCACCAGCTTCTTCTGTGCCCAAGGTGAGATGGGTCATTGAAAATGCTGGAAGAGCTGTTGCAGTACTCTTGGAACAGTCAGACAGGTTTTTAACTCTAGCTCCCTGTAAGGACAACAGAAAGCTGCAAAATGTAATGAAGCAGAGAGGCCATTATTCAACAGAAAACAGAAAAGCCACCCTGAAACCAAAGAAAAGAATGCAGTGCCAGGTTAGTCCTTCTACATCCTAGAGGAAGACAAAAAAAGCTCAAATGTTGGCTAAAAGCAAAGTGTTACAAATTAGAAAATTCACTAGTTACTACATACTTAAGTTACAATGAAGTAGATACAATGATCATATGGGTACCTCCAAGCATAGTCTCAGGCTCTTCTTAAAAATCTGCCCTTTTAGTATCTCTGAGCTATAGAACTGCTTTAGCAAGAGCTTACCTTCAGCCCGGAGGAGAACTCAACCATCTCTTCTGCCTGGACATTTCTCAGGCCATACACGCGGGCAATACCATCACCGATCGAGAGCACGCGGCCCGTCTCCTCCAGCTCAGCTGAGGTGTCAGCTCCCAGAATGCGCTCCTCGAGAATGGAGGATACCTCGGCAGTACCTGGAAAGAAATGTTTAAAATCAGATTAGCACGTTAAGGTACAGTATGCACTCAGCAAGCTTGCCCTGAATTCACAAGGTGCCCTTTCTCAGGTGTGCTACAAAGTCTAGAAAACAGTACCTTTCTTTAGGGTGCATAAAGTAAGTAACAGCCTCTGTACTCCCAGCTAAAAAAAGCAGCTTCAACTCATCATTACAAACCAGCTTCAACCAAAATAAGGATGACTGCTTATTTATCAATTTTTTTTATTATGTCCTACATTATATCTTCCTAGAAAACAATTAGATTAATTAATCAATCTTAGCTCAGGGAGAACAGGCCTGCTTGCTCTGCTTGCAGAGCAGTTACTTAGCCCTGGATGCATCAGAACACCCTGCCAAGTGACTTGTAATCCAAGATCCAGACATATCTGAAGGAACTCCATTCATTTAAAAAGCAAGCTGTTTGAGATAAAATATAAAAATATTATTCTCCATATTCCTCCAATTTGTTTTGCAGTGACTCCCAAAGCTTGTTACTTCCTCAGCTATGAAACAGTAAGTAACACTGTAAAATTTATTTTCTAGTAATGCCTTTAATCACCTTAAACCACTTCAGTGAACCACTGCTAGGCCGTGCAGTTGTCTTCTCTAAACACCAAACTGCTGGCACCAAAAGAGTTGTGCTCAAGGACACAAGGTCAAACCCAGGCAGGCCTGGGAAAGTCACTCATTCCTTCAGACTCTTACAGGCAACTTCAATTTGGGGCAATTTTTTCAAGTAATTTTCAAATAGTGCTGTGGGAGACTGAATGGAATCCTAGTGAAGCAGGTAAACTACGTAAGCCAGCTGGCACATGGCCACTACCAGATCTGCAGGAAATCTGAAGTTATTAAAGTGCAGTTTGCTGGATGTGACTGGGTAACAGTTTACTTAAATATTCTCAGAACACAAATGTCCTCAAGTGCTGTCAACTAGCACTCACCATATTCAAATTCCCTTCTGTCTGACAGACCAAATTCTTGAAACACACCCAAGACCTTTCTCAGACTCACCAGTTTTCTGAAAGCATGATTTGGAGGCATGGAGGTTTCTTGTAGCAACAAATGCTGCACCCAGGGTGTTTCTGGAAATCTAAAGTAAGTCATTGTTTCAGTAACAGTGAGATTTCCTCAATGAGGCAAAAAAATGCAGAGACATAACACACTGACATTTCTGATCCTGAGTTCATGAGCTTTGACTTAAGCTGTAGAGCACCCCATTCACAGCTATGGAGCTCTGGAACCAAGCACAGCACCACTAAGAAAGGACACACGGTGAAGGAGATTGCTCCAAATCCCTCACTGCATTTTTCTGCAGTGCACTGATGTCACCATCAAGCACTGCAGCAGCTCCCAAAGTAAAACCTCCTCTTGTGTTTGGCACTTCTGTGCTGAACATCAGAACCTTGGGGCATAGAGAAATCACTGCACCACTCAGGGTTCTGCACCAGGAGAAGATTGTGTCTTCCAAGAAAAATCTAACTGCAGTGGTTTTGGTATTGCTAACACACATAGGGAGAAAAAAACCCACTACAGCAAGAAAACCACGCCAAAACAGAATCACAGTTTGGTTGGAAAACAGTTCAGATATCATTGAGTCCAATATGTGACGAATCATCTTGCCAACTATACCACGGCACCAAGGGCGGTTTATCCTTAAATACTTCCAGAGGTGGTGACTCCACCACCCTCCCTGGGCAGCCCCTTCCAATGTCTAATAACCCCTTCTGTGAAGAAACTCCTTCTCACGGCCAACCTCGAACACCATAGAAAAAAATGCGTGATAATGACTGCACTGGAAGATTATGTTTCTCCACCTTATGCAAGGCTCCCAGTGCAGCCCCATGCAGCATGGTTGATGCCATTTAACGCCCTGCACCCCGAGCAGGCCTCTCTCCCGTTCATTCACTGGGAAGACTGGCAAGAGCGCTTCCCGACGGCTTTTCCCACCCTCCCTTTCCTCACAAACACGGGATAAGACCCTCCACCTCCCTGCACCTCACACCTGCAACCTTGACCTTGCCCTGGCAGCTTTCAGCCATTACCCCGAGGCCAGGCAAGGACACCCCGTCCCTCAGCGGGTATGTCACACAGCGCTGAAGGGACACCCCTGCTTCCCTCCCCATACTCCGATGTCACCCCCTCACGCTCTCAATGTCACCGCGGCCCCCAAGATGGCGGCGGCGGCGTGTCCCCCCGGCCCCGCTGGCTTAGGGGCGGACATGGCGCTCACCAGGCCGGCCTGCCGCGGCAGGGAGCGGGCGAGAGCGGCGGCCACACGGGCGGAGAGCATCGCGGCGGCGAGTCCCTTGGCAGGCTGAGGCTGGGGGGTGCTGAAGGGCTGCCGGCCCCGCGCTCTGCACACAAAATGGCGGCGGCTCCTCACGCCCCTTTTGGCGCCGAGGCCGCGCCCAGAGGGCGGGGAGCGGCAAGGAACCGCTTCCCGTGCCCCTGAAATATTTATATATGTGTATGTCTATATGTGTATAAATATACACACAGATATATGTAATGCGTAATAAAAGTAATAAGAAATAATAAAAGAATGAAATGAGGTTTTTTTGAAAGAGCCCGCTGCGAGAAGTGTCCTTGAAACGGCCCTGAGCGGGACGGAAGGGGCGGGCAGCAGCGGCCGCTGGGAGGAGCGTGAGGGCGGGGAGTGAGGGAGGACTGGAGATGGGACAGGGGCTAGGACAGCGACAAGGACACGGACACGGACACGCAAAGGAATGTGGACAGGAACGGAGGCCGGGACAGGGGCAGAGATAAGGACAGGGGCACGGAAAAGAACAGGGACAGGGACAACGGTAGGGAGAGGAGCACGGAAAGGAACAGGGACAAGGGCAGGGACAGCGGCACACAGGAACAGAGACAAGGGCAGGGACGGGCACACAGGAGCAGAGACAAGGGCAGGGACAGGGGCATGGGAAAGAACAGGGACAAAGATAAGGCCTGGGGTAGCGGCAGGATGAGGGCCAGAAATCCCGACCGCAGGCTCGTTCGCCGGTGCACAGCACTATTTCACACACCAAGGCGAGATACTTCTATGTCTTACTTTGGTTAATGCTAATCAGGGAGCTGCGTGTTAACCCACAAAAGTCTAGGATACCCATTAGCAAAACTTTACACTGTTCATACATTTCAACAAACAAAGGCATCCGCATTCATCAGTTACAAATGACATAACTTTTCTATTAATTAGCACAATTCTGTCAATTACTATTTCTGTTAATTACCATTCAGCCCCCACTCTGCCAGTTAGATCTCTGGCTTCTCATTCTGATTACTCCTCAGGTGCAGTTCTTCCCTCCACTTGAGTCTGGGGTCTGTTTTGAGTCGGTAGTCAATGAGTCGGTGGCTGCAATCTCCCACCACCAGAATTACCCTTCTCCCAGGTACTACTCAGTCCCACTGACTTCATTCCTAGTGGCTCTCATCCAAACAGCCCTTTCCTCTTGGAATCGTCCTGATTTACTTAAAAGATTAGCCAAGTGCACAATGCTTATGATATGCTACAGCTACTGATTAAAAAGAAAAACAAAAAATTGCACCATTTGACTGAAACCCCTATTCAGATCTTGAGGGGGTCAGTGTTGGAAAAGGGGTAGTGGTAGTGAATGTTTTCTGCAAAAACTGGATTCCTTACCTGGTGTGCAACAAACCACTAATTACACACTTGAGAGAGACACTGACTATTTATTTCAGAGTTGTGCAAGCGTGGGTACTCAGTGGTATTCCATAGCTATCAAAAACTTTTCACTACTTACACATTTTAGCAAAGGAATTAGTGTTCACTGGCTGCATGTTACATAGATCTCTTTTTAATTAGTATTCTATTGGTTAATGATTCTGTCTTTTCTGATGCCCAATCTTTCTGTTCTTTTGTGTCAGTGAGTTTCTTGGGTTGGTGGTCTGTGAGTTGGTGGTTGCGGATCTCCCCTGCCAGAATTACCTTTTACCCAGTAGGAGCAGATTTCAGCACAGAGGCTGAGTTCACTTTATTAAATAGAGTCTTCCTCATCTTAGAAGTTCAAGCAGATATCCCTGTGGCCTATAAATTTTGCATTCTTTGTGCCTGCTATCAGTGCTGCATCCTTCTGCCTAAGCTTTGCTAACCTCCTCCTAGGTCTGAGGTCATCAAAGTATGTCAAACCCTAAACCTTGGCAAGGCAATTCCACAAACAACTAATTTGTTTTCTCTTAACACATGGACATCACTTAGAGATAGCTTGTTAGCTGCTATCTGTTTCATGGATTAAATCTGGTTGCCCCAAGTGTAGAAGCCCAGAAGATAAGGGGGCTTTTGTGTGTGCCTCAAACACCGATAGCCGAATAACTGTAGAGCGAACCAAGGATTGTTGGTAACAGCAATCAAGGTTTGTTGGTCAAAACACAGCTGTTAGAAAGAACACGATATGGTTGGAGATGAGGCCATGTGGAGGTAGGGCAGCACTTTTCTGGGACACACATCCTTGTTTTAGTTCCCGGAGATAAACACAACCCAGCACAGAAATGAGGCCGAGAAGTGGTTGAGGACTATAAAGGGAATCAAGACCACTAAAGACCCCTGAAGCCCTCTTATCCATTTCCAGAAAGGTCTAGAAGAACAAATTGCAGATGATTAATGTGCATAGAAAGTGAGAAAGTTACCTCCAGGGCAGGGAAACTTAGCCATAACAGGTCGCCCCACCAAGACGGTGCGTGCATGCACCCCAGGACCCTGGATCAACACTGGAGCCAGGGCTGGTGATCACTCGCCTTTGTCTTCTCTCCTTTTCTTTAATTCATCTTGCTTTCTTCCCTTTCATCCTACCCCTTTATCCAAAACCCACTGCCGTGTGCTTATATTAGGTCAGAGATTAACACTAATTTCAATGCCAAATGTGTAATTTAACTTAGTAAACTTTTGCTAACCCTCTGACTTTTGTCGTTCCTTCTGACCACGAGCATCTGCAAACCTTGGATGCTCTGTTCCTCTTAAGGCTGGGATACCACACCAAGCTGTGTCCAACCTGGCCTTGAACACTACCAGGGATGGGGCAGCCACAGCTGCTCTGGGAAACCTCTGCCAGGGTCTCCCCACCTGCACACCAAAAAATTTCTTCCCAATATCCCATCTAACCCTGCCCTCTGGCACTGGGAAGCCATTCCCTGTGTCCTGTCCCTCCCTCCCTTGTCCCCAGTCCCTCTCCAGCTCTCCTGGAGCCCCTTGAGGCACTGGCAGGGGCTCTGAGCTCTCCCTGGAGCCTTCTCTTCTCCAGAGGAACAGCCCCAGCTCTCCCAGCCTGGCTCCAGAGCAGAGGGGCTCCACCCTCGGAGCATTTCCATGGCATCTCTGGACTGGCCCCAGCAGCTCCATGTCCTTTTCCTGTGCTGGGGACCCGAGGGCTGGAGCAGCTCTGCAGGTGGGCTGTCACCTGAGTGGGGCAGAAGGGCAGAATCCTCCCCCTCAGTCTGCTTCTGGGGATGCAGTATGTCCCAGATGTCAGAGAGGATTTGGTCTGCCAGTGAGAAAGTGCTGAAACTCAGATAGGCACACTGTCATCATGTTCCTCTGGTAAACCAGAGACGTTGTTAAAGCCACAGATCCCAGCAGACTTCTCTGGGAATTGAAAAGGTTAAGTGAAAAATCGTCAGCTATTTTGACATGTGTTGTACCAAATGTGATGCTTCAGAAATGCTTTCCATGCTGATTATTCAGAAATCACTTAAAATTCTGTAAAACTGCTTGAAAAAAGCCCCCCCCCAGGGATTGAAACAACCCACTCCACCACTGCCGTGGGAAGCCTGTGCCAGGGCTGGACAAGCCTTTTCGTGAAGAAGTTTTTCTGAATAACCAGTCTAAACCTCCCCTGGCACAGCCTGAGGCCGTTCCCTCTCCTCCTGTCCCTGTTCCCTGGGAGCAGAGCCCGACCCCCCCTGGCTGCCCCCTCCTGTCAGGGGGTTGTGCAGAGCCAGAAGGGCCCCCCTGAGCCTCCTTTGCTCCAGGACGAGCCCCTTTCCCAGCTCCCTCAGCCGCTCCTGCTGCTCCAGCCCCTTCCCAGCTCCGTTCCCTGCCCTGGACACGCTCCAGCCCCTCAGGGTCTCTCCTGTCCTGAGGGGCCCAGAGCTGTCCCCAGCACTGGAGGTGCCCCAGCAGGGCCAGCACAGGGGACGGGCACTGCCCTGGGGCTGTGGCCACCCCATGGCTGGGACAGCCCAGGGACCACTGGCCTCCTGTCCACCTGGGCACAGGTGGGCTCTTGTTCGGCCGCTGCCACCAGCACCTCCAGTCAGCTTTCTGCTATACTTGTTAATGTCCTCCTCCTCCTCCATCTCTTTTGTTTCGGTTTGTTGCTCTTGTGAATTGTTTTCTAGTATCTTCCCTTAACCAAAAGACGACTCGACTCAGGGCGTGCAGCATTCCGATTCGAGTTTAAACTTTCTTTTCCCGCAGTGTAACCCCGGCCCCGCGAATCCCAGCGTCCCGCCGCGGCGGTCCCGCCCCTGGGCCGCCCACTCCCGTCAGGCCTCGGGCGGGATGGCGGCGACGGCGGCGGCGGCGGGAGGTTCGGGGGGAACCCTGGAGGAGAAGCTCGTGCGGGTAACGAGGGGCGACGGGTCCTTGGTTCGCTTTCTCTTTCTACCACATTTTCCCGCACACACCGTTCGTGCTGTTTGCGGTGCGGTGGTTCGAAGGTTGCGGTGGATTTCTCCATCGCTGCGCGTGTAGGTCGCTGAGGTGCTGCTAACGGCAGACGGATGAAGAAGGAGGTGCTAGGGAAAAAATTACTTTTAAAGTTAAGCGGCTGCGTCCCTTCTCCGTTAGGTTTCTTAGGCAGCCTTACACAAGAGTATATGTGTCCTCAGTGTAGGAGTTCCATTGTCTTCTGTTTTTACTGGTCATGAGCTCACCTTTCTAATCTAATTAGGTTGGATATTAAGGAAAATTTATTCACTCAAAGGGTTGTCCAGCCCTGACACAGCTACCTAGGGCAGTGGTGGGGTCCCCATCCCGGGAGGAATTTAAAAGCCATCTCTCTCTGGCACTTGGGGCCATGGGCTAGTGGTGGCCTTGGCAGTGCTGGGACAATGGTTGGACTTAATGATCCTGGAGAGCTTTTCCAACCCAAACAATCCTATGATTCCATAATCACAGCCCTACCTAGGAGCACTGTGTTAATATCTCATTTCTGACCTTGTTTTCAGTGGTACAAGTGCTTTGCAGGGTTCGTGCCTGCACACTCTAGTGACTCCCACTCCCCTACAGAGACTGTTCCTAGTGTTGCCTCAAGCAGTTTTATCCCACATGCTTTAACACAGTTCTCACCAGCATCCTAAACACCCATTTAATATCTCTTGGATCATTACTGCGTCTGTAGCCAACAGGTCATGTGAATAAAAAGATAACGTTTGGAGATAAAATACATGGAGATAAGCAGGTGCCCAGAGAAATGAGGGAGGTTAAAAGGGTATAGTTTTCTAAACCACAGAGGGTGTTTAAAGAAGAGAGAAAGGAATTTGTCTCCCCTTTACCCACCCATGCGTCCTGGACTGATGTAGTAGGAGTTATTCTTCAGGAATGCAGAGGTTGCAGTGGTGTACATTTTTCACATCTGTCAGCCATTTTCTGTCATTTCACGTGATTGCTTGCTCTTTTGTCTTCCTTCTCTGGCAGGTTACTTTATGGCTAAAGAAAATATATGGGGATTTGCCTATTCCAAAGTATGAGGTGAATGAAAGGACAGTGGATATTTTGCATGATGTTATGGAATGCAATGAAGAGACAGACAGGGAAATTTCATTGATGATAGAGGACATGAAGCAGCAGGCGATCAAGGATGAAGAAAAAAGTGAGTTTGTAGCTCCAATTCTCAGTTCCATCCAAGTCAGGCTTTTTTTAGTGATCCTGAAGATAGTATTTGTTAAAAACTTAGTAATAGATATATACAAATTAAACAAACTCAGATTTTGTTCTGATACAGTTTTTACTGCAATACGTCCCATGCCTTCCTTTCAGCTAAATTTAGAGTGACATAAGGTTGGTCAAGGACAATTTTTTATGCCGTCTTGAGCAGGCCATAAATGCAGAGAAGCAGGTTATTTGCTAAAACCTCCTAGTCTGCTGGGCTGGATAGTACAGCCTGGGAATATTGGCTGGATAGAGAGGAAAGCAACCCTGCAGCTCATTCAAGAGTCTGAGCTGGTGCTAAGTCACTGTTACGGAAAACACTGGAGAAATATGAGACAACATCAGGGTGATTAAGTTGTGCTGAAGCTGCCTAGTGTGAGTATTTTTTAATGGGTTGGAGCTTTTTGAGCACGTGAGTGGTTCAGAGGACCGTAGTATCTTTTTAACACACATACTAAAGGATTGTCCCTTCACTGGCTTTTCTCAGGAAGGAATTTTACTTTTCTGTGAAAAAACAGGCATAGTACACATGAAGAGGTATTTTTAAGAAAACATGTTTGTTTTTAGTTTCTTCAAGTGCCTTGCCATCAAAGCAAAATGGAGACAGACTTTCTGGGTCTGCCATGAACCAGGCTTAGGCTGAACTTTCTGGGGAGAAGACCTGCATGTGCTCATTGCTGTAGCACAAGGGTGAGCTGTTGTTTGTCTGAGTTCAGACACACTGGTCAGGGAAGGAGAGGAGCAGTGCTTTTTCCTTTTATACACTGAATTTGTTTGACAAATGGAAATGTGGCAGCAGTTTGGCATATTTAAGCCTCCTTTTAAAGTGTTTTGTTCCCTAAAAACAGGCGGGTAGCCAAGTTCCCGGTGTGGGATTGGGTTCTAGCTTTGGAGAGTTCCGTAAAAGAACAGTAATATTAAAAAATTACTATTTTTGGGTTGTGTTTATTTTCCAGCTGTGTATTGGCAGGATGTTCTCAGAGAAGGCCTGGGTCTTTCTGTAGACAATCTGTCCGAAGAAGCCACCGCATACCTCAATGACCTGGTGGAAAGTGCGATAACACTCAAAGTGAAAGACATGTCTCTTGCCAGGTAATTCTTCACACTCTGCGTGCCAGGTCATGGTCTGTGCTGCTTTCCTCTGGTTTTTCACATCAGCAGCTTCAAGCTTGACTTTGACAGTAGGAATCTTATTTGCCCAGCTTATTGTGCACTCCTTGGGCAGCTTTGGAGTACATGGGAGCTGAGCACAAAGCGCTAACTCTAGGTCAACCCAGCACAGGAAGGCTCTGAAGCCTGAGAAGAGCCTCAGATGGAGTTAAATCCCTTTTTTGCTCATTCTTTTGTGGTCATTGGCAGCAAAGTGCTGCCACTTGGCCTGCTGTGCCAGGTAGCCCAATCTACAACAGCATTCACTCTGCTTAGGAAAGGACTGGGGAACTGTGACTGGTGTTCAGTCTCAGCTCCTTACTCTTCTGTCTCATCTCAACTCATTCAGTTCATGTGAGATTCCCTCTGCCATGAAGAAATGGCAGCTATTATTCTGGTCTTCCTGGGCCCTTGTCCCTAGCATGGTTTTGGCCCATGACACTGCAGCACCTGCAGTAAGGAAGGGACAAAATCTGCATTGGAATCCAATTTTTATGTGATGTTCAGGATCTTGGCTCTTACAGCTGTTTTAATGAGCTGGAAGGGGAAGAGCTTTGAACCACTTGGGAAGTGGAAGAGACTCAGGTACTGCTGGGCACATCTTGCGGCCATGCATTTTCAGGGACTAAATACAGTTTCTCTCGAAGGCAGTATGGAAAGTCAGGAGGGGAGCATCTGGTGGTTTCAAACACAGTGGTTTTATTCACCAAAGTGCCAGGTATTGTTCACTTATTCCTACTCAGATTGCTGGGCTGTTTTCCCTTCCATTTGGAAATCTGTGTTAGTTATGGAAAGCAAATTCCCTTAGTGACTTACTTTAATTTACTCCTACCATAATATCAGGAGGAAACTAAGTAATTTGTGTAAAGTGTGAAGAAAAGAATAATAACAATTCTGACTTCCAGAAGAGCTGACTCCTGGGCATTCCCACTGATTCTCTCTTCACCAGCTTGTTCTGTGCCATCAGTGATATGACTTCGGAACTGTTTGAAACAAAATCAAAAACCCAAGAATTGGAACTGGAATTGAACAACATCCAGAAAAAAGTAACTTCAGCAGTGATGATGGAAAAGCGGTTACAGGAGTGAGTAATGGATGAGGAAAAGGGAAAGACTGACGTAATACCGGTGATTGATCTCTGCCTTGGACAACACTGGTTGTGGTAACTAGCAAGGGTAACTGCATTTTTAGGGGTTTGATGTATCTCCAGAATATTTGGAAGTATCTATCAAAACCCAGGTGCTATGGACACATTCAGTAATCAAAAGAGATTTGGGAAACCATCAAACCCATTATTTTAAAGCAAAAGTGGTCTACAAACAGTTTTCAGATACGAGCTTGCATCTGTCAGCTGTTGCTTTTGTCTGAAGCTGAAGGCAAATCTGATTTTCGTAGCACATTTAGAATGGGCTCTCTAGTCTGACTGAGGCAGGCCAAACAGAAACCATTCCCAGGTAAGGATTTCCCTTAACCCGTGTGTGGGAGATGTAACAGTAATAACTATAGAAAAAAACAATTCAGTATCAAGTCCATTCCCTGGAGGATGTAATCTGAAGTGCTTTGAAAAGCACAACAGGATCAACTCCAGCCTTGAGTGGGGATTGGCCCAGATGCTCTTCACAGCTCCCTTCCAGTCTAATTATTTTCGGGGTGTTTTTTTGTCTTTTAAAGTGGTAACTGGGCTTGTTGAAGAGTGCTTTGTGTGCTCTGCAGGTTTGTCATAGCTCCTTTTGATCTGAGGTTTAGCTCATGTAACAGGTCTCTAACTGAATTAGGAAATTATGCACAAGACTATTGTCCTCTACTTTTAGTGAGATGGCTTTCCCCTTTACCATTATTTTCCCTTTGGATTCTGGAGGTGACAGCTGTTTATGTTTCCATTGGAAAATCTCACAAGGAAATCAAGGTTTTCTCCATTTTCTCCCTTCTTGTGTTGGCTGTATGACAGCATTTAGCTTGAGCATAGATACATAATAGTATTTGTATACTGATATATCTTTGAGTGTAAAAGTCCTGTCTTCTTGTATTATTTTTTAAGGGATAATTTTAAAATAGAGGAATCCCAGAGAAAAGAAAATGCCAGAATTTTAAGTCGATCCAAGAACTTGAAGTTCCTGAAATATAAATTTGAGGATTTAAAAATCAGTATCAAGGATGCTGAGGTAGGTGGAATGAATTTTCTAACAAAACACTGTGATGGGATGACACAGCCATGGTTGGTTGAGCCCAAATTTGTAGACATTACAGAGACATTCTGTAAGCTTCCTAAACTCCAGAACTGAGGACTCTTGAACTAACAGGACATGTTAGGACAGTTCACTTGTCCCTGCTGATCTCTCCTCAGCATATCCTGTAACCAGTACCATGCTTTCTCCTCATTCCCTGAGAAGTTTGTTAGCTGATATTTCCTTGTGATTATTGTGAACTACTTTCATACAAGAGAATACAGACAACCACCAGTAGAGCAGAAGATTCACTGAGCTAAATTGTGTCTCAAAATTCTGAATATAGCCATTTTTTTAAAGGAATGGGTGATTAAATGCAGAAAGCAGAAATTTTACTGTGTGCTCCTTCACCTTTCTTAAATGATGAAGGACATGTGAGTGCTTTGTTTAACGCTTGGATGCTGTCTGGTACCTTGACAAATATGAGTTGGAAGGTGTTGTATTGCAATTGACGTTTTACTGAGAAGCCTCTCTTCAGCCGTTCTATGTGCTGTTCTCTCGCTGGTTTTCTGGAAAGACTTGTTTTTCTTGATACAAATTTTAGCAGCAGCTGATTTTGTACACCAGCTATGACTGTAGCTCAAATAGCACATGTTTCTGCTGTGGACAGTCTGCATTCTTCTTTGCCTGTTTAGATACAAACAGAAGGAAATGGTGGAATCTTTCTCCTCCGTGTAAGAATCTGTACTCTCTCTTGTTTGCAGGAGCTGCTTATTGCCAGAGGCTTGAACCAATCCCTGACACATGAGGCACTCATGAAATTTTCTGAGGTAGGTCTTTGGATGCGAGATGGATGCTTCTACAGTGGGACAGACCAGGCTTGTTTGTTGGGTGCTTTCAGGAAGTGTAGTTTGCTGTTTGGTTACCTGAAAAAATCCTAACGGCCAAAAGAAGCACCAGTAAAAATCCTGTAGATGGATACCCGTGAACTGAGGTCTGTTGGATGCAGTTTCTTCATAGAACCACCCATATGATTCTTTCTACTTCACATGAAATAAACCTCTTTCCAAACACTTCAAAACAAGGGAATAAGGTCAAATGAAACCCAAATTCTGAACCACTGTGTGCTGTTCTTTTCTTATGTCTTTAAATATAATTTTTTTCAGCTGTATTGTAAGCCCAGTGGAATATATGTTAAAGCACATTTCTAGAGCTAGTAACTACAGATTTTACAGCTTTGTGCTGAAACAATTCAACACATGTGACATTTATTTTCTCTTGGTCTGAGTGCACTCATCACATCTTAATGGTTTTTGCTGTTATTATACAGCAAAACTTAGTCTTTCTCCTCATTTCTTTTGTTATCTTTTACTGCACATTTTTGAGTGGAACAATGAAAATAGGTTTTCTGCTTTCTCTGTTGTTGTTCTCACAAACCAGCACTGGGTGGCAGTGCTAAATTGCTGGGTGTTGCAGGAGAGTACTGACGAGAACTAATTTTTGTTGGAATTTTATGTCCTCTGGCCACAGGCAAATTTTCTAGGCTTGTCATCTTCTAGAGTCCAAACATAAGGTAAGGTTTGACTCCCTGACATTTATAGAACTGCTTTGCCAAGAGCTCACTGAAATGGGCAGCACAAATTACTTTTTTTTTAAAACTGAGATTAATTGAAAAGAGTTGAGGACTATGAAAGGTGCTCAATTTGCAGCCCCAAAGAGAAATTATTTCCACTTGTTAAGTGTTAGGGAGGGTCTTTTTGCTGCTGCATCTGCAAAACTTCAGTTTTCAACACGTGTTTTAAGGAGGATGGAAGCTCTTCACAACATCTGTGAATTCTAAAATGCTGTAGATAATTGTGGATCTATTTCGCTCATGTCCATCAATTCTACAAATAAATCCCTAGAATATAATCTGCCTTGCTTTCTCCACAGGAAGTGGCTGCACTGCGGAAAGAAGTGGTGACATTGAAGAAGAAACTGGAGCCCTACCATAAGTTACCTCTGGTAATTATTCCACTGTTCTACTGTATTTGCCATCAGGTTAATTTTAATGGACTTCATATTGTAAAGGATATTGTTGTGGTGGCTGTGGTGGACAGGTAGATGCCCAACAGGTCTGTTAATGATGTAAACCAAAGACTTAAACAGAAGGCTATCTATTTATTAACCAAAGCCAAGAAATTAAGTATTCTTGCCAGGCAAACTTTTTTCTAAAAAAATAGACAGATTTTCTGGGTAAACTAATATCGAGGTGAATTGGCTAGAAATTGGAAAAAGAAATACGGAAGAAAATGTAATCCCTTAGTATAACCAAGTTTTTGAGATTTGCCAGTACATCAGCTATACGTGTCATCAGGCTGTCAATGTGGTGGACACAGCACATGGTGCAGAGTTTGGAGCTCTGAACAAGATTTGAAGGATGATGAAGAAATACCCAGATGTAGGCTTTGTCTCCTAAACTGGCTTCTCCATCATTTTCTTTGACTTCTCTCGAGGGTGCTGTGTACTCAGCTCTCTGAAAATGCAGGACAACCACTGCTGTCTTGCTCCTAGGAAATAAAGTCTGTGGGGAGAGGGTGGGACTGCTTCTCTGTTTAATCCGTCTTCCTCCAAGAGGCAGCTGCCTCCTTCCCTCAAGTGGAACAGGACATTCAAATTGGATTAGCTTCTCCAGTTCCCTCCTCCTGCCTTGCTGTCTGTGGAGACCGGGAGAGCCTGATGCCTCACTTCTGGTGCAGGCAGGAGGAGGGAGGGAGGTTTGTCCTTGCAAGGTTATTGTGCTTTGGAAAAATCATGCACAAGTATGTTTAAAATCGAGTCCCTCGATTGGTAGGTTTGGAAAATTGCTTAAAATGCAGGGTTTGTTTAGTCTTTAGGCCATATCAGGATTCTGAAAAATACGTGATTGTCTAAACCAAACCAAAACTAGGCTTTTAATGTCAATGCCTTCTGCATGTGAAGTGTGTACACAAAACTGCATTAATTGTCCCTGAATTCACCTGTGGCTCATCATTAGAGTCTTGTAAAAGTTCAGGGACTCTGTTTCCTGCTGAAATACTGATTTTTATGTCATTTTCTCTCTTTAGAGTATAGCCCTGGCAAAAGTGAAGGTTGAAGAAGCAAAAACCAAACTTGTAAGAGTTTTTTTAATCTTTTCAGAAGCTACATGTATTACTTGATTACAGATTTAGTCTTCTTAGACTGTAGTCTTAAAGTTCCTGGGGAAATTTACTTTGGGATGACAGAAGCTGTGCATATTGGTAGAGGGTACTGATGGAGTGATGATGAGCTGCAAAGGCAGTTGGGCATAGTGGTATCAGTGGGGATTAGGCACCTATATTCCTATGGATTTTGCTGGTTGGAATGTTTATTCGCTCAGCTCTGTGGGTCTCACAAGCTTCCTCGCTCCTCCTGAACTCTCAGAGGGCTCCAGGGCTCGTATTTTAGTCAACAGCTGCCGTGCAGACTGCAGTGGGGACTTTCCCCAGTAAAACATAGTGCCCATTTCCTCCATGATTGTGTAATCTGCAGGTGTGGTTGTTGAGGAACATCATAAAGCTGTTTGGGGAGTTCATAGTAGCTTTTCTGAGTGAGACAGACCACATTTGAGCCCCATAAAACCTGTCTTTGGTCCTTTGGGCTGCTGCCGGTTTGGTTGTAAAAGGACAAGTGGTAAACTGTGAACAAAAATCACAGCTGGTTGAGAGCATTTTGTACATTTTCAGGTGAGACTGCCCAGGTTGGTAACACACTTGTTTTCGATTCAGGGATACAGGCTCCCCTTACCAGCCTGAGGCTGTCCTCAGGTCAGAACACTCCCCTCTGGGGAGGACCCCTCAGTTTGGGGCACAGAATAAATGCAGCTGAGCTTGTTTGGCCCTTCATGGGGAGGTTTCTTTGTAGCTGTCTGCCATTTGCAGTGGTGAGTGCAGCCGACTCAACACCCGGGTTGATCCATCAGTGCTAATGCCCTCCCAGTGTCTGATCTCTGTAGATATCTTTGTTTGCCAGCAATGTACAAAAACAGTCTCATGGTCACTGATTCCACTTGTTTTTCTCTCCCACTAGAAAACCTTGGATGATGAGCTCTCAGAGCAGATTGAGGCTCTGCCTTTTGAGCTGACTTAGCCCAGCAACCTCCAGTTCACTTCAAGTGGCCTACGTGGAATATGAGTTTCCTTCTATTGCCTACTTATTTGCACTAGTAATACACTTTGGAATTCTTACTGTACTTCTGCGGGTTTCTCCCTTGCTCTTCTTTCCGTTGGTCTTGTGTTTGTAAACATCACCTATTTTTCATTAAAAACTTACAAACTTTCTGTTGTCTTTATTAGTTATTTTTCCCCATGTGATACACACCTGTAACTGTCCTCAGACAGCACCTTCAGCAGGTGTCCCTGTTGTCAGGATTTGGTTGACCATTATTGCTTAGAATTGAACTGGTCAGGGAGTCTGGTTTTCTTTTTTTTCCATATCCAGACTCTGGGCCAGGCTTTTTCCTGGTGTCCTCTCTTTGATGGTCTGTCTGATGACAGACTCTACATCTACTGGGTCTTTGGCTCTCACTCCTCTGTTTTGTTTTCTCTTGCCATTCCAGGGTTGGGGACATACAATTTTTTTTTCCACTCAGATGTTTGCCAGGTTTGTGAAGATGAGTAACTGGACTCAGGCCTGGGGTGCTTCTTTGTTTGAGCGTTTTCTTTAAACAGAAGTGAAATTTCTCCTCAATGTCTTCAGCAGGGGTTTGATATGTTAATCAAAGTGAACAAAACAAGAAATCATTCACTCCACTTCCTACTTAGTCTCCTGTATAATGGTGAATTTCTTCATGGAAAGGGCTGCCAAGAGTCCCCATCCCTGGAGGGATTTGAAAGCCATGTGGATGTGGCACCTGGGCACATGGGTAAGTGGTGGCCTTGGCAGTGCTGGGGGAGTGGTTGGACTCAGTGATCTTGAAGTTCTTTTCCAGCCGAAATGATTCTGTGATATGGAAGTTGTGTTCTAGGGCCCAGAATAACAGTTCCCATTGCCTGCTAAAGCCCTGCAGCACCTGGGACAGCCCGCAAAGGGGATTTTCTTGTGTGTGTCATCGCTGTCCGCCTTCATGGAAATGGAATTTGTGTCACATGGATCACAGTACTGGCTTCACAGATCAGCTCACAGAGGGTGAGCTCACAGAGGGAAGAGCAGAGGCATAACAGCACCAACCTCTTAATTTTCTGTAGTTTCATTTCCATCTGAGAAAATGGAAGCCTACATCACTAGACTAAGGTTTGCTCGTGTTCATGGCTTTGAGAGATACTGGCTGACTGCTGACAACTTGCTGTTTCTCCTTTCATTATAAACAGAGCTAAACAAATGAAAGCAGATTAATAGCTCTATGGATAGGGCAGGCATAACTTTAAAATAAAGCAAAAAAAAAAGATTTTATAGTAAGACCTTTCTAAGTCTGAAAAGAGTAGTTTTGCAGTACCACTGTGGGACATGGTGATTTTGAAGTTAGATTGCCCTTAACAATGTCATCTTTCAAAAGGGTTCCCTGAGCCCTCTTATTTCCATGCTGTCAGCACACCAGCCTTCAACACTTTTCAGAAGTGTTTTGTATGCTTCAGCTTTTAGAGGCTGTTTGGCACTAAATCCAAAAATCAGAAATTCTATGGATGGGGGGAAAAGCAAAATCTAGAAATAGTGACAGTGCCTGAGGACATTGAGTATGGGCCCTGGAAATGTCTAGACAAATAGTGGTGCTCACAGAGGCAATCTGTTTGCAATTAAGGGTTGCAAGAGATTATGGCCATGATTTAGCATGATGTGCATGTCCTCAGGAGCTGTTGCTTCACTGCAGAAGTTGATTTTCACTGATCTGCAAGAAGAGAGATTCTGTTGCTTTGTGCCCTCCCTGAAAGGATAGCGTTGTGAAATCTGTGTGATTATGCTTAGGGTGTAGCTCTGATGTCTAAGAAGCTGCATGCTCAAAATTACACTGGTGTCAATAAAATACCACCTCGTTTCTTTTGCTGTGATGGGGAAGAATTGAGGGATGCTGAGGGAGCTGCTGCCCGTGGGAATCTCCAGCCTCCTCTTTCATACACTGGTTGCTGTTTAGTTCTGGGTTTTTAAATCAAGCTGCTAGGAAAAGGTTAGTTGCCTTAGTTTTGTGGCTATTTATCTTCAGTTCTTTCTGGGCTAGAAAACAAGAGGGCAAAAGCAAGTGAAAAATTCATATGATAAACTGGTTTGAGGGAAATTACCTCAGAGGTACTGGTGTTAAATTTGGAGCAGGCAAAATAGTGCAGGGATGACTAGAGGTACAGCTACTGCTTACCAGAAAAACCTGTCCAAAAGCCATGGGAGTGGTCTTTGAATCTGGAAAGATCGAGAACATAATCTGATTTTCCTTTTGTGGAAGGGGAAAGAAGTTGTAGTCTTGGAAGACATCAGAACATAGCTGGGTAGACATCAAAGAATGATGTAACAAGAAAGCCAGTATAAAGCACTGGAGGTCATGGCCTGGCAATTAAGGAATCTCAATCAGTGGAAGCTCTTAAGAGCAGATTAGAAATGCTTTGCTAAAGTGTTTAAAACGTTAGGGAGTGTTGATCACGCTTTGGGATACAAAGATGGATTAGATGAGGGCTTGAGGGTGCTGCCAGCCCTGCTTTTTAATGAGATCCTCAAGAATTACTTGGCTAACATTAGATGAAGGCTTTTTATCTCACGCATGTAACCATGACTCCAGGCTTGGGAGGAATTCCCGGGACTGTGGCACTTCCTTAGCACCACTTCATCATGTAGAGCTGCGCCAGTTGTGAAGCCTGGGGGCTGTTCTCCCCCCGCGCCCACGGAGCAGCTGCACAGTTCCCCGGCTGCTGCTATTGCACAGCATGTGAAGAGCCTGAATATAGAGAGCAGCAGGGCCAGACTGTCTGGAGAGCTGCCCAAACACAGCCACGTGTTTCTTCCTAGCACTGGAAACTCAAGGAGAAAAAGAATCCCCAGCAGCTGCATCCGAGCTGTGTGTCACAGCTGATCTGTCTGCAGCACACACAGCGTAAATCAGACCACAGTTGCCAGGTCCGATGGCTCAGCTTTTGATGGAAATTGGGAAAAGTAAAATAAACAAGATTTATGGAACCTGTTGGGAAGGCTTCTCAGCTCTTTAGTTTTGCATGGGCAGAGTGCCTTGGACGGCAAGCAGAGAATCCTTCCTCACTGCTGGTGGTTTGGGACGGACCAGCTTTTCCTGCGTGGGGATGGGTTACCAGAGCAGGAACACCTCACAGAGGTCCTGCCGAGACCCGAGCACACCAGCCTGAGTGCTTGGCTGAGAAAACCTCTGATTCTGGGCTTCCCCCTCTGCTCTGGCAGCTGTTGAGTGTTTCCAGAGGGGTCACAGCGGGTGGCTGCCAGCTGGATCCTCGGCTGTTAGATATTATGGAATAATCACCCTACTGAGAGAGACATGAGCCTGGAGAGGCCTCTGCTGCTTCAGTCTCCCTGCAGAGTACATCAGCTGCTCTGCTCTGCGCTCCCAGACTGAGTTTTGGAGACACCTGTCTGCTAGCACCTGCAAGCTCAGAGCAGGTGCAGGGCTGGAGCTGGAGCCAGGCTGAGCTGCAGACCCTCTGTTTTCCCAACACAGTGCAAAAGATGTTAATGTTTAATTACTCTGTGCTCAATTCCTCCTCCTGGAAAATGTGAGGAATTCCACCTGAAAAAAGAAATAAAAAAGGAAAAAAAGAGGAATTAAAATGATGCACTAGATGTGAACAACTGTGGTCAGCCTCAAGCAAATCTCGTATGTATTTTACCACAAACTGACATACTGTTCTTATCAGGCCAATATGCAAAATAATAACTGCTTTAGGAGAAAAAAAAATCATCTGCAAAACAGCAAAATAATAAGGATCTATTTAAAAGAAAACATTTAGGTACTAAAATAAGAATAATTGAAATAAAATGCTAGAGAAATGCAAAATACATCAGGCAAATATAAGGATTCTGAGTTGAAATACGTATATTGTTACTCAAAATGCATTGAATCAAAAGGTGTGGATGCAAACTCTTTTAGCTGTGTCTTTTGGCTAGTGCTGTAGAAATACTCTATAATCTGTTGCAAACATTTCATTGTGGTTTCTTTTCAGTCTTCCTTTGACTGAAAGTATTCAAAAATCTACCATTTATATCGATCATTCAGTAGATATAGAATATTAAGATGGGACTTTGATTTAAAAACAATTAAAAGTATTAAGACTTTCGAAATTTATTTTAGAAATAAGTTGGTTGCATTTGGTACTATTTCCAGTAAAACTCTCCAAATATCTTGATACTCTATGCTGGTTTGGGTACTTAGAAGCAAAATTCCGTGTGTCAAATGGTAAGTACACTTAAGATTTTTTAAAATTACAATTAATTTTACATTTAAAATTACTTTTAATAATTACTTGAATAGGTCTTATAAGTGTGTGAAAGGTTAAATTACAGGGTCAGCAGTGAGACAATAGTAGTCCTGGTCCGTGTGACCTTGCAGGAAATCCTTCACTTCGTCTCCAAGCAGACAGTCTCTGCCAGTGACTTCAAGCAGCTTTAGAAACATTTGTTATTTTGTTATACACTTGATTCACTAAAGGATTTCAGTACCAGGCTGGATGTTTTTCTGCTTTTCCAATTCAGAAATATTTTTCCTGCAAAAAGCCCCCATATGTAAGTAACAGAGGCTTTTACCAATGAGTGTGTGTTTTAAAGTAGGACTCATGGTGCTGCCATCCTCTGCCTTGAAGTCCTTCAGCATTGCACCATCTTGAACCATGTAAACTCCGGTAAAAAAATCATCCAACAATTCCAAAATTGTGAACTAATCTCATAAATGCTTCCTCTAGCCCCTTGATAAATATGCCTCTAATGCTAATTAAGCAGCTGTGCTGATTAATGAGATTATATTGGCTGATAAAACCCAGCAGCAAGGAAATATTTTATTTCTTTTCCTTCCTAAGAGTCTCCAGCTGTACCTTGGGGATGGGTGAACACCTCGGTGTCCTGGACACCTTTTCCATGGTCCTTATTTGGCCACTGCCATGGTGGCAGAGGAGCCTGGGTGATCTCAAAGAGGAGCAGGGGAATGGCTTGGCTGGGTATCAGCAGTGCATTTGTGATTTCAGAGGGTTGGAAAATGGATATTGTTTAAATGTTACTCGGAAAGTGAAGTTTCTATATATTCCTTTGCAGAGGATGGTTAGTAATGTGGCCTCTGCATGCCACTGAGATGTGCTCTTGAAAAGTCACCCTTCAGTCTGGAGCTGGAGGGAAACTTTTGTCCTGGGGCTGAGGAAGAGATGGGAGCAGGCACGGAGGAGCTCCAGTTCCCCTGCCAAGACCCAGTTGAGGAAAGCCAGCCTGGAAGCCCTTACGAGCCAAAATGCTCTCACAACCAGCTTTCACTTTGACAGAATAGTGTGGCTTGTGGTTGTGCTCCAGCATTGGGCTGATTTCCTCCCATTGTCCTTGGGGAAGCACTGACATTCCCTTTGCTCAACCACATTTCTTCCTGGCAGAGGAGTTCTCATCACTTCCTCGGGGGGTAACTAATGCTGAAATCACTTCACTCTTGGCAGACGCAGTCAAAGAATGATAACATGGAGCCAGAGGAGCCTAGAAGAGGTGCTGGGCGGTACTCCCAAAATTCCTGCAGCCAGCACCACCTCCATCCTTTCCTCTTCCTAATCTTTCAGTCCTATCTCCCAAAATTCAGAATGAGTCCCCTGGTAATTCTTCTAATCTGGCATTTAAAATCTCAGGCAATAAAGCTTTCACCACCTCCCTTAGGGAGACGATTTTCCAGCCTATGGTTCTCCATTCAAAAGCTTTCGACACGGATTCTCATCTTAGACATGCCCTTCTGTAACTTTACCCCATTAAAATCATTAATGAATCCCCAGCCTTCTCCCTTCATTGAAACATTTGCAGATCACAAGTGTCTTCCCACTCAGTTTACTGATTCCGTGGTACTTAGGATAGTCAGAATTCCTTTTCTTTTCTCTTGTAAAGCCTCCAGCCTGCCTATTCCTTCAGTCGTGGCTCTTGGAGCTCCTTCCCATGTGTCACTCTTCTTCCAGATCCAAGACAGATGCTCACCGCCCTCGCCTGTGTCCTTATGCTTCCCTGTACTCCGTCCAAAGCGGCACTGCCTGTTCCTGGCTGCCGTGTCCTAGCGCCTGTGAGCTGCGTGGTGCCCTCCGGGTGCCTTTCAGGAGCCGTGCCTCCAAAGCACATTGTTCCTTTGAGTACAGGTTCAGGATTTTTCTCCCCCAGAAGCAGCCAGCTGGGTTGTGAAGGCTGATGGCTAAAGCTGTGTAGGAAATGGGAGCGGGCTCTGGATCTGAGCTGCCGGCAGCGCAACACAGGGAAGGTTTTATCTTTGCTTAAGTACAGATTTTGTTAGTGCACAAATACTGCATTCACCTTCCTTGAACAGGAATTTTTTTTTTGCATGTTTGGTGAGCAGTATCTTGCGAAGTACTGTTTTAAAAAAGAACCGTGAATTCCTGAATGTGTAGTTCTACTTCTAGCTGAATTTCTTTATCTCTCCTAATACAATAAACTCTTCTGAGGTGGCTTGACGTCCGTGTTTCCCAAGTCCACGTACACAATTTGGGTGATGGTGTCACGTTTTCACTCTACCAGCCCTAGGACTGATTCTGTGCCACGAGCAGGTGGACAGTGAATGTTTAACTCTTGAACTTCCCAGGTGTTTGTAGCCCTGGTCGGGTCTCAGGGGCTGATTAGAAATGGTTGCTGCCGCGTTTGAAAATCGCGGGGCACTGCGGTGCACCCGCAGCTGTGCAGCACAAACCCCCGGGGTGCAGGGACAGCAGGACGGTGTTCATCGAGCGCATCACAGAGCCACCCAGACTGCACACCATGCTTCCCCGCCCCAGCCCCCCGGGCTCGGGTCTCCAGAGGTGCCTTCCAACCCCACTGATCCTGTGATTCTGTGATCTCGGGGAGCGCAGGGGCAGGCTCGCCAGGATTGGCGTCAGAGGGAGAGGTTGCCTCTCCTCGGAGCGTGTGAGGGGTGCTGGGGGCTGTGTGTGACAGGGACAGGGACAGGGACAGAGGGACACTGCTGGTGACACTGACAGTGACACAGGGACAGTGGCACAGTGACACAGGGCTGGTGACACAGGGACACAGGGACAGGGACAGTGACATAGGGACACAGGGACAGGGACACAGTGACATGGGACTGGTGACACAGGGACACAGAGACACAGTGACAGTGACATAGTGACAGTGACACAGGGAGACTGGCACAGTGACACAGGGACAGTGATAGTGACCCAGTGACACAGACAAATAGGGACACAGTGACAGTGACACAATGACAGTGGCATAGGGACACAGGGACAGTAACACAGTGGGACAGGGACAGTGACACAGTGACAACAAGGACACAGGCACACAGTGACAGTGACACAGGGAGACTGGCACAGTGACACAGGGACAGTGATAGTGACCCAGTGACACAGGCAAACAGGGACACAATGACATTGACACAGTGACATAGGGACACAGGGAGACTGACACAGTGACATGGGGACAGTGACAGAGACACAGCGACAGTGACACAGGGACAGTGACAGGGACACAGTGACAGGGACACAATTACAGGAACAGAGACACAGGGACATAGATACAGGGACATAGAGACATGGGGATACAGGGACACAGGGATATAGGGACATAGAGACACAGTGACATAGAGACATAGGGACACAGGCACGCAGGCAAACAGGGACACAGAGGGACAGGGACACAGGAATACAGGCACACAGGCAGGACAGGGCATAGAGACACCGAGACACCGAGACACGGGGACACAAGGACACGGGGCCAGGGACGGGCACACAGGGACACGGTGAAATAGGGACATTGGTACATAGAGACAGAGGGGCACAGAGACACAGGAACGCGCGGACACGGGGACGGGGACAGGCACACGCCCCCACCCCCGCCGTTCCGGCTCCGGCCGCGCGGTGTCGCTGTGGGGCGCGGCCGCCCCGCGCGGCGTTCGCGGCCCGGCGGACGGAAGTGACGGCGCGGCGGCCCCGGTGACATTCCCGGCTCTTCCCGGCTGCTCCCGCTGCTCCGGCTCCTCCGGCCGCCCATGCCCCGGCCGCTGCCCCCGCCGGGGAGGCCAGGAGGGGCCCTGCCTCGCACAGGTGAGCG
>WBMZ01003617.1:0-108068 GCA_013400975.1 Atrichornis clamosus | reverse complement strand
GCGGGCGGCGGAGGAGGAGGGGGCGCTCCCGCCGCTGATTGGCTGCGGCCGCTGACGCGGGGGCGGGCGCGCGGGGCGGGCGCGGCTTTACGGATAGCCCCGCTCCCCCCCGCGGGACACCGCGGCACCCGGCGGGAGCTGCTTCGACAACGCTTGGTTTCGGTGATTTTTTTTTTGTTTGTTTTTTTAAAGTAATTAGCAGGACATATATCCCACGCCCGCCCGTGCTCCGGGGCCGCGGTGGTTTGCGTTTCCCCACACGCACAGCGGATAGGGTCGCGTTCAGGGCCGGATAAAATGGCTGCCAAGGGAAGGTGCCGGGTCCAGTAAAAGGGGAAGCGTTGACAGGGTGACTCCCCCACTGCTTTATTGATTTCGAACGCTCTCTTTTGAAGAGTAACTCTCCCGTGGGGTAGGGCTTAGAGCCCCCCGGTCCCCAGGGCCGCGGCCCGGCGGAGGCGGGCGGGCACGGAGGGAGCGCTGTCGTTTGGCGCGTGCCTTCCCGTCAGTCAGCTGACGCCGAGAGCTGAGGGGATCCTCCTCGTCGCTAAAAGCCTCTGGAAAACCGGCCCCTGCCGGGGGCACATTTGCTGCTGGCTGCAGTCACATGCCCTAAGTGCAAGTGAAACAGAGTGTTCAAAAACAATGAAGAATTTCTAAGTGATCAGTTGTTGCACTTTATTTAAATGCGAGGATAAATGCTCCCTTTCCCTAGTCCCACGTTTTCAGTAAGACATACATTTGTCTATTTCAGCAAATGTTTCAACAAGTTTGGGGTTTTTTTCTTCAGGAGTAATCCTCTTTAGGACTTCTAATGTAGAATTGTGTTAAAATTTGGAATCTATGCATACTTTGTTCTCAAGTATTGGTGAAGCATTAAGAAAAGGACTGTTAAATGTATTTGGGGAACACACACATTTATGTACATTTATATACATTTTTATATATGTATATATTTACAATGATTTTACAAGTCCCAAAGTTTAACAGAGGATAAAAGCTAGGGCAGAACCAAAATTCTGTGAGAAACTGAATTTTCATGGGGTTTAGGTCTCACATGGGTTTACTACATTTTTGGGGTTTTGCAACATTAATATTGGCTTGGGTGGCTATACCCCAGACACCCTTCCCTGCTTCCTGAGTCTCTTATTCTCTTAAATTCTTCCCCAGCCCTCCCTACGTGATTAATGGGTACCGATGCCTTGACTGCTGCGTTTGCTTCCTCCAGATACTCATAAAGTACTCAGACATTCTCCAGCATTCGAGTTTAGTAAAAAGCCTTGAGCAGTGGGAGCCATCTGACTCCAGAAATGATGGAGGGGGATGGCACAAAGCTGCTGATCCTGCTCCTGCCAGACTGACTCAGATGATGTTCTCTGGAGGCCAGAAGAGACGAGTTGGAGCAGAGGGAAGCAGGGAAGACATGTCTGCGTCAGCCATAGCTCATAGGCATCTGTGCCCAGAGCGCCGGCACGTTGGTAACCACAGGCAGTGGGGTCCCCTTTGTGGGGAGCTGCACAGTATTTTCTGTAAGAAAACTGGGGATGCTCTCCTCCTGCTGCAAAGAGGAGAAGGCTACAGCTGCAGCACGCACTTGTCCCTGTTGCTAAGGTAACATGTAGCACACCCACGCTGGCCTAGAAGCAAAACAGCGTGCAGGGGAAATTTCATATGGCCGGGAACCTCGCGTGGGAGAGCACTGCTCTCTCAGGTGCTGCCTCCTGGACTACTGAAGCGGGTTTCACAAATCCCTGAAAGATAACTCTTTGCATGCAGTTTCCCTGATTTTGTTGGAGGTAGCTGTGCCATCCAGCTAAGTGTGCACCTGGAAGTACTTTGTCTTGTAATGCGCTGCCTTCTGCTGCTGGGAAATGTCTGCAATGCCTCTGCTTGCTGATGGTTTCAGGTAGCAGGATTGTGCAGCACAAGGCAGTTCAGATGCCCACTGAAACAAAGGTTGGGCAGCTCTGCTTTGTGTTGTGAACCAGAAACACAAAGCAAACCCTGCTGTAATAGAAGAGCTGGATGCTTTGAACCACTTTCTAACATCACTCTCGTTTTGCCCAGCAGTGTCTCTCTTCTCCCAGTGCATACATGCTGGACAAGCTCGTACAGAAACACATCTCAGAAGCTGTGAAAAGCACATCCCCAATGCTGACTCATGTATTAAGTCCAAGTGCTCCAAAAGTGAGAGGTCATACCTTTTGAAAACTGACAAGTCTCTCATTTATGACTTCTGGTCACACTTAAGGCACACTTCTGGTCTGTAAATTAGAAAACTTAATACCACTACTAGGCACTGACCTGCCATTTTATACTGGTTTGCAGCTCTTTGGAGTGCCATTGAACACTGTCTGGGATCTCGAGTGAAGCTGTGACAGGCATGAATCACATACACAAGCCAATGTACAGGAGGCAGCGACTGCTGTGGCTGGCAGGAAGCCACTGAAGAGTCACATAAAAGCCTGAGTGCCTGAAGCAAAGGGTGTCTGTAGCTGTGACTTGTCAAACTGACTGTGAGGGCTGTCTCCCTCAGCAAGAAATGCAGTGGCCAAACCTCTGTCTGTGTTCCTGGACTCACTCAACATAGGTATCCTATCCTAACACTCACAGAAACCACCCACACGCAGGAGTCACAGGGCAGCAACGTGATGGGTAATACCTTGTTCTCCCTCAAGCACCACAAAGCATTCACAGAGGAGCCTTTTATCCCTTTTGCTTCTCATCTGGAAACGTAGGCATGCCGAGGTTAAATGAACTGACTAAGGTTGCATAATTAGCCAGTGGCAGAGCTGAGAATAGACGCCATCTCCATTTTTCCAGACCTAAGATCTAACTCTCAGGCCCTTCTTGGGGGCATAGGCAGGCTACCAAAACTATGTATCAGCTCTATGGAATATGACATTTTTAGAACAGGCTCAACCATGAACTTACTACAGTTCTAAAAAAACAAACCAAGAAAAAAACACAGGAGAAAATTAAAAAAAAAAAGGAAAAGGAAAGCAACAATATTTTATTCTTACCAGTGCTCCTGCCTGGGTAAGAAGGTAAAAATGGAATTCAAGTGACATTTATAAATATTAATGGCCTTCTAAGCACTAGCACATAAAATAAGTTCCCAAGGGCCAAAACCTGCATTAACTTTGAGTAATAGATGCTGGAAGACCTAGGCAAAACTAAAGCAATGCTGTGAAAAAGTGTTAACCTTTCACAGTTTTTTGGTAGGGCTAAAATGCAGTAATTTGTCCTCCATTTCAAACTATTTTAGGGAAACAGTGCTGCTTTCATGCTTATACCCTCTCCTTCGCTTACTCTCTTTCTGCTCTTGTTGTGTATTTGAATGCTTTTTTTTTGCATTTCCTTTCTTCACCCGCTGCTGTTATTCACCTGCTGCTGTAGCTGCTGGGATTCATCAGGCAACTTAGTGAAATTAGTGACTTAGTGGTGTGTGGGTTTTCACCCAGCCGGTGAAACTCTCCTGCCATGAGGGCTCCTGCACGCAGAAGATTTGTCTTCAAGGTCAGCGAACACCCGCTGCAGGCCACAGCTGAGACAGCCAGGCATGGCAACCTGGGGGTTGCCTGCAGCTGCCCTCCACTTATGTGACACCTGGAGAACTGGACCAGGTTATTGACAAGCCCAAAGGAATTAGATGTCGTGGTAGATAGGCGGTGAAGATGGTGATCTGCTTTCACCCTAGGCATTTTACTCCTTCCAAGAAGGTCCTGTAATGGTAAAGCAGTATCATTCCAGGGGATGGTTCCGTTAAGTTACTCAGTTTTCATGGATTCCAGACACCTCTCGTTTCAGTCAAGGTTTACTCAGAGAGAAGGTCAGTTCTTCCAAAATATTTAATGAGAAATGTTCATAGCTTTAAAGCTGTTTAAAGACATGGTTTCCCATGCAGTGCAAGTCAGAGTCCCTTTTGATATCAGAGAGAATCAGGCTCTACCTGTCTTCAGATATCTTGGTTCAATCACGGAAATGCGTTTACAAAGCTGGCCTTAGCAGCTTTCATTAGTGTGCTGGCAGGTCTCTGAGCACAGAGAACACACTGTCCCCCACACTAGAAGCCTTGTTAGCAGTGCACCCATTATGTTCAATTAGTCGCAGCATGGAGCATATGCTGACCGTGCCTTGCACTTTGCCCATCCGTCCTCCCTGGGGGCACCTACCAGCCCAGCCCAGCCACCATCCACGTTTTGCAGACTGCACGTACGGGTCCAGGGCAAAACAGTGCCCCTTCCTGCATCACAGCCAGCAGAAAGAAGGTCTCTGGCTGCGCCCTTTCTGCACCACAGCAGCTGCAGCCACAGTGATGTCCTCTGTGAAATCACACCCATGGGCAAGAGATGGTACATCTTGTGAGATGTTTGGAGAGACCCCCATGCTGACTGACTCTCCAGTGCTGCAGACTGGCTGGCTGCCTGCCTTCGGCCACGATGGGCTGAGGATCAGCTGAGGCCTCCCAGATTTTATTGACATGGCACGCTCTCAGTGTGGTCTTGTGCTTTGTCCTCTCCCTCCTCCTCCCTAGCCCCAGCCCAGTCTGCTGATGTCTTTCACAAAATCCATAGAAATATAATTATCATGGAGATGTCTGCCTCTGGCATTTCTTTTTCTTTGGAAATAATTATAATTGGCTGTGGCAGTTAAAAACTTATCGGTGTAGACAGATGACAGACAGTACAATCACATAAGCTTCCCTCTGAGAAAATAAAGCTAAAACCCATTTATCATCCTGGTTGGAAACAAAAGGTCTTCCTCTGAAGAGCCAGGCTGTGAAAACACAAAGAGAAGACTTATGCCCATGGGTTAAAGCTGTGGTAGGTAACCAAGCACAGGCAGTCCATTGCAGCACAGTGGTACTGTAGTAATTATAGTATCACTTCTTTTATCTGAGGGATACCTAGCTAGGGACATATGGCCCAGGTCAGAGGCAGTAACAGAGGTCCCAAGAGGATAATTAAGTGGCTGGAACCCACAAGGGCCTGAAGAGTGACTGCACGATAGACATAGAGAAATGCAAGCATATTCCCACAGTGTCTGTAAGGGCTATTTGCATGGGGATCCACAGCTGGACATGGGTCACTTATTCCTGGAGTAAGTCATTAACTGCCCTTTCTCAGAGAACGGAAAAGTTTTGATTCCTAGGTATGTCTCTGAAATACAAGTCTCCTGGAGCCATCTTTCATATGACAATTCACATGCCATCCTCAGGAGGAGCCCATGCCCTCTCCACTCAGATTCCTAGCAGGGCCTGAGCAAGGACTGTGCAGCCCTTAGAATCATAGAATGGTTTGTGTTGGAAGGGACCTTAAAGATAATCTAGTTCCAACTCCCACCACACCCCCGCCATGTGCAGGGATACCTTCCACTAGACACCGTTGCTCAAAGTCTCATCCGGTCTGGCCGTGAACACTACCAGGGATGGGGCATCCACACCTCCTCTGCGCAACCTGTTTTAGTGTCTCACCACCCTCACAGTAAATGATTTCGTCCTAACATCTAATATAACTCCCTCTTTCAGTTTAAAGCCATACCCCCAGTCCTATCACTACCTGCCCTTTTAAGTAGTCTCTCCCCAGCTCTCTTGCAGGTACTGAGAGGCTGCTCTAAGATCTCCCTGGAGCCTTCTTTTCTCCAGGCTGGACAACCCCAACGCTCTCAGCCTTGTCCCCCCTCTAGCTTGGTTTAGCAGCTCTCATTCTCCAACAGGGCAGGATAACAGGATAATCCAGTCACCCTACCCACAGTGTCGTTTTCCAGTACTCGGGCCTCTCTTTGGGCTGAATGGTTTCTAATAGCATGCAGGTTGTGTGCAGTTGGGGAGGCAAGTGGGAGGGCTTCTCTTGGTGCTATTTTAGAACAACTAAACAATTCATAAGAATTCCTGAGATGTTTTTAAGAAAATGAAAGCTGGATGAGGACAATGGTTGTCCTGTGGAAGTTGTTGACTACCCAGTACATGTGAACAGATGATAGCCTCAAAATCCATGAGACATGCTTGGATCTAATGGTATTTGTATAGGCACAAAGAAAAATATTGTTAGCATGCAACCAGTTGTTATATGCGAGAGGGCTGAGAAGGGGACAGAGAGGGGGGAGGATGGAGAGATAAGGACAGAGGAATACCAGAAACAGAACTGCACAAAATGTTTTCTGGAGGTCTAGTTCCCAGGATTCCAAACAGTCTGCCAATAAATTCACTAATTGACATGCCTCACGTGCAGCCACATTAATGTCAGAACTTTGTCACTTGGCCAAGCGCTTGCATTTCACTGACAAACTCTTCTGCCTTTGGATGAAATTGTGGATGGTTTCTACTTTTTTTTTTTTTTTTTAAATAGTCTTCTTGGCTTCCAACAGCTTTGCCTGGTTAAATTTCCCCTTCTAGCTAAAAAAAGAAATTAGACTGATCTCTTTTGGCAGCTGTGAAATGGTTGCATATTGTGTATGTTTTCTTGATAAGCTTGCATGAAATGGAATTGGTTTTCTTTTGATGGATACACCACTTCCAGCACAATGTCCCTACAAGATTAGCAAGTGTTTAATTTTTTAGAAACTTTTCATGTGCATGTAATGTCATGTATGCCATTTCTATAGAGCATTACAAGTAGCACATGAAGCTGCTTGAACAGGGAAGCAGAATTGACTGTGGAATGTTTCCCCAGTGAATATGCAACATGATTTGTGATGGTGTGTGGTTTGCTAATGACAAAGCTTCAGTCAATGGCAAAAACTCCATGAGACTTGGGTTTTAATTCTTACCACTTCCTGGAGCCAAATTCAGGTGCTGTAGAATATATGAAACTGGCTGTGCTGGGTCTGCCCTAAAAGCAGTTTAGCCCTGTGTCCTGTCATGATGGTGCCTGCCCAGATGTGGATGCCTGGGGACAAGGGCAAATGTATATGATAGTTCTTTCTTGGCTTCTCAGCCTCCAGACTTTTTTAGCTCAGACTCCCTGAGCTCCTGTTTTCTGCATATATTAGAGCCCACAATGGAGCGAGAGAGGAGGTGCAACTTGTACTGAAGACAACAGATATTACACTGAAAAGCACCGTGGGTGAATGTGATTGCTCTGAATTCTTGTTTGATTATGTGCATGAGCCTCAGCCTAGCCTATGCTTCACTGCAATGCTATTATTAAGAATAAAATCAATGAATGACAAAGGAGATGTTCCAAGACAACAGGGAAAAGCCAAAATTAGTATAAAAGGGTAATAATATTATACAAGATCTTTATTATTATGATAGTATAAGATAAAGTGGCTGGCATTCTGCCGTTCTTTTCCCTAATGTTTAATTTGCAATGAAGGTCTTTCAAAATTATATTCAAGAGAGTCCAGAGGGGAGGGGCCAGCAAGGAATCTATTCTGTCGTGAAACTAAAAGCTTTTGTGAGGTGAGATGGGATCATTTAATAATTTCTCTGACAGAACCTCTCAAGATTAAATTCAACTTTAAGAAAAACTAAGTACTGGAATAATTAGCAGAGTATTTTCGTTTTAGTTATTATGTACTGTTTGCCTGCCTCCTGGTAAAACTCTTCAGTACTGGTAGGACCCAATAGTAGCTACCGGAGAATCACAGACTGGCCTTGCAGGCTGCAGCTAGACCACCAGTGCAAGCTGGTTAATTTGTGGATTGCCAACAAAAAATTCCCCACTGCCTTCCTCTGTTTCCTATTCTGTGTCTTCCTGTGGGGCTGCTGAGCCGACTGCACGGAGTGGGTGGGCAGAGGGGGCTCCTACCAGATTAGTTTTCAGCCTGATCTGTGAGCTGTTCCTGCTCCTCACACTGCTGTGCTTTGGCAACTCGTGCCGGGAAGTGACAGAAACGTGCAGATGAGGAATCACAGCCAGTGTAGGCAGTCCACGAGGCACTGCCATCTCCAGCTTGGTGGATCTCTGTGGAGCCAGGAGTCTTCCCAGGCAGACTGGCCCAGGCCCAGGGCACACAGACATATGGTTGGTCTGTGGCTCTGGGGCAGGATGCCAGGGAAGCAGGCAGTGCTCCAGCAGAACCCTAGCTGAAACTCTGCAACTGGCTTGTACAGTATTTGGCCTCCTCATCTGGATATTTTTCCACCTGAATTTAGTTACACGTGAGTATTTTCAACCAGCTTGTCATTACGAGTCTTCAGTTTGGAGTAGGGATGAAGAAGAAACAAGGATGAAGTTAATTTTCGGAGTTACATGAGGCAACTTTAAGTTTAGCTTATGGCTCTCCTCAAGGAGCAGGTTTCCAACAGATGCTTTTTCAACAAAATTTTATTTTACTATAATTCTCTTTAAACCTGCCTGAAGTGATAATTGTGGGTTCTGCCCTTTGACACCAAATTTGAACTTGCAAACAGGAAAAAAAAGAGAACTGTTCAACAGGAACTCCACTGGAGGTACCACTGGTCAACTGCGAAAAACTCTAAAATGGCATTAGGTTGGTTTTTTTTAATTTCCCTATTACTTCTGAAAACCAAACATGCAACATTAAATAATGAAGTACTGTTTATCTACCAATTAGCAGAAGTTAAATGCAGTTCATCTCAAAAGAGAAAGAAAAAAAAGGATGAGGGAAAACAGTGCCCTGGAAAGGGTTATTTTAAGAATTTTTTTCACTCTTTCTCCTGAAGGCTGTAGCCAAACAAGGCTTGTAGCTGCTACAAGTAGGCCCTTGCTTGTACTACTGCAAGAGTTTACACTGCGCTTAACTGTTTCATTGTGGCTGCAGCAGATAATGCAGTATCTCCCTGCAGAACAGTGGGAACTGCTCCAGCTATTCAGAGACCAGAACTGGAAGAGCTGCTAACAAAGGAGGTTTATGTGGAAACCAGCACTATTCCCGCATACTCAGCTCACTGGCCTCTGCCTTCCTCCTTCTCCCCCCTTCCACTTCTTCCGTTTATAATTTCCTTTGCTTGTGTATCTGTTTCTGAAGTGGCTTAGACTTTTGTCCTCACTTAACCTTTTAACTCCCCCAGTTTTTCTCCTCTCTGTATTTCCTTTCATTTCTTCTTGTGGCTTTTGGACATCAAAGGTAGCTTCAGGAACCAGGCTTGTTGGTTTGGTGTGTTTGTGTGTATGTATAGACTGGTGGGAATGTCCTGTGACTTATGTTAGTTTATGTTAAGGCTGTAGAGAACTTGAATTTCCCCTCAGTCTGTCCTCCCCACCCTTAGTACCTCCTTTTTACCTCCTCCTTTAAATGAGCTGCACCTTTTTCCTATTAAGTCTGCTTTTCTCTCAGTGTTCACCCTCATAGCAAATATACTCATTCCAGTGCTTTTTTGCATCCTTGCTGGCTTCTCTGCAATTGCAGCTCCCTTCTGCCCCTCTGTATCACAGAAACATGCTCCTCCAGCTACTGACGACTTTTCCCATGCTGCAGTCTTACCATTTCTTTTCTGGGATTATTTCTCTGCATAGGCATGTCCAATTGTTTGTGTTCACCAGCTTTTGTCTTCCAAGACTGTTGTCCATCATAATGATCACGACTACCACGTCTTTAACCTTGCCTTTCTTCCCTCTGCACGCTGCTACTGTTGGGAACTGCTGGACCTGTAGAGTCTCAGTTACATTTTCAGCTCTCTCCGAGGCAGAGGCACTGGGTGTATGGTCTGTAAGTCAGGCTGGCCACTAAAAGCAATGCCCTTCTTTGCCTGAAACCCCACAGTCACTCCCTCCTGATAGGGTGATGTATGCCCGGGAATATGATTTCTGGGTAACAGCAAGGTGTGGCTCAGTGATATAACAGCCCTACCGGGTCACGTGGTAGGCACCAAGAGCAGCAGGAAAGCTTAAGCACTGTTGTTTCCTGTGTGTCCTGGTAAGTGTAATGCGAAACAGTCACTCAAAATAGCAATTGTCACTTGAAAAATATGACTCATTTTGACACTCTTTGATATTTTAACTGTATAAACCATTTGTAGGGTTCTAATGACTCAGTGTGAAAACTTGCCTGAACAGCTTGTGAAAGGCAGGTCAGTGCTAGAATTAGCCTGCGTCCACCTCAGTTCTTCTAGGGAGGTGGTCCTCAATGAAAGGGCCCCTGAGCACTGGCAGCTGTATTCCAACATAGGGTGAAAAGCACCAAGAAGTGACTTCCAGTACTAACCTGACCAGCCACTGAAAACAGATGCCTTTTTGTCTGGCTTTTGTTTTGAAATGGCCAATAAGAACAGATCAGCACTGGCACCATTGTCTGTAATAAATGTGTCTTCACGCAGTGGAAGACTGTGGTGTGTTGTAAACAATTATGGCACTGAGTAAAGCAGCACTGAGTAAAGCATAATCGATCACACAAGCACCACAAAGGATCCATTTGCCAAAGCATGGTTTAAAGATCAGGGTCTGTATAATGGAGCTGGCACACTTAAGATACAGTGAAAAGGAGGTATCAGCATATTCTGGGATGAAATACAGGACAGATTCTCATAAAAAGATTTCATAACCCTTTACCATTATTGCATTTTCTGCGTCACAGTGAAGCTTTATCTGCTGCTTGTCAGAAGGTCCCTCACTCTGATAAACTGGTATTTTGTATTCCAAGTAACTAAAGAATAAATGCCATGTTTCAACTCAAATGCAAACTTAGTTACTGTTGTGCTGTGAAAGATCATTCTGTATGCCATGGGTCTTGCTCATTGCTATATGCTTGAAACTTTATGTTGGGGTCACTCTGCTAAAATCTGGAATGGGAAATTTGGGTGTTCAGAGACACGCCACAGTATGTAGGCACAGGATAAAAATCTGGGTTCTGCAGGGAATATTACAGCTTTCTAAAGGCTACATTCTGTGGCTGTATCTTCTTCCATTTCTTCTTTTCTTCCACCACTGGACAGAACCAACTCTTTTCACAAATGAAAGGTTCCCTCCTCCTAGCCAAACCTTATGCTGGTAAAGGTCAAGTTAAGCTGCTTTGAAACTCTGAGTATCAATACAGCTCTTCATGATGCAGATAAAAAGGAAGTTTTTTGCGGAAGCAGGTGGTTGAAATATAAAGGGTTTTGAAGGTAAAACTGTCTGTCCTCCAGACAGAGATAAGCAATCCATCCGGAATTCTGAGGCTTTAGGCATAAAGGTTATTGCATATAGAGACGAGAGAGGTGGTGAAGATCTGAAAAAACACAGGTGAAATAGGAAAGTCAATCCTGAGTCAGAAGAACATTTAGCCTGACCCCAAAAGCAAGTCAAGAGAACAAGTCTACCAGGAGAATACTTGAATTTGTGAGCAGATTCTGGGTTTTATTTTCTGTTTTTTGTTTGATTCATTCTGGGCACAAAAGTTACCACCT
Source organism: Atrichornis clamosus (assembly GCA_013400975.1). NCBI lineage: Eukaryota > Metazoa > Chordata > Aves > Passeriformes > Menuridae > Atrichornis > Atrichornis clamosus. The sequence continues at coordinate 96,775 of WBMZ01003617.1, read as the reverse complement.
GGCTTCATTACCACTTTCTCCTCCCCAATTAGACCAATCAATGAGATGCTGAGTTTTGATTAGCTGCTTTTAGCAGAAGAGAGACAAGCACCATGGTGTTCACCTTCCCTCTGTATGTAGCTGTACTAGCTAAGTCAATCTGCCCAGCCTTCTACAGTCTCCTACAGGGTTTTCTTAACCACTCTGTAGAGAAGCTGAGGATTGACAGGAGGTGGGACCAGCTTCCCTCTGCTCATCTCCTGACACCCCCACGGAATCCATGTCAGCAGTGGCTGCTCACAGGTGACACTCCACAGAGACACACCAAGTCAGTTCCACCAGGGTGAGCAGATGAACATGCAGACTGACTGCATCGCTTGTATTCAGGTCATGTTGTCAAACTGCCAGTTTTTTGGAGGGAAACACCATCACAGAGGAGTACAGTGTGCACCTCAGAGGGATGAAGATCAACTAGAAGCAACAAATACAAACTAACTAAGCAAACAAACAAAGTGAAGGCATGTTTTCTACATTTAAGCAACGATAGTATGGAAATGCTTTTTAAAGGAAGCTTTTTCATTCTATCCATTTCGTTACCTGTGTATCAATCCTGTTCACAACTGAGAGAAAATTGAACTGACTTTCCATTGTTTATCTTCTCTAACACAGTTACCTGCAATTCCTTTTTTCAATATAGTTCTCACAAACCCAAACACAGTAACAGGTATGTTCTTACTCAAACAGAAAAGTCAGTGTACTGGACTACTTATAGCAAAAAACCTCCAAAGCTGCCACACCTAGAGTATACTTTTCTGTCCCAGGAAAAGTCTTCTCAGAACAGTATTTTTTTATTCTTCATTGTCAATATCATATAGGTGAAGATGATTAAAATCTTCAAGAATGTTTTATTTGAGTTTACAGGCACTCTACAGAAGGCTGTAATGAAATGGCTGCTGGACAGATTAGTACAAAATTAATGAGTGACACTTCTGAGATCACAGAGTTTTCATTGTTTTTACTGTTGTTAGACAGCATTTGACTAATGTGGTAGAAATCCTTCCGGCCATCATACGAGGAACTTGTGCACTTCCTGTAACAAAGGAAGTTATGATCAACAGATGCTGTCAAACCTCTTGAAACCTTCTGCACAATCTTCTGGCACTTGTTTCCGGGAAAATGTCACAAACAGCCTGTCTCCTTTGGTCTGTCTACTGACTTGCATTCTTTGAAAGGAGGTAAAATGCTCATGCACCAGAAATGCTGAGAGAAGGATAGGGGGAACTCTCTAAAACCTCACAAGAGCCACCCTGCCAGGATACAATGAGAAACTTCTGCCCTAAAACTAGAGGATGGGAAACTTTCGGTCTAGCAGATGCCCACATTCCAGTTGAATTCTTTGTGTTAGTATTGAACAACACTAAGATGTCATTTGAAGTACTGTCATCCTTTAAAAACCACAGAAACAGGAAAATATTTTTGAATGAACAATAGCGATTAGCGCGTTATTAAGAGGAATATTATTAGAAATAATTATTCTGTCCTTCAGACCTTAAAATATTCACCTTTGTTGATTTTTACAACAGATAGCTAAGACACGTGAACGACTAGCATCTCAGTCCTGGGATGGAGTACTGAAATACAACCACTTCTAATTACTAAGACTAGGAGTGGAAAGGAACAGTTTAGTAAAACTAGGCAGTAAGTGAAAGACTAGCATTATTCAAATTGTTACTTACTCTCAATAAAAAGCTCTCAACCCTGCTCATTCCAGTGTTGCGTGGGAATAATTGCAAAATGGTAGGGCTGTTACTAGGAGGCTGAAAGACAGACATTTCCAGCAACACCAAGCCCTGGAGCAATAGCTAAGGATTAGCTAATACATGAGGAAGCCCTGGTAATGGCATTTGCTGAAAGAAAAATTACACTGAAAGGAGGAAATGGCAGATGAAAATAACCTTTGCTATCTCAAAGCTTTCTGTGGAAACTCCCTACCTAAGACCAGTATTCATGCAGAAAAGCTATGTTCATATCCTGTGTTTACTTTGACCTCAACAGGTACTGATTAACTTTTCCCAAGTTTTATTTCAAACTTTAGCTAGCTACCCCCCAGCCGTTGCCTAAAACATGAAATCATCCAGGAGCAAACGGAAAGCAGTGAGGCTGCAGGAACTAGGCCAGGGTTTTCACAGGCATGTTGTTATGCTGCCGAGGTCTGCCGCTGGTTCCAGCCAAGGGAGAGGCCGGGGTGCGCGCGGGGCATGTGCGCGTGCACGTGCAGCTGCCCTGTGGAGGCACACTGCAGCATTGACAGCCCGCGGGCGGGCACCCGGCCAGCGTGGCAGCACACAGCGTCACACTAATTCCTCCTTTTTTAATTAACATTTGTCAAACTTGGAGAGCAGCCCAGGCTGCAAAATTTGGATGCAAAATTCAAAGAGCACAGAGGCTGAAAATGTTCACATACAGGCTCTTCATTTATGCCTAGGCTTTTTTATAGGTCATGCACAGATGACTTAATTGCTCTTACTGTAACTTACAATTAGCAATACAGTGATTTTTTTGTATGCCACAGTGCACAGTAGAGCTGTACTCCAAAAAAAAGTGGCAAAGTTTAATAGTAGGTGGACATTTCCTTTTCAAGAAAGAATTTTCCCTGATATTCCTCTCTTTTGGGTGGGGAAAGAGGGGAAGGCCTCTAACGCCACCAGGAGACAGGAGTGAGAATATTTTTACCAGGTCTGGGAGTTGTTTGTAACAGTCGTTTCTCAAATTCATGGGAACTCACTGAGCTTCCTGCACAGCACTCAGCAATGCAAGTTCAAATGATTAACTCGGTGCTGAAATACTGAATTCTCAGCATATGATTGAAAGCCACTTTAAACACCATGCAATTTCAATGTTAAGTCACCAACTCTATAGAAGGTTCTCTATGAGAGAAATGGATTAAAAGGTAAAAATCCAGCCCTTTGCACTTTTTATCAGTACAGCACATAATATTCAGCAATTCATGGATCTGATGACATTAAAAGAGAAGGGGGAATGGGATATTATATTTATTAAAGCAAAACAGTAATGCATGTAATCACTCTCAGACATCCTACACAGCCTGTAAACAGCACCTCTAATAGAGTACCTAACACTAAGGCTATTTCCAGTTCCCAGCAGGGCAATTACATCCTAGCCTAGAGATAAGACAGCCCAGGGAAATAAGACAAGAGGTTCAGAGGTTTTTGAGAGCTGAAGAAACCCTAAGGAGTAATATGCTGCTAGAGTTCCTTTCCTGGAGCTTTGAGGAGTACATGCAATAGAGCTGGCTACTGATGAGCCTTCCTCAACACAGTTCCAAGAGCCCAGTGTCAGCTCTTCCTGGGGCCACATATAAGACTGAACTATTGCAGTCCTCATAGCAAGGACAAAACCCATGGCTTCTCTGACCAGTCAGCAAATGAAGCTCCTTCTCTGTTCCTCTGCATGACTTCTGTGTCTGTTTACAGCCAGCTTCTACTTAGCTTCTAGGTAATACGTGACACTGACACCGTGCCTCCATGCTGCTATGTTTCAGAGGACTGAAAATGTGAACAGACCTTAGAAGAGGACAGCTGTGTATAAAAGTTAACTCTTACAAATAGTCCTTTCCTAAATTCTCTCCAGAAAGGAGACTCTTTTATAGAACAGCTTTATGTGCAGCCTAGTAACTTAGGGACATCTTTGTTTTGTTGGTCTTCAGTTCTGACACTGAATTAGATAATGAGCAATGTAGGAAGTAATGTGAACCAACTGATTTAATTTTAATGTCGCTTCTGCTTCCTTCCCTGATTCAGCAGTGGAATAATTCCACAGATCTTTGCTTTTTTAGAAGGGCCTTTCAGGCTGCTTGCGACAGGCCTCACTGCTCTCCTCATGCTTTTAAGAAAGGTGGTGTGGTCACTTGCCGGATCAGTAAGACTGCTTTCAAAGCAGGGTCAGGTGCTTTCACCATCTAAAGGGGCAAATGCCACACTTTGCCAGATGACAATTAAAGGCCATCTATCACTCCTGAGACAAAACCAGAAATGTTCTACTTAGATTAACGTGGTTTCAGACAGTACCGTTAAAAATAATCTAGATTAATTACAGATAATTAGCACGCTATTTAAGAATTACTTTGGCACAAAGGAGGCTAGCTTTTCTTCCGGAGATTTTTCTGTCACATTAGAGGGGTTTTGGCCATGCTTGTCTCAACAGATTGACTTCTAATAGAATAAGAGGCTCAGTTCATAAGGGAAGGTTTTTGATTAATCATGTTTGTTGTATTAGCATGAAGGAAGAGTTTTTTGGGGAAAGTATTTACATAAACAGCATTTATACAGCACAACATTTGCAATTCAAAAGCGTCAGTGAACTGCTTTGCAAGCAATGCAAAAGGGGGTTGCTTTATCCTAAGGTGAAGTAAGCCCACTGGTAAAGTAAATATGCACTAGCAACACCACCTAACAAAGGGAACATGAATAATAACTTTTCTAATTTCAGCTGAATGTGGGAGGATAGAGGTAGGCAGCAAAAGGAGTTGGAAACTGATTTCCAGAGTGATTCATAAAGAGATTTTCAGCAGTTGCTTGCACAGGTAAATTGTAATAGTTGACATTTACATATAGCTTTTCACTTATTAAAATCCAATGGGTTTAGGTCTTTCCCTTTTTGGCAAATGAAATACTGAAGCACAGGAAACTTACACTGGCTCATAGTACTGACTGTGTCGAGTATCTTGACTTTCAGACACAGAACTGATCCACTGATTCTGCAAAACACTGCTTACCTTTAAGTGAGAGAAATTAAGTGTAGGATGAATGGCAAAGCCTACACAGGTTAGGGGAGGATTTTAATGTCACTGGAATTGTACCAATATCGTTCATGGCTTATGAACAACTGGAACCAAAAGGATGTACCAGTACTTTAATAAGGTTATTTCTTTGCTCCACGCTCCTTCATTACCAGTAAAATCTAGAATCACTCCTACCTACACATTTACTAAGACAAAGCAAACACCCTGTTGCCATTACATTCCCAACCCCTTCCTCCTACATTTTTCTTCTCATTCTGTATTACTCAACTGGATTTGGCAACATTTTTCCTTCACAGAAATCAAAAGTAGGTGTTCTGACACAGGAACAGAAAACAAGAATAATTCAAATTATGCAATGATTAGAGCTCTACTACATACTATAAATGAAAGAAGCATTTGACCCAATGCTAATCTAAAGTGACTCTGACACAGTGATGGTGCATGGAAGAAAATTAGAAAGCCAACAGTAATTTCCAAACAGTACTTTCCACCTTCTTTGGTCCTATATAGATTTTGATATCTTTGCTGCTGTTAGAGGAGTCTTGCAGCTGATGCCAATTTTGACCCAGCCTGTTAGAAAGCGTAATGATGTATTATTTCAGTATCATTAACTAAATACTTTATACTAAATGTATGTAAATGGCGGTAACAGGAATTTTACCTTCAAGTTCTTTGCAAGCAATTTCCTTTCAGCACTGCAGAGTATCAAGATTACAGGCTGTCAGCATCATTCTATTCATTTCACGCTACATAACATTCCCCAATGAAGTAGAGACATCTTCACTAATAAGAATTTATTAGTATTTTTGGAAGAGATATGCAGTAAATCTTTACAGCACAAAACTAAACATAGCTCCGTGTTCAGTTCAAAGTGTGCATGTTACTTCTTAGAAAAGTGCATGACAAGCATCTTGTTAAAAAGGAACAGCAAAAAGAACATCCTCCTCCCCCAACAAAAACAAAACATCTGAACTCATAAAAAAGCAAATGGTAGAGAACTGTATTTTGGACAAACCAAGTCAGGTCCAACCACTTTTAATAGGCACCTACTGTGGCTTCTGGAATCATTGTTGCATGCATATCTCTAGTCATATTGGATTTCTCTTTCAGCTTTGACTGGAGTAATGTGTGTTCCATCACACCAATCTGTATGTCCATCTGAATGGTTTCTTGCCTCAATTTTGTTAAGGCCTGTTTAATCTTCACTAGAGGAGCTGTCCAAAAAAAGATAAACAGTACAACTCTGTCAGCCACTTAACACAAAAGCATTGTTTTCTGTAATTTACTCCTTAAAATTGAAGAGCTGAATGAACAAAAGGTGTTCTAAAGACATGATTGTACTGATACATCATTTTTAATACGCAAAACACTTTAAAGACAGAAGTAGGCAATGACAATTTTGCTGTCTTCTTGACATCTAAGATCTTCATAAAAATGTGCATCAACATTAAGACAGGCTTCTCAATGATGTGTTTTGCTCAGCTGGAAGGCTTATCTCCATACCTGACTTGAGGTTTGGTAGAGAACTGAAGTCATCCTCAGCAGGGGATCATCTTACATATCAAAAGCTATTAAAATGTTTTGTGCCCTACACTTTGTTTTTAATCCCTCTCTTCCCACTAATATGATGCTGCTGCATCATATTGCTCCTTATAATTGCTCTTATTTTTCTTTAATAAAGTACAAATCATGAAACTGTCACTAACAAAAAGGGTCTTTGGTTTGAAGCAAAAACGTACTTACCACCATCAGTCATACTGCTCCCTTTCTCTTCTGTTTCCTGCTTTACCTTCTCTAATAATTCTGTAATCTTAAAATAGATATTTTTTTCTTAATTAAACCAGATGAATGTCAAGTTAAAAAAAAAAGTCTCTGCTGAATAGCTGCATTAGTTAAAAAAATTAATGAATCCATCTTACTTGTTGTATACAGGGGAACAATTTTTCAAACATTCTGAAAATTTTAACTAAATTAAGGTTGCAAGAAATTACAGCAAAAAGAGTAACAATGTGATCCAACACATGGTGTTGCTGAAAATCTGTGCATCCCAAATAAAAACAATAATGTAAGTGCTTCAGTGTGATGCTGGATGGAAGAACACAGGAACCAATATCCCTGCAGAGATCCATCAAATAACCATGCCTGCAGCCCCTCTGGAAGCATCAAGACTTCAGCATGTTACACTGGAAACCTGAGAAACAGCACTGCAGCAAAAGGTGCAGCCACCCAGCCTGCTGGCACTGGTATGTAAAATGCATGTATGAAGAGTAAAAGTGCATTTTAGTACTTTCTAAACACCAGTTTGCCTTTGTAGACAATGAAAAAAAAGCAAATATATGATTTGAAGGTACAGTTGAGATAGTAATTCCGTATTTTTGTCTAAGAGAACAGCCCTTCATTAAGGCTTCAATGAGCCTTTTCAGTAACAAAAAAGAATCATTGCTGCATTGTTACTGCATACTTGCAGTGGTAATGGTATCACCAAGTGGGCTGAGGTTTGACTGCACACTTGCAAACATCAGTAGTGTCCAGTTTCTCTCAGATATGCACCACTGCATCTAGGCAGCTTGAAGGATGCCAACTGGTAACATTCATCATTACTAATCAGTCAATCAGCTTCCAAAGCTCACACTATCAATCTAAAGTCATCATAAAATATTGTCTTTTTCAAACTTACTGCCGTGAGAGCAAAATAGAAAGATGCTCTAATTCTACAGAATTCATACACTCAGAAGTCTTTGCTAGAAAGCTCATTAAACTGCTGTATTACCTACCTAACTATTCTATTCTAAAACATCTCATACTTGTTCTACAAATTCCAACACATTCTTACTGTGTGATCTATTTTATGTGACTGTTCCGGAGACTTTATTGTCTAATAAATAAAGTTGGTTTCTAAAATCCAAACAGAGCCATTAAAAAAAAAATTTATGAATTGGAAAAAGGGTTGAAGTATTTGGAAATCAGGCCGCAATTCTAAATGAAATGCCATGAAACAATCAACATGTGGAGGCACAAGACAGGAGATTTTTATTTAAATTTGTCAGAGCACTTATATAAAGGAAAACAAACCCCACAACAGAAAAATAGATTTAGGTAATAAGATAATTGGACGTATGGAGAAAGTTACTATTTAGTCAAATATTGCTTTTAAGACCCTGGAAGACAAAAATTTCAAATTGTTAACTTTAACTAAAAATAAGAGTTAAGCTTTTCTTCTTCCAAAGAATTTATGGACATGATTTAAGAATTCTCCATAATTTTGGGACACAGATTATAAAATACAGAACATTTACCTTCATTTACAAACTGAGCTCACATTTCATGTGAGTTAAAAAATCAATAGCAGCCTGGATTTTATATTTAGGGACTGAACTAGAGCACCTTCCACAAACAAAGATTAATCTTTAACATGAGAACAAATCAGAAAAAACTCAGTTCATTAAACTGCAAACACTAAATGCCAACTCTTTGAAGACTGTTTTAAAATAAGATGTGTTTTACCTCGGAAAGCACTCTAATTCTTTCAGTTACTCCTCCACTTCCCTCCTGGTACTTCACTTTAGCCTGCAAAGAAACATGTTCTTTGCTGTATGACAGAGTTGAAGAGATGTATGCAGACAGCTCAGAGAAAACATCAAAACTTGCTCTTGTATGTTCCAGTTACAGAAGCTCTCCCACAAAGCCTCAGTGATGTTTACAAATGAGGAAAGGCTTGAAACATCAGTCCCTGTAATGGCTATCAATTCAAAAATGTAAAGCAGTTTTCAAAATTGTGATAGCCCAAATACACACTTGATAAGAAGTATCAAGCTTTCTAATCATTTACATGAGGAAATAAAGAAAATTTGCTACAATGCAGACAGGATTGAATGCTGAAACCCAGTAATTTACTGTTGACAAAGTATTATTCTATCTTGAAGATACTTTAACAACAAGGCAAACAGAAAGCACAGAGGTAAAATTCTGTCAGCTTTATTGTCATCATGGCCACAACCAGGAGGTCTTGCCAAAAGGCAGATCATAAGGCCTCCTAAATAGGGATCAAAAAGCTTCTCAGACAGCACTCTATTGGCATAAAAACTAATGAAGCAAAGAAGTAATCAGAGTGCTTTGTGCACGTTAGCACCAGTACTCAATCTAAGAGATGAATGTTGGACTGAAACTTTAGTTTTTCCACTCATGCCAGATGTGTGAACTTCACAGGGAAACCAGAACTAGCAGTTTACTAGCTGCTCAAGACTGGCAGCAGATACACATAATACTCAGGCAAAAACCATTTACTTTCCCCTGCAGAACAGCTGAATAAAAATTCCTTGTTTAGCTTAGGAAGAATATAATTTGACAGCCAATCAACATTTCCCCTGCTTATATTATATCCAGCAGCAGAATTCACAGACAACTCACTCCACACGGCCTTTGCCTCTACCCTCACTTCACAGTGAGTTAATACTAGAGAAGGCAACAACAAAAGATCAGCAGTACCTCACTCAGCAAGGCTTGTGCTGAACGGTATTCTTGAACCAAGTGCTCCAACTGATTGTTGATGTACTTCTCTCTGCTACTGATCTTTTCCAGTGTTCTGCTGATTTCATTATGGAGTTTGTCAAGGTAACCCTAGAAAATCACATTCTGTGGGTTGACAGTATACAGACTGTATGCAAAGAGTATCAAAATGGTGCTGTAGTTAAGAAAGGCTACGGAAGCCCACAGTGAGAGAGAAAAATAGTACAGAAATGCTGTGTTTAGCCAACAAAAAATTATTCCCAAAGTGTTCTAGTTTGCCCACCTCCAAAACACGTATTTCAGTCTTTACTGCTTTGTTGCTCTCCCGTCCTCAATTAATTACAAATGTCAATGTCAGTAAGTTACTCTAGCAACAGTATTTGAGAATATTTGGGGATTTTTCAGCACTTACTTTCAGACTGTATTGTTCTATTTTGCCCATTGTAGTTAGGATGTACTTATGGTAATGCATTCATTACTGGACCCTGATAGCCCTGTTAATCCTCACACATACAACCCTTTCCCACCTGGTATTTTGCCAGTTGCACTGCCCCTAATTATCATATCTTTCCCTTTTTAGTTTTACAGCAATAGCACAAACAAAATGAAGAAGATTAATTTAGTTCTTAATGCAGATCAAATAAAAGAGAAAATAAGAATGCTAACAGATTAGTAAAATATTCTGTACGTACAAAACATACCCTAGTTTCTTTCAAAGAAGAATCAATTCCATCCTTATGCTGATGCATTTGATCTACATGAATCCTCCAATCCTAAAAATGATGTCACAAATTAAAACATAGGTAAATACAACTTTTATCTTTCTCTGGTTACTAAACAGTGGTGGGTATGCAAAGCAGGGTCAGCTCTCTTTTGTACTATTACCATGTATCATCCTGCCACTGCCATGTTCATAGCCAGGGGCACTGGCTCAATGTGACACAATTTATAAATCTCCTAAATGTCACATGTGACACTCAGATCCATAAACAAACACTGACATCCTCACTGATACCACAGTAGCTATGCTTTTTAGAGTCTGATCTTCATGGAACTATTTCTGCTAGAAACCACTCTGGGCATAAATACTGAAAATATTGATTGTAGCTGCACTAGCTCAGCTTATTCTTAGACAAAATGAGTGCTTTGGATGCCCAACACCTATCAGTTCTGGACTATCAGTTCTTACCTGTCTATTTTAGCCCTTACTGTTACCTGAAGAATGGAAAGAAATGAAAGAGGCAGAAATACCAAAACTTGGGTTTGATAATGGGATACAATTAGCAGAGGGAAAATTATTTCCAGCTTCTAGATCATAGGAAACATACATGGACTCAGGGATGGTGGGATGAGAAAAGGTGCTGTGAATTTGTGCTGCACACCAGGTAATGAGCCCACGTTCAGGACAACAAAAGGCCTAGTGCTTCTGTCTCACTATCTCAGGAGAGCATAGCCAAGCATCTCCAGCTGTTCAGCCCACGAGGTTCCCCCACTGCCTACAACTGTGCTGCTGACCACTATTCTCTTCTGTAAGCAAACAAAGGCCAGTAGAGAAAATGTGAATATGTTGGGTTTCAGGTTTGCAGTAGACTTGTGATCTCTTGTTGGTCTGGTGACCATTGTTCACAGTTTCCCAAACTTTGGAGTTTAAGTAAAAACAACAAACACACAACTCAGCCCCACCTCCCACCTCTGTCCAGGACTTTACAAGTAAGTTCTAGTTTCTAATGCCATTGATTAAACCATTAAACCACTCTCCTGGTACTATGTTTACATGCACAGCTTAGGAAATAATATGATGTTTTTCCTGTAGAATGGAAAAAGGCCAAACACTTCTCTCCAATTATTTCCGAAAGCACAGAAGCTGGAAAAAGAATAATTGTCTTTTCATGTTCATTTTGACATATTCCTTAAGGCCAAGAGACGGTGCATTAAGCTGGAAGCTAGTAAACCTCAGATCCTACAGTGGCTTTAATTTTTCATGTATGTCTTTATTAAGTTTTAATTCCTCGCTGTGAGACTCAAGCATCATGTTCTCTGCAACAGATGGGCTTGCTGAGGATCACAGCAGAGTGGTTCGAACCAGGCAATTCTTCACACAGAAGAATGCAGTACAGTGTAAGACAGACAAGCAGTTCAGAAGACAGTTGAGAGCTTCCCCTATTTTTGGCAAGATAATTATCTTTCATTGTATTCATGTATACATATCATATTGACATATCACTGCTGCATATTGCTCCAACACCCCAACTCCCTGGGTCACTGCAAATGAACAATTTCGATACTGCACTGATCCGTGTGTGCTACACAAGCTCCTAGAAAGAATGCTTATGGCAATGCCAGGAATAGGTCTTAGGTTTGGACTTGCCAAAGAGAGATGCCTACTTCTAAACTGCTCATTCTAGACTCCTTGAAATAGATTATGGAGAGAAATACACAGTTCTAAGACATGATGAATTTCAGCCTGAGATAGTTATCCAGATATGGTGACCAAAATCGGTTGCAAAAGTGCTCACTTCTTTTTGCTAAACATAAGGAGAGCTCATGATGATTTGAATAGATATGGGGTACAGACCTACTTTATTGTCATGTAAAGTTCAGCAAGATGAATTCCATACAATCAACCTTTCATGTGGTTGACAAATGGAACAGTTGAAAGATAAGATCAGCAGCTCACCTACAAGAAATTGTTTTAATAGTTGGTAAACTGAGGGTATAATTTTTCAGAAGAGTGAATACATTGGAAAAGTCAAAGGACTGAAAAGTTTCCACTGAATAAACATGTAGAAATAAATATATAGAAATAAGGTGCCCTGTAAGTAACAGGAAAAAAATATAATATTGAAAAAACACCTTACTGAAAATTATTGCTTCTAGGATCACAGTAAGTAACAAAGGTTCAGACAAAATAGCACTGGAGATCCCATTATTCACAAGTCTTGGCATGACAAAAGAAAAAGGCTGTAAATGGAAAGGAAACAACATTGACTGAAATCACATTTTAATCACGATGTGTGCACACAAATCCATTCTTGCATACCTTATTGTCAGTCCTGACTGTAACTTTCAGCTGTGGAAGCACACGTTCCACTTCCAGATTCCATTCTGCTGCATCTGTCGTGGACTGTAAAATCTCTTCTTGCTTTGCAGTGTCATTCATGTTCTGTTTAAAAATCACAAAGTTTATAAGCAAAATATCATTGTTATGCAGAGTGAGAACTGTTAGAAATCAGTATAATCGCTTACACTGTTAATATTAGAAAAGTATTTATATCCAGAATGATCTAGACTACAGATGTAACAGAGTTCTTTATTACTTTCTTTGCATTCATAAAGATTAGGAATTAAAATAAATATATCTTCTCATCATAGTTAAAATTGAAGAGAATTAAATTTACATAGTAAGAAATTATAATACATTTCAGAAATGGTGTTTACGTTATGAGATTAAAATATATTCAAGAAGCTAATACCATGTTTCCCTACAAGTCTCTGCAAAAAATTTCTTGCAAATGTTCCCAGAAGCCCTTCAGCAATATCAGTTTAGAAACTGGCTGCACATTTTTCTTTCAAAATAAGCTGATTCATTTCAGTTGGAGTGTTTTTTCGAGTAAAGACTATACAAGGATTTTTAGACTTAAATCCAACAGAAATAAATTGCTGCTGCAGCTGTAAAAACATCTCAAGAGAGGACTGATGGGTCACAACTTACCGATCTGTATGTCTGTGCCTTTAGAACATTCAGGTCAATATAATTTTCTTCACTGTCTGACTCTTCTTCCTTAAGGAAAGTTGCAAAGTAAGACTTCAGTAAGTACTGCACGATCTTTCTCCATAATTTTATTTTGTAGGCACACAGGACAAGGAGTATTAAGTTCCATATTTCCAAACAAAACAAGACATGGAGAGTTATGATAGTGGAGCTTATGAAGTGACATAATAGCTGGGGCAAGCTGAAAGATGAAAGCTACCCCATATTTCCTTCAGAGTGCTACAGTATTAAAAAAACCAACCAACCAACGCCCAGAAAAATACCTAAACCTAAGACCTCTGACATCAAATGGCCCATTATCAATAGTTGTATGTAACTGTAATTTTTTACGTTTCTTAAAGCTTTACCTTAAAAATAAAACCACATCAAAACAAAAACCAAACCACAGCCAGACCTGAACATAGTTTTCAAGATGCTGTTTGCACTACATATTTGGAATTGCAGAATGATGCCACATGTTAAGTGCACAGAATGACAGAACTGAAGTTGAGGCATTTGATTTTTTTTCTTGCCCATGAGAGCACACACGCAGCTTACAGCACTATAAAATTCTCTGTTATAGTCTCAAATTTCCATTCTTTAGTTACAAGGATCAGCTGAGAGCCCATCACCCAGAAGTAAAGATGTTTTTTCTGTGCATTAACCTCCATTTATCTATACTGTATTTCATCTGCCATTTTATCACCCATACACTTCACCCTTATACACCTTGTACCTCTCTTGACTGTCTTTTCCACCAAAGTGAAATTTCATCATCCACCTCCTTTCTAGACAAATTACGAAAGCTGCAATAACACAGGTCTTAGAGAAGAACCCTGGAAGACTCAGTGAAACCCTTGGAGTTTATTCCTCTTTTCTCTACTTAACCCAGCTTTTAACTAACAGGGACCACTAGTTTCTTCTCGCCTGTTTGACCCCGAGTCCCCTGAATACTTGCAAGAAATTAATGGTGACTAGTTTGAGACTATCTTTGCTAAATGGACAATACATATTTGTGCGACACCTAAAAGAACATACCACCAGAACAAGAAGACTGGTTATCAGAACTGAGAAATCAAACTGTGCAGATTTCCTTGCTCACCCAGCCTCACTGCCTACTGGTGGCCACCTAATACAGGCTACCCAATTCTCCAAGATTTACAGAACTAGGCTTGTCTCTGTCATCCTCGTCAATTTTATTCAGAAGAATCAAAGCCAAAGGACAATCAATTAACATCATCGTTAGCATTTAACTGCTGGAAATACTACTAAATTCAATTAAGGATACAGCTAATATCAATATACTGGCAGCAACAATGGACTGGAGGAAAAAATTACATTAACATGTAATTAATCCCTGTAGAACCACCAGCGGCTCTAAAAAGTGAGTATCCTCTTGGTATAAACTGCCTGGTAATGAAATACCTAGTAAGGTAATAAAACCTCAGTGGTTTTATTAACACACATACATTCAGAAGAGCTAACAGAACATGTTAGTTGTGAAAATCATGGCCTAGGATACTACCTGAGAGCAAGCCCAGAGGTTCTTTGAAGGGTTTCAACTGTGCTTTAATTGTTTCATCCTCACTTCCCAATTTAAGCAGCTTAGCCCTTAACAAGATACAGCAAAGAGCAGACAGCTGACTGTTTTCCTATTTTAAACCTTGTGTTTAACATCAAGAGCTTGTGTCAGCAGAAAAGAAACAATTCTGAATCTGTGATTTTAATGCATGGTTAGGTTCCGTGGCACATAAGAACATACACTCTGACTTGAAGAGTTAATCTTGTCTGAAAAGTAACAGAAAACTCTACAGAGAATCTGATGAGGCAGGAATGGAGCTGCAGGAAAAAACCTGAACAGCTGATAGAAAAGACTTCTTAAACAAAGCCAAACAAAATGAACAGTGAATAAAAATTTCCACCTAATTGACAAATACTAATATAATCAAACCCAATCAGATGAACCTACTGGAACATCTTCCTCCAATTTACTGAGTGTTAATTCTGCATCATCTTCTGTTATTTCTTCTTCTGGCTCTTCTGTTGGATATATTGGCCTGTAATTAATTCAAAGAACAGCAGAGCCTTTAAACACAGTAAGTTGTAAATACCTCTGCAAAAAAAGCATTTCATGGGAAGTATGAATGATGTGGAATATAACTAGACAGTGATTAATGTTTCACAGCTTAAATAAATATATACTAAGCCTTAGAAGTCTTGTTTATCTTGGACTGTCTTACAAGTAAAGGTTATTTACTATGCCAAGAAGGTACAGTACAATCACCCTACAAAGACACCCAGGAAGCAAATTTTGTGTTTTCTCTCTATTGATCTAAGCTCTTAAAATTCAAGTGCCAGTCACCACAGACTTATTTTCAGCCTACAGTGGAATTTGTGTACTAAACAGAAGTAACAGTAAAATATTCTCAAGGTAGAAATTATTTTGTTATATCCATTTCAAAACCTATTAGAGGGAAGGAATGAAATAAAGAACACTTTTAAAGACATTTTCATATACTTGAGATTATCAGTCATCTAATTTCTCCTAAGACTTCCTTTAGGTTAAATAAAATTACTGTAGTCTACTTGTAAC
Source organism: Atrichornis clamosus (assembly GCA_013400975.1). Classification (NCBI taxonomy): domain Eukaryota; kingdom Metazoa; phylum Chordata; class Aves; order Passeriformes; family Menuridae; genus Atrichornis; species Atrichornis clamosus. The sequence continues at coordinate 81,124 of WBMZ01003617.1, read as the reverse complement.
ATGATCATACTGTGCATACTTCCAGGAATTTAGCTATTGATTGATAGAACCTAAAAACAACATGAGATGTTTCAACTCAAATGTCAGATTAACAAGGGGTTCTGCATAGGGAAATAACCAAAAACAGGTAATCAGTTAAACCTTAATTAGCTAAGTCTGTAATAGTCCAAACTCAGCCTTGCTGGTAATAAACCAAGTTGTGTGAAATTGCATTAGGAATTAATTGGTCCCACTTCTTCAAGCCTAGTTGAATTTTGCATCTCATGAAACATCAAGTAAAACATTTTTAGTCATTCCTGTGTTTTGTCTTTACCATTACAACTTACATCTGTTTGCTGGAAAACAATGCATAAGGCAGGATGCTTAGAGGTGTACTGTACCTTTTCCAGATAAATCCAGTGTGTTTCAAGGCTTCTTCAGCCAAACAATCAAGAACATAGCACACTTGCTCTCCACAACCTGCCTTTAGTTTTGAGGGAGGAAAATCCACAGTCCTTCCCTAAAATAAAGAGATATGCTGCTTACTAATGGCCTATCAACCCAAATTTCCTTGTAGGAAGATAAGGTTTTGTACACTAAAACCCAAGTGTTTCTTGTATATGAATATTTTATTAATGCTAACTCTCATTCTTCTCCTATGCAGCTCTAGCCAGGCAACAGAAGGGAAACCAGAACAACCCAAGGAACAGATGCAGTGTAGAAATCTTTAAGCACATGGCAAGAGGATACTCACAGGGAGCAGAAGAGGCAGAAGCCACAAGGGAGCTGGATGGCCAAGCACACAAGTGACAAGCTGGCAAGGTAAGAACAGCTACAGAGAAACTCAAGTACTGAGACTTAACTACCAACTTTTCAACACTGCCCTGTTGGCTCCAGATTTTATTTATAAAATATTTTAATTTATTGCTCTCATGCAGAATAAACGTATTACATTGTTATAGTTTAACTCCTTTAGAGAACAGTGTTCTTAATCATTCACAACGGCACCACATTCCACAAGATCATACTTCTTGTAAGTTGATATATTCTCTTGACCTTTGGGTTTTGTTTTGGGTTTTTTTAATATCGAAAAAAAATCCCAGTAATTCCTGAAAGCTTATACAACCTTTTACTCCTTAACAAAAAAAAAAAAAAAAGAAGAAAACATGAATACTATTCTAAACCATTTCCTACACTATGAATTATACCATTGACTTTGGCAGGAGCAGGATCACAAGAACTGAGTAAACTTTCCAGATAAAATCTCTGTAAATTATGCTACTACAAACGAGCAACATATGTGGCACTACAAAAGGTAAACCCAGTTTAATCCATTTTACAAACTGTAGAACAAAACTAATTGGAATCACATACAAGACCATTTTTGTAGTGCTAAAAAAATTACCAAGTAGGCACAACCTATGTGAACTTCCAATTAACTAAGTAACATGGCACATTATAGCTAGGAAAAGTCTGTCCAGTCCTTGGGAACATAAGCAGGCAGGAGAGGAAGTGTGTGATTGCTGTATTTCTGAAGGCAATGCCCGTGTTTGCAATGCCCTTGGGAAAAGAGCCCGTTGGACACTTACGAACGATCGCAGTTCTGAGAGCACGTTAGAAATGACTGCATTGGGGTCATCGCACTCCTGGGGCTGCTCGAAGGGACGCCCCGCTTTAGTGATCAGCCAAGCGGCGAGCGTGCAGAACATAAAGAACTGCTCACCGGGGTTGGTGGGCAGGGCGAAGTAGTGCCTGTTCCAAAAGGGGAAAAAACAGTAAATATGTTGAGCTCCTGGAGCTCTTACAACATTATAGGCAAGCACAAACTACAGAGAAGTTTCTTCACCCGACTTTCTCAACGAGCTAAATTCAGGATGCCCAGTTTCACACATAACCACAGCAGACCAAGTTTTCTACATCCAGCTCACCTGTTTCCACCTTTAAGTAAGCTATTAATCAACATCAGAATTCCAAGGAATCAAATGGGAACTGGGTACTCCTCTCCTCTGCCAGCAGGATTATATTGCTTCAGTTAAACACTTCCAATTAACATTTCCATATAAACACAAGTTATTCCTCTCATTTACCTGAGCAGTCTTGAATCATGATAAGCTCAATTCTGTTACCGTTTAATTTTAGAGATGCAGAATCCTATCACTTCATAAAAATACTACCACTATGCAAGAGATTCATTCAAATATCACATGAGTATCATAAAATACTTAGAAGGTAAAAAAAATCACAAGTCAAAGACACTCAATTGCCAATAACTTGTAGATCATGGATGAGCTAAGATTTTGCTAAAACTCAGGCACTTTTCACAGGATGAGTGATTTACAGTGCGAGACAAAATTTAAATTTGAAGAACATCCTCTGACTAGATTGGCAAAATTGGTTAGTAACTACTATCAACATCATAGTGCAATCCAGATCCTTTTACTCCAAAGTTACCCAAACCACTTCCCCTTCACACGCTCCTCAAGAGTGGCAAGAAGCTGGTGTACCTAAATCAGTGCATTCAACTCAGCTCAGATCAGGAGCATGTTTTGAAGTGATCCTTTCACCCATCCTTACCTACTGCACCTTGAGTTGCTTTGGAGAGCAACAAATACAAACTGGATCTGCTTCGGATCACACCAAATTCAAATATGTGGTCCTAACGAGAATTCAGTCCATAAAACCAGACCACAGTTGCTCCCCCAAAAGTATAAATTACATGCACACTGGATACTGGGAACCAAATGCTTCCCTTTATAGACACAGTTACTTGCTCAGGTACAGAAAGGTTTGCTTGCTTCCCTGCTCCAAACATTCTGATAGTTGAACAGCTGGCTAGAACCAACTTACAGCCACTGTGCTCATACCTGAGCCTCTTTCCCAACAAGGAAATAACTTGGACTGCCTATTTTGTTGCTTATAAGAAGCTTAACTCTGTGACACCCTGCTGTGGAGCCTGGCTCAAACTGACAGATGGATTTAAAAGTTATTTGGGCAGGTGGATGTTTGGGAGCACATTGGTCCCTTTTCCAGTCTTCTTGTCTCCCACTCTAATTAAAAAAACCCAAAACATTACGTATGAAACAAATATGTACCGGATATGAAAACCCAGCCTTAACAACAATGGGTCCAAGATCCTTCTTGCAAAGAAATATACCCCACAAACAGCTATTCTGAATGCAAAGAATTTAGAATAATGTAGAATTACTTAGAATGTAGGTAGAACTATTTTCTGCAGAGTAGGTAGAATTTAGGTAGAATTATTTTTTGCACAGGTACTCTGACATCCAGTACCTGCCGGGGGCAGGGAAGGTCAAGAAACTACTTAGCACATCTCGGACTTTCGCGGGGCCTCGCGTTTTGAAAGCCTCCAGATCACACGAAAGCTTTGCAGCTGGCTGGTTTTCTCTTGAGCCAGGCATCCTGCAATCCGGTACCTGCTTTCCTTCCCTAGGCTCTGACCTCCCGGATGGATTTCTTCCTGCTGCCCCCCGCCCGCTGCCACGCCAGCGCCCTCCGGGTAAGGAGGAGGGGCGGGTCAGGAGCACCTGGAGAGAGGCCGCATGTTGTGGCGCCGCAGCGCCTCCTCCTCGTAGCTCAGCAGCTTCAGCTTGTCCAGCAGGTCCTCCATAAGCACGAACATGTGAAAAGCCGCGCCGGGGCCGCGCTCCACCGGCCCCTCTTCGCAGCGCTCCCGCTCCCCGCGCCGGCCAGGAGCCCCGGCCTCCTCCGCCATCCTGGCTCGTAACCACAAGCAACGGAGGCGGGCCCGAAGGCCGCGCTCTGGCCAATCAGCGCCACGCCAGGGAGCCGCCGCTGTCCAGGCAAAAGCGTGGCGGGAAGTTCGTCTGTGCCCCCGGAAGCGATTAAAAGCGCGGGCTTTTTCCAGTCGTTCCCGGTTAAAACACACGGCTGATCGCGTCGCTCCGCGCAGGCCGGGGGCAAGCAGGGGCTGTACGCACCGCCTGAGGTAACTGCCTGCTGCTGGATGTGCGGAAAAGTCAGTCTTGCGAGCCGAGGAGGTGCAGTAGAGCAGCGGTGGTTGCCGCCTGGACGTGCCGTGGGGGGTGGGGGAGGCAGCGGGTGGGAAAGCTGGGCCTGCCGGGAATGTTCTCGGCACTGGTGAGGCAGCTCGAGCGCTGTGTACTGTTCTGGTAGTCCCCTCACTACAAGACAGACATTGAGGTGCTGGAGCGTGTCCAGAGAACAGCAGCGGAGCTGATGAAGGGTCTGGAATGCAGGCCCAACGAGGAGCAGCTCCAGGAGTTGGGAGTGTTCAGCTTGGAGAAGGCTCAGGGAAGACCTTATCACTCTTTACAATTCCCTGAAAAGAGGTTGTAGCCATGTGGGGGTCGGTCTATTCTCTGTTAACTACTAACAGGACAGGAGGACATAGCCTCAAGCTGCACCAGGGCAGGTTTAAATTGGATACTGGGAGGAATTTCTTCACTGAACGGGTTGTCAAGCATTAGAATGGACTGCCCAGGAAGGTCATAGAGTCACCATCTCTGGAAGTGTTCAGGAAACGACTGGGCATGGCTCTTAATGCCATGGTCTAGTTGACACGTTCATCAGTCAAAGATTGGACTCGATTGATCTCAGAGGTCTTTTCCAACCTAAATGACTCTGTGAATGCAAGAGTCACACCTCATCTGTGTACTGCTAACACCAGCCAAAGTCTTTGGGGAGAGACATGCCTTCTTCCCACTTCTTCCTGCGTTTTGCTTGTTTTTTTGTAAGCCCTTTTGTCGGATATACTTGGGTCATTCAATTCTTTGGAAACCAGGAGACACACACAAGGCTTGAATTGTCTGGAGAGAGTAAGTCACTATCAAAATATTGTTAGAATATAATTACCTAACCCTGCAGGTATCCCAAAGCACTTCTTGTTTACAGTTACCAACTTTCTGAGAAGTGTTATGTCTCTGGCATTTCCTGTGCCCGTAGAGATCTGACCTGTCTCCCAGTGCCAGATTCTAGCATTCTCTGCCACCGCACAGTCCCAAGCGGCGTCTCTGCTGCAGGGGTCACACTGCCGACGAGAACTCAGTCCTTCTCAGTTACTGCTTCCAGGAGGTTTGGGTTTGCTCAACAAAGCCAAGCAAAAGAAACGCTTAAGAGAAAAAGTTTTTCAAGCCTGGAGAGGGAGAAGAGAACAGAAAAGGCGTGAATGTTTGACGTGTGTAGAAACACAGTTCGCACTGCAGAAACAGCTGCTTCCCTTAATAGGATAGAATTGTATATGAAGTACTTGAGCTCTGTGCCGTGCGGGTGGAGCTCTCAAAGTTCAGCTAGAGAGGCAAAGATCATCAGGGAGAGCTTTAAATTTGTTTCATTTTTTATGTAAATATCAACCTTGCCTGCAAGAAACACTGGAAAGAACAAGACTCTGATTTATGGCTGCTTGTGAAAGAAGAAGAGGTAAAAAAATCCTAACAACTCTAGATGTTTTAAGTGTACAGAGTGGGGGAGATTTTTAGTATGATATGCATATACTGAATGAAAACATAATATTTTTGTCTGCTTCCTAAGACAAATTTGGATGTTCAGATTGTGGGAACCTTCTTCCATTGGGAGTATTTCTCAACAGCTGAAGTATGAAGTTTGCATTTAAGTTGTAAGGGTTTCATTGCAGGGACGCAGAGAATTAATTCTGTTTTCTACTACAGGACATTCCTCTGAAGATTCTGGAAAGCTGGTATCATTGTGGCAGGTAGGAAGTTTTAGCAGTATGTGATTAACATGTGGGTTTTAGAACTTTACATGTTTGTTTTTCTTGTTTGCTAGTTGGTAAAAATTGAAATCCTCTGATATTTCCCAGGCTTCATAAGTGTGTGTGCTTCAAATGTGTTGTTGTTAAGTTACATTGAAAAGTATTTAATCAGAATCCTTTGGACTAAGAAGTAAATAACTTTTGTTTGATAGTGTTAAAAGGATATTTCAATATGCATTTCTGCTCTCAAAGTGGCTCACAGAGGAAAGTGCACTGAACAGTGACCAATCCCAATGACTGCTGCAGGAGTGCTCTGATCAGGTTTCAGCTTGAATGCAGGGTTCAAAGATGAGGAAAGATCTGGGGTATCATTTGGTCACTGATTAACAGAAGGACAAGAAAGTATATTTTCCTGTAGTGGCCAAAGCAAATGCAGTGTTCCCCCTACCACTGTTTGAGCTGTTCAGTATGTCTTGGAAGATGCATTTTAGCACCTTGCCTTGCTCTCAGAAACCAGGGCTGAGCTGCCTTCCCGTTGAGCCTGTGGTGATTCTGTATGAAATAATTCTCCCGAAAACTAGAGCAGCAGTAACTAACATGACTACAGTGATCATAATTCTAGTTGCAGTGTCTGTATACATAATTTCATATTGATACTTCACTACAAAGCCTTAGGGCATGATTTCTTGGTTGTGCCATTTAAGTCTGTAACAAACAGGAAAAGCATGTTTGTTCAGTACTTTGCAGTGTGACTCTAACTATCAGCATATACACATTTATGCCTGTAAGACCCCAAACCTGCTGAAAAGGTTGGCCAGAGCCTCCACTCCTCAAGTTTTTCTACAGACCAACAACCATCTTTCTCCACACAGTACAATGGGAAGATGCAAAGCTAAGGTTTGTGCTGAACGTGACAATTTTCAGCTAACTAGTTGTAGTTCTCATTTTGGAGCAGGGTTATGGAGTACAGCTAGAAGGTGGGAAGCAGTGTGCACTGTCCCTGCAGCCTCCAAAAACATCACAGAGGTACCACTGGAACCATGTTACTCTCAGAGCATCACTGCCAATGAAAGGCAACTGTCAATTAAATGTGGCTGATCACTCACTAAGGGAAATATAGCATTGATTGCAGTTTCTGAAATTCAAATATCAAGCACAGTATGTGGTGTCAATCATGTTGGAAGTGATAGGCAAATGAGAAAAAAATCCAATAAAACATGTACACTACTTGTCAGTGCAAGGAGAAAAGAAGGTAGGTACTGGCAATTGTTGCTGACATGGGACAAAATTATATATCACAAATGTTTGTTTTACTCTTGCATCACTTCTGTCTCAGATTTAATGTTTTGGTGCCTCTGTTGGGGGTTTTTTTGTTTTCTAATAGAATAGTGAGAATGGATAAAACAATCACACTAGCTTTTCATAAGAAATAATACTAAAAAAATCTTTGGGATTTAAGATTCACATCCACCACAACTACAGTCACACACAGCAGTCAAAATTATTTATTGGTACTAACAGGTCTGGCTAGCAAGCCTGGCTAAGCCTTTGCCCTGTGTAAGTTAGAAATGGTACCTATAGCTGTCTTTTGGGGAGAAGAAAAGAACTTGGGGAAACTCTTTAAAGTCTTTTCAAGCTATTTGATTCATGAGGTAATTTCTCCACTGGGGTATGCTGTATTTTAGGATAGTATGCCTGAGTGGAGGAAGTATGCAGTCTTATCAGTTACAATAAGATTACTCTTTTTTCTGTTATTCATGAGAGCTTCCAGTTCATTGCTATTTCACTGACAAAGAAGAAGATATGATGAGAGAACCTTTTCCTCATTTGCATTCCTACCCTAGATTTCCATGCACACATTTTTGAAAGTGTAAAGAGTTCTCTATATCTGCAGTATTTGCAAATGCAGGCAAATTTCCCACCCGAGAAAGCTGAATGTTGCACTAATCAGAAATACATTTAAGAAGTAAAGAAAATCAGGCTCGACAAGGGACATCTTACATCCTTTTGCAAATTTTACTTGACCAGTTTTCCTTGGTGTCCTGTTCAGGAATGATGAAGATTAATATTCCCTGGCCCTGCAAGAATATTGAGAGTAAACACTTTCTGTTTGTTAAAAATAAAGTATGAATCTGCAAGGTAATGAGAGGGCCTCAGCCATTATGAAATGCATAGGATCATATAATTACCTTAAGGCCAAAAATCTGGGCCAAGTCTGTTGCAAACAAAAAATGTGATACAAAGGCCTACAGTCCTTAGTAACCTGTAGGAAGGAAATGATATGATTAGGGCGTGTCTTTTACCTGCATTCAAAGAGGTTTTCTCCCCTACTTTTATTTTGCCAGTTCAACATGAGTCTATGAACCAATGAAGACATGAAGGGACAGAACATAGCACCTTTTATCATCTGTTTATTTAACATCAGTGCCACACTTTGGGGTAAGTTTTAGCTGAAAAATAATAAAGGAGACCATTATTACTAATTTTCAATAAAGAGAGTTAATTAATTCAAACACTGTTTACTATGGTACAGAATTGATTTTGGTTAATGTAAAACACTCCTGAAGGAAAAGACTGGAAGGTGGCTGCGTGGATGGCTGTGGCCATTGAGCACATTGAGCCCCCAGACTGTTTCCTGTCAGTGTTTCTGTCCCATGGCTCAGCTGTGGAGTGCTCAGGAGGCTGTGGTTGTCAGTTCAGCCTGAAAACTGTTTGCAGCAAATTGGTTGACTTTGCACTGAGAAGACTAAGCAAAAGTCATTTGGATTGTCCTGCCAGATGAGCTGGAGAGGGCATCAGAATTTCTGAGAAGGCAGCTGCATCTGGGTACTCACTGCCAGCCTAACAGACTGTCTGACCTTGGCCAAGAAGGTCCATGTGATGGTGCTAAATCAATGCAGTCAGTTTTTGAGAAGATTCATTTAAAATTGCTCTTTTATGCCAGCAAGGCCTAAATTAAATGTCGACAGCAATGAGATACTACCACTTTTGTGAATTAATTTTGAGGAATGCACACCTTAATTATTTCAAGGGGCTGGGACAGAGCTCCCTGACATTCTCTGTTGTGGCAAAGCAGTTTCAAGAAGTTCTGTCCTTCCTGTCAGTTGCACTACCACGTGCTTTTTTCCTGTGATGGTACAACTGCTTGGCACTATGTGAGAGTGGTTGGTAACATGGGTCGTTGCAGCATGGCACTGTGAATGTTTGAGCAAGTAAGAAGCTGCAGTTCAAAAGGTTTTGAAGTTCAAGGTGGAAAAGATGTGGTTCAAGATGTGGAAACACATTTGAAGCTCAGGTGGTAAGGTGGTGGTGTGCTGATTTGAATATGTAGGTGCTTACTCAGGGTTTCTACTTAAACTGATTATAAATTCAAAGAGCAGAGTTCTGTGTTATAATCCTCATTAAACTGAATGGAGACCCTTGCTGTCCCAAGACATTCATGTGGCAGAAGAGCCATAAAGGAGATGTTGACATGCTGGATAGGAACGTGCTTCCTGCAAGAGCATTTTTGTGTCAGGGATAAGGAAGGACAGAAATATACTTGTAGACTGGATTAAATTTATTCATTTAAGCTTATGGGCTTTAGGTTTTACAAAACAGGAAGAAGTAACAGGGCTGTTTTCCAAGGATTGCATCCTCCCTTGTCCTTTCCCACCTGGGCACGATGAAGTAATTCACTGGCACAAAGGGAACAAAGTTGTGCACAGTTACTACGAGCAGAAGGATCAGCTGCAGGCACAAGACTCACATTACAGACACAGAACACACCTTTTCCGGGAGAACATCCCTCGTGGAAATGCCTCCTTGAAACTTAGTAACCTGACCCTGACTGATGCGGGCTCTTACAAGTGCTATGTGGGAACAGAGCAAACTAGAACAGAAGTGGAAGTGCTGCTACATGTAAGAGGTCAGTAAGACATAAAAAATGCTTGGATTGCATCACTGCAAATGGGATGACACCAACAGATTTTCTTGTGTTATTTCTCCCCCGGAATCAAAGTCTTCCAACCCAATAGAGCACATTTTGTGCCTGATGGTGTTATGAAGCAATTTGTTTTCTCTGGTGAAACTTTATAACATGAGTTGGAAAATTATGGTGCAGCACTCCTTTTCATAACCTACTGCACTGTGATTTCTAAGGGGTAATTGTGTGGCATACATAATGTGGCTTCTCAGAACAGTAGAGACCCTGGCATTGACAGTAAGTAGCTATGCTTTCTTCTGAAATCAAACACAGATTAAGTTTTGTTCTTAGCTAAATTTATTCTCCCCAGTGTGATTCCAAAAGCGCAATCACTTCAAGTTTAAAACTATTTTGAAAGTAATAGGATTTATTTTTTAATCTTTTTTTTTTCATGTACAGTTCCCTCTTCTTGTGCACTGGAATATGAAAAGACAGACACAGAAAGGAGACTGAAGTGCTATGCCTTTCTCACCTATCCAGCACCAAACATATCTTGGGTACAAGGCAATATATCCATCCAAGAAACAGATCGGGAGGAAATCAGGGATGGAGTTCTCTATTCTGTTAGAAGTGACCAGAACATTATAAGCACGGCAGATACCTACTACTGTTATATTTATTTACATCACAAGGTGTGGGCTGCTGAATGGAAGATGCAAGGTAAGAATGAATGGAAGTCTCTTTCTGCATCATTACTAAATGTCACAGCTGTCTTCAGAGTCAAACTAAAGACAGACTTTCTGCAGTGGGGCAACATAGATATGGGATAGTGCTAAAGGATATACCTTCCTCTTTGAAACTCATCTGTTAGGATTACAAGGCAGCATTACAAGTTACTTCCAAGAAGCAGGAATGAGAGGGCCTTGTTCCCCCTTCTGTAAGTTAGCTTTACTCTGAACATTTTTTCTGTATCAGTTTCACATTTTGAGAGGTGCCTAATAAATGAGCTTTACACTCTGTCAGGAAAAGAATTAATTCGGCATGGAAACCTTAGAGAATATGTGGGTTCTATGAGGGACGTGAAAGTTTCCCAGCTGCTCTAAATGCATATCTTCCTTACTCATTGCATTTCCCACCTTTTGCCAGACTTTTGTCAGTACTGTTTGATCCCTTCATTGTACTTCACATGCATTCTTAAGTACCAGTTTGAGTGCTGGGGTGCACCGGAATGGAGAGCAGCAAACGCTGTTTGCATTTTAGCAAACAGCAGCTCATTTTGTTAATTAAGGAAAAGCAGGACTATGAAATTTCAACTTTGCTTTGTCTTCATCCTCAATTTCACTGGAAATTCAGTTTGGGTAAATAACTGGTACTTTACAACCTCTCCTCTTTGTTAGGACATTTTTTTAAATTGACTGAAGAGCAATGCAAGAGCAGTTCCTTTGTGAGATGTGCATGGATGCTTCCATCACCCTGATTTTCCCCTAAACTGTACCCAGATGCTCTCAGTTCCTAATCCACTGCATAAGCTTCAGAACAAGAGTACAGTTTTTAACTTACGTGGAATAGCTTACAGTAAGGAATATTTCAAGTATGGCATCATAGTAGCTAACAATTGCACTATAAGTGTCTGTTTTGTTAATCTATGCCTCTGATCCACCAGAGAAAAAGGTACATTTCATCACACATTTATTTGAATTTTCCTGCATCCATCTAACCGCTCAAGAGAATATTTTGAAAGCAAACTGCTTTCCTTTTGCTTCTATAATAGAAGTGTGAGGTACAGTTTTGTTTTGCCTCCATGATTTTCAGCCCCACACCTCTGTTCATTAAATTCCACACACAGAAACCAAGCGTGGTTTGACATGTCATGTCAAAATAATGTATTAGCTTCTTCTCGAGCTGACTGCCAGCTACCACTGCTGTGAGTCCCTGCTGTCAAATCGATAGTTGTGCTATGACATTAATTTGTCTTGTTTTGGTATTGTATATATTAGGTATTAGTTCCACTTACCTGCCTTCTTCCCTTTCCTGTGTTTTTAAAGCTATGCATTAATTGTTAAATGTTCAATATAGGCAAGTAAAGTACTTAAGTCCACCACAGATGAAAGTTATTTCTAACTAAAGACAATCTTTTTATTCTTTTACTTAAATTATGTCATGGGAGCTTTATCCTTTTGCTTTAGATGTGCAGGTATCTGATTAGTTGAATTTTCTCTCTGCTCCCAACATGTGGAATTTCCTACTGTTTTACACAGTAACTTAGACTAGACTGAATCACTTCTATTAATGAGCCCCTCAATTAGAGGAGAAATAGTCAAATGAAAAAAAAAGAATTTTTGTAGATATTGCCGATACCAATTAGATTTTTTAGTGTAAGATAGGTTTCTTTTTAAAAATCTTCAGATGCTTCTAGAAACATACTGATGTTTGAATATGATGTTGAAGTAGTGAAATATGTTTTTATATTTGTCCATAGTAGTATCAGACCTCAGAAAAAATCAGAAAACATCTAAATAACCTTCAATTTTCAAAAAACATGCAGAGGGTTCTTTATCTGTTTCAGGTGAACTGTCTAATGTGGAAGGAAGTAGCACTGTAATTCCATGTGAACACAGCACTGACACTGCACACACGGAAGGCTTCAGTGTTGTCTGGACTTTACACAGAAATGCAGTGACTTCAGTCCTGGCCTCCTTCAATGGTACATCTCACTCTCAGCAGCCTCGAGTCCGGATTAACGAAGATGACTTTTCACTGATGTTGCATGATCTTACTGCAGAGGACAGTGGAGAATATCTGTGTAATATTTCAACACCTTCCTACACAGAGCTTATTGTGAGAACTTTGCAAGTCCGTAAGTTGCCACCCCTTTCATTTCAGAGGATGAGGACCAATTAGGACAATGCACAGCCAAAGAATCAATCAGAAATCTATAAAATACAGAGAAAAATCGTCTTGTGTGATTGGTACAGTTGGGTAGGAGATATATTTTGTTATTGTTGGCCCAGGGCAAAAAAAAGTTACCTAAGATGTGTTTATTTAAAGACTAGAAGTTTCTTTTATTTTCAGTCAGCAGCTTATTGTGGCAAAAGTTTCAAAATCAGTGTCTGCCTTCATTTGCCACTAACTCTCAGAATCCTGTCCTAAATGCTCAGCTGCCAGCAAGCATAGCCTTAAAGGTAGCAGAAACATGATGGGAAGCCCAAAGCATGTGGTGTAAGTTTGGCTGCAGAAGGCAGCTTGTTGAGAAGAGCACACAGTTGTTATTTTCAAAGCTTTAATTCTACACAGCAAGCCTTTTTTAGGCCTGGGGATATATATGTTTAAATGCATGTCTGTGTTTTTAGGAACTGCAGTAAATTCCCAGCTGTGAAGTCTTAGTTACAGTTATTTCATTGTCAGTAGAACATACAACAGTAGCACACAGACATTTTACACAATTAAATAAAATCACCTAAAAGATTGAGAACTAATATAGGGCCACCTCTTCTTAAGAAAGAAGAGAACTTGAAACAAGCCAGTAAGACATGAAAAATAGAGGCAACATAACAGAAAAGGAGCTAGAGTAAGTGATTATAACTAGATCTTTTTGTCTTCCTTTCTTCCCCCTCCCTCATGATAGCAGCTTAATTTTTTTCTGAAAACTTGATGTTTTAAATGGCAGTGGCTAAACACATTCTGAAGGAGGGGAGCTGGATTAAAGAAACGAGTTAAGCCGACAAACATACTTCCCTGGAGCTCAAATTCCAGCATGATCTTCCTTATCCTGCAAAGCTAATATTGTGCATCTAGAGTGGGCAGCATTGAACACCCCCAAGGAGCTACACATTTAGCTGACACTCCTAACTTCTGTGCACAAGTCCATCAATCTCCCTGTACTGGAGGCAGTCCAAATGTGATCAGGATCATCCGCCACAAATGCCTTTCTCTAGCTGCGCTCTGCAGATGGATCTTACAATAGCCATAGGTGATACAAATCCCCTCTGTAGTGGAAAACTTACTGTGTTGCTCACAGAATCTTCCTGCTGGTGTACCACAGTTACATTATTCAGAGCAGAGAAGACACTTACAGAGAGATGAGCACCTTTGTGGCTGCACAGCCCAAAAGCAGATAAGCATCTGGAGACAGTAGGGAATGAGCTAGTCCAGTGGTTTGGATAGCAGTCATGGCACAGCAGCTGCTGAACCATCAGAAGGATTTCCAAGGGCCACTGGGAAGAAGGCTTTTAAGGAGAAAAAAAAAAGATGAATTTATAGTCATTTAAGAAGGCTCTCTCCTATGTAAGGAAGGTTTGCAGCTTAAAGCTGCTTTACCAGAGGAACTGACAAGATGTTAACATAGGTCTGCATGTGGGTACAGAGTCAGGCTAAAGGCAATGACTAGATGAAATGCTCTGTTTTGGCAGTTCTTATTTTTTAACTTTTTGCCAGACATGCATAGGCAGTTTCTAGAGGAGTGTAGAAATTTTCAAATTCTTTGGATGAGGCACAGCAGAGGAAAGGTAGCCTGAGGTAGAAGCATACAGTTCTTCTGACAGTTTGATGCCATGCAGAGGTTTTTGCTAGATGGGCTTTGATCTCCTGTGGAATCTGTTGCTAGCACCCACCTCAGGATTTCCTGTATTCACCTGGATTGCATGGTTGCACTATGAAGCTGGGAAATATTTCAGATTAAAGTTGCAAAGATTTTGCAACAGGAGTCATAATATTTATGATGCAGGGTGGATAACATTTGCAGAGCTGCTCTACTGGAAGTCAGCAGTACTGTTAATGGCACTGAGCACCTGAAGACAGCATTTGACATACTGGGCAGTTGATTGATTTTAAATGGGACCTGTATTAAGAAGCTGTCAAATCCTACCACATGAGCACACATGGAATTCTTTATCAGCACAGTTAAGTAAAATAATCTGTCTGCAGGTATTCACACTTAAGTCAGTAAAATATCACTTTAAAGACTTACAGTGTGAGTCAAGTAACTTGAACATTGTTGTCTTTGTCTCAGTTTCCTTTTAATGTTTCTTTCTCCCTAAATCATACCTTTTAGATTATAAATAAGAAAAGTCGTAGCTTTGATGTATTTATTGAACAATAGTGAACATGAATTTGCAATATAAAGCAGTTCTGTTAAACTTTTTGAAATTTGTGTTTTTATAGAAGGTTCAAGTCATACCTGGAAAATTGTGCTAGTAGTGGTCATAGGAGTGCTCATAGTGGCAGCAGTGGTAACAGCTCTCATACATATTTGCAAGGTATGTGCAATCATTAGGGTATTTATTTTTTAAGGTAGTATTGATACCAAGACCCTCAAGATTTGAATGGGGGTTTGAGTCAAAGTTTGCAATATTTTTTGAAGTTGTTAATCAGTAGCTGTAGCTATACAGTTATGATTAAGCAATTGCAGTGTCAGCATTGTTTGCTAGGCTGATCTTTTGTTTTAAGAAAAAGGGAAGACAATCCCCATGTGAATGGGCTGTCTGGGCGAGGGGCACCAGGAGTGAAGCCAACCAAACTGAGCAGTAAGAGGGGGAGAGGTGTAATACCAGCAGTGGGAGACTGCAACCCATTGACCACCTCCTCAAAACAGCCCCCTGACTGGAAGAGAAGAACTTAAATCCAGACCTTGAATGTTCGACCAAAACATAAATTTGATTTTCATGGGTTAAAACATACAAAAAAGACTGAAAATGTATGAAGATAAGTTTCTACATAAATAAATGGTGCTCATTCTTGCTATTTTCTAAGTCCAGAAGTACCTCTGTGGTACATATATGCAGTAGTATTTTGGTTGTAACAATGTCAACAAGCCCTTCCTTTGACCAGGTGTTCTCCTGTGCTTTATAAAAGGATGAAAGAGTTGGTTACCCCTCAAAATACTTTCTGATAACTTGCTTAAAGAATGATCAAATTGGTGACTTTTCTTGCTTTTCTTTAGATCAAAAAGAATCCAAACCAAAACATGAGGTTCTTCAAACAATTCACGTACCTGGTCTTCACCTGGCCCCCAAATTACTATTGCATGTATCCAAAGCCAAAGCTTGTCAAAACTTCAGTTTGAAAAGTGGTACTAAATTGCTTTGTTTAGGAGGTTGTTAGAACCCTATGGTCCCTGATCTCATCTCTCTGCATATCTCTCCTATTTACTGCAGTACAGCATCTTCAAGCAGATGCATTTTATTCTCATATGTGTGTAATAGGCTGGCTCTGTCTTAGAATATTGTGTCTCTTTCCTCTGCATTTGTTGTGAGTATCCTTAAAAAATCCCAATTTTAGTTCTTAGTCCGTCATTCTGTGCCTGACTGTACAGCCTATGCATGGAGAGATCTACCTTCAAACTCCCTGGGCCTTAAGATTTTGTCCCAGTGTGAATTTGGTAAGCTTCAGGAGACATTTTACAATGGTTACCATGAGGTACAGCAAGAACGCATGAGAAAGAAAACTCTGAAATGGTTATGCCTCAGTCTTTTTTCATTTTTCTCTCTACTTAGGAATTGACCTGCATGCTTCTTACTAACCAATTGGATGCTAAAATTCTTTAGAGATGATAATATACTTTTGAGTTGTAGCTTTCTAAAGAATTTAAACAGGATTAGTTTATCTTGGGACCTCTTGAGACCTCAAACATATGGTAATCAGAGGAAGTGAAACAGTTTACAGGTTAACTCAGCTCTGGTTACATTGATGGAGGACTAGATGGAAAAAACTGGAATTTTCTGCACTGTTTGTGGATGCTTATTTTACTCAGATGGGGCTAAAATGGAAAGTGCTAACTTGTCTTTATAGTGAGTGTGATTTGTTCTGTTCCCACTAGGGGATTAATTTTACACATCAGTAGTTCTTACAAGCATTTTTATTTTGTCTAGAAAAAAAGAAGAGAAGGAATCCTATGAACATGAATCAGAAGAAAATCCCTTCCTGCACGCAGATGCACCATGCTGCCACCGAGGTGCTACTCTCTCATCACTGAGGTTGTTGATGAAAAGAACAAGGAGTTCCTTCACCTTCCCCTTTGAGTTACAGTAAGAGCCACATGGAGATGCAATTGTCTGAGCAACAGTAAGGAACAAATGAGCTGATGGAGGAAAAAAAAGGCAATTAACACTTGTATGTGAAAACTACAAGTCGGCATGAAAAACTAGAACTTGGATTTCCTAAAGGACAGAGAAGTTTCCACAGAAGAAGGAATCCCTAAGTTTTGAGGGTTTTTTTTTTTCAGTATGATGGAAAGAAAGGGCTTACTGTTTTTCATTTCATTCAGTGTTTTAATTTAAAGCCAAGGCCGTGCCTGCTGTCGTCAGCCACGAGTCCGAGCCCAGCAGGGTGCGTGCCCAGCACGGGCAGGGCGGAAGCAGCCGCGGGGAGAATGGAGAAGTGGCGGAGTGGGAGCTGCTGTGGGGAACCAAACAGTGGCACACTGAGGTGTGAGGAGCTGGATGGTGTCATGCACAGCCTACACAGCAGTCTGGAAAAACGGGCAGTGTGGCATGGACTATCCAGCTTTTGGGGGTTTGTCCATCATTGACCAGGACCCTGATGTTATTTGGTACCACCTCACATCATTGCCGGGGGCAGGGGGACTCTCTTTGGGGGAAAAGGGGTTCCTTCGAGGAAACGTGGCAGGGGGAGCCCTCTGGCATTGTTCATTATCTCAGGGTCCTTAGTGAGCATTTCTGCTTGTGCATCACTCTCCCTTTGGTATATTTTTGTTATTAATATTGTTGCTGTCACTATTCATTTTCTTATCTCATTGTTTCCAGGAAATATTTCTTAACTCAGCCTGTGATTTTTCACTTTTTGTGCCTTCAGTTCTCAACTCCATCCCTCTGGAGCAGGAAGTGGGAGGGTAAGGGAGAGCAAGAGAGTGACAGTGTGGTTTGAGAGAGTCTCAGTGGGGACATTGAACTGGGGAGCACCAGTCCTAAACCACGACTGCTGCTTTAACAATCTGCATATGAAATACATGAGGCTGTGAAAGCATGACTGGATTTGCCCTTGGTTTTGATTTTGTCAGAGATCTGCCAATTAGGATTTGTTCCAACATAATGAAGTCGGCTGTTGGCGAGATGTAATCTTCTATTGATCCC
The DNA here is from genome assembly GCA_013400975.1 of Atrichornis clamosus. NCBI lineage: Eukaryota > Metazoa > Chordata > Aves > Passeriformes > Menuridae > Atrichornis > Atrichornis clamosus. The sequence continues at coordinate 63,444 of WBMZ01003617.1, read as the reverse complement.
TGAGGCTTGGCAAAATAGAAACACAAATAAATGAATGAAATACGATATACAGTCTATTTGGATTTTCACTTGATGTTTATTTCTGTAAGTGCTTATTTTTTTCTAGATCTGGTTTCAGTTGTGCCTGATTATAGCAAGTATCTTGTCGTATCTGTCAGCTTGGACTGTACTTATTCCTCTTCATGAACCTGAAATGCAATTGAGATAGTATACAGCTGTTAGGAATGGAAGTGTCAAGGGGTTTTAAAGTAAGTTCACAAGTAAAGGACAAAAGCTTCTCTTCACTAGAGCTTCTGCTCCCTGGTATTACCCATTTGTCTCTAAAATAGACCAGCAGCAATCAGCCAACCTTTGCCATCCTACTCCAGCTAACAGTGCAGGTATTTTGTCCTTGTTCAAGATGATATAGATCCCTTTGATAATGATGACTTTTGGGACAGCATGAACATATTTCCTGGCAGCTCTTGCTGTTGCTGCCACAAGACCCTTCTCGTGGAGCTGACACCTTTTTGTGCACCACTGAGCTCATCTGTTGGCAGTGTAATACTCTGCTACAGCAGAGCTGGAATTGGTGTTGGCAAACAGCATCTGACTGATAAAAACAGGCACCCACTTTTCTATGACTTCTGCATATGTGAGGCAGAAAGTACTAGTAAGATACAGGAAATAAGCAGCAACCTTAACAGTGTTTAAAAAATTAATTACCTTCATACTTTACCTATTTCAGTGTTTGTGTAATGCCATGGCTTTGTGAATCTATATGTGAATCTGTATGGGTTTTCATTTTTTTCTAGGGCTGGAATAATTTAAAGAAAAATCTGTGGAAATTTTTTACCCTTAAAAGCTGCAAACCTTTTGAGCTTCAGTTACAGCACTCCTTCCATTGTACGTAAATGTGTAGGAAACCAGATATTCGTGTAGATTTCATCTAGCTCTGCTCTAGAGGGGGGGAACAGTCATTTATATCAGTCCAAGGGGACTTCGTTAGAAACAGAAGTTGAGAATGTTCTCTCCCACTGAATGGTGATACAGAAGAAAGAAGGAAGGTGTTGGGATCACATGTAATAAAAATACCAAAATTGTAAAGAAAGGGTTTTTTTCCCCTCTTTTTAAACTCAGGAGCTGTCAACCCCATAAAACTTATGTGATGGAAGTTTATGTTCCACTTGCAAATGCAATAGATCAAGCAATGGCCCAGCTCTTCTTTCTGTCATTCCTAAAGTAACAACCCCACTCTTATTTGCCCTGGTTGCCACAAGGCAAGCGTAGATAAGCAAAGGTTTGCTCTCAGTTCCAGACCAAGTTCTTAGCTACCTTCTAGTTTTATCAACATTTTTCTGCTACCATTCACTTTGAGTGCAAAACACCACTATATTTCTAATGCATGGACAGCATATATTTCTAATCACTAATGACTTCCCATCACCTAAGTGACTAATCACCACTATTTTCTTTTTGTGCAGCTCTTCAGATCAATATGAGTTCACTGAAAGAGCAGTGTTAAAATATCTGCTAATGCAGTAATCCCCAGGCTGTATTACATACATAGAACTCTACATCATCAGAGAGAGAGAAAAAGGTGGAGTCTTTTAATATCCCTTGCAAAAAAACCCAAAAACCCAACATGAAATAAATCCACAGAATCACCAGTTCTGCTGCTGCTGCTGCTGCTGCTGAGAGTAGAGGTTAAATGACAGCATCAGGAGTGCAGAGAATATATTTTGTCTAAGCATCACATTGCTGTCCTAAAGGGTTACCTTAGTGACGAAGAGTAGAGTGAAACTAAAAAAATGTAGTAAACAAGAATTTATCCTACTCTGTGCTATTTTCAGAGATGTAACATAGAACATCCACTATTGTGTATTAAACAGTCACATTTACCCCATCCAGTATGACCATACCTTTTTCATGCCAATATCTCTTGACTTGCTCCTCAGCTTGTTAACTTGAGATTCAGCTATTTCAGCCCTTTCTTCAGCATCATCCAGATCATGTTGCTGTTTTCTGTACTTCGAGAGGTACAGATTGGCTTGAGCTTCCTGGTGAGAAAAAACAGTGCAGCTGATTTCATCCTGTCCACATGAAACAAAGCTTTTAATTTGAAGTGGGATGGAAAGTGCTCAGCATGAGTAGGTAACAGCTGTATGGACACCACTTGCCTCCTGCAGAACTGAGATTGCTGTTCTACTGGGTTGATGTTTCTAGTGGCATTTGCCATGATAAGTGAACTGAGAGGCTCTCAATATGCCTTTTAAAGGGCTCAGAGGAAAAAAAGTCCTTCCTGTTCTTTCTCTTCCTCCCTTCCCTTGCAAATTATACTGCAATCTTAGGACAAAATTAAATACCTTTTCTTAAATATCAACACATATGCTAAATACTTTATTTTATATATATTATATAAATACAGTTTTATATGAATATAAATACAAATGTTAATGCACATAAAATATGTATTTATACTAAAAGCTTCTATGGATAACAGATTGTGAGTTTAGAACTATAAATCTCTCAAAGGTAAAAAGGGCCCAAACAGCTACTTACAGCTTCCTCTGCTTGGTGCTTGTAACTCTTCACTTTTAATTGTAGCTTGTCAATCAGATCCTGCATCCTGGCAAGATTCTTCTTATCTTCTTCTGACTGTATCCAAATACCATTAATTGGGTTGATAGAGTAAAAAGGCTTAAAGCATGTCCCACAATACAATAATTATGGATGCCATACATATTTTAGAAACTTACAGCTGAAAACACAAACTAGCCATATTGTGATCATCCTAGGTACACATGACAAAAATTTCTATATCATCATTGAAGACGTGTGTAAATGTGAAGGCTGAAGACTGAGAGTGCTCTCCCCATGTATATATATGTAAATATAAATGTATATAAACATATATATGTGCACACTTTCAGAGGTGTATGAATACATACAGACAGGGTTCCTTTCTCAGGGATGAGGAGCACTCTTGACATTATAAAGCATGTCTTTATGTAGTGAAACAGATATGGGTGAGCCTAAACTATGTAATTTGCATAATTTGAATTCTGATTTGAAGGCATTTCTGGTAAAAGGAGCCTTAAGCTGTCACGCTCCATAAGCAGAAGGATCAGCTAATTCTGCCCATGCACTGTATTCTAAAAAAACAACCTTCAGCTTCTGCATACAAAAGTCAAACAACAGGTAGGAGGCTAATTAATCTCCTAAAGCAGATGGATGGTTTTATCTTCTTAATGCTTTCAAAGCAAAAGGATCAGTGCTCTGTGCTGCAGGCTGTTTTTGAAGGGCAAGCAGCAAGAGCAGCCATTAGCAAACCCGCAGGAGGCTCAAGACTAGACCTTGCTGCTCTATAGGAGGTGATGGAGCCCTGGGACTCAGCAACCCTACACTGAGCAGGGCATTAGAGTCACCTGAGTCCTTCTGGCTCCTTTCAGCAACAGCAGCACAGCTGAGAGACAGCTGGGCTCTAGCTTGCCTTGCATTGTGAATAGAGATCGGAGCCTGTTCCATATTAATACTGTGCTGAAACTGCCCAAATCCCAGCAACACAGGCTTTCTTACATTAGTTACAACAATTCAGGCAAGAGGATCATGATCACTGGAACAGGTTGCCAAGAAGATGCTGTGGGTGCTCCATCCCTGGAGGTGTTCAAGGCAGGCTGGATGGAGTCTGAGCAGCCTGGTCTAGTGATAGTTGTCCCTGCCCCTGGCAGAGTGGATTGGAACGAGAGGATCTTTAAGGTCCCTTCCCACCGAAACCCTGCTGTGATTCTATGATGGAAGCCCTAGGCAGACCTTCCTCCTGTGCCTAAAGCCTCCTGCAATGAGAAAGCTCTGGGTAAGGCCATCCTTCACAGGGACACTGAGACAATTTAAGATGTTTCTTTCCAGTGGCCTGGTGGTTGCTACATACCTGGTAAGTCAGCTCTTTTATGCGTCTCTCAAACTTGCGCGCTCCTTTTTGGGCATCCGAATTGCGACGGAGTTCAGTCTCAAGTTCGTTCTCCAGCTCGCGAACCTGCGAGAAAGGAAAAACCCCTTGTCATTATGCTACACTGTGTATAAAGCAGCAGATAATTTGGTTCACAGTTCAAGAAATGCTAACTTTCTAGGCATCTCCGTAGAGTCAAATTTCAGGAAGAGTTCAAAATGTCACCTTTCCATTCTACTTTTTCATAAATGTATATAAGTTGCACCAGCAGTAAGAGGTGCAGACACATGAAAAGGCCAAGAAAGTTTAACTGAAGCAAGCACTGGGGAGGCTTTTGCTGATTTTAGATGCTGGGGTTTTGAATTAATTTTTTTTTAATCAAGGGCTTTGGTCATCTGCTGTTCAACAGCTTATTGTAACTGGATGATGAACGGGAAGCAAGCCTCCAAGAACTGGTCACCTGCATTCTGTGGAACAGAGGAAGGTGTCCTTCTTGGCCTCTATGAACTTCTCAGGCAGCCCTAGACTACCTACCTGGTGCCAATTCTGTGAGCAGAAGGCAGTGGTCTGAAGTTGAATCACATTCTTACCCTGGATTCCAGTTTTTGGATCTGCTTCTTGCCACCTTTCAGAGCTATTTGTTCAGCTTCATCCAGTCTCTTCTGGAGGTCTTTAATGGTTTGCTCCATATTCTTCTTCATTCTCTCTAAGTGAGCACTAGTATCCTGCTCCTTTTTGAGCTCCTCAGCCATCATTGCTGCCTGAAAAACAACACATTTTATAGGGAATCTCTTATGCTAATGGATTATGTTTCAGAATAAATGGTGGAAGATCAATTCTGAATTATCCCCTATTTGGATCATTCACTGCTCCCAAAGCTCCACAGAATATCTTCTGTGTGCATATCTTTCCTGGACGGAGAAAATGGAAGGACAGAAATTTTTTTCCCTCCCTACTCTAATGCTTTGATATGAGATTTCACCCCTCCTTTTTACTTGTTTTCTTTTAGTACCTGTGCTGTATCACTAGGGTTTTCATTTACAATGCCTACAAGTAAGCCTGTGACATCACCTACAGACATTTTACACAGAAATTATTCGAAATCTAATCTCAGTGTTTGTAGCTTTTGAAAGGTAGTAGCTCAAAACAACTGGAAGACAAACTTCCCTGCACTGCCACAGGTGAGAGCTGCCTGAGCAGCTATAAGCGTGACTTCTGCAGTCTGTGCTGGGATAGAAAGCTCAGTATCAACATCTTACACACTACCTGGTCTTTCTGTAAGACAGGTAAAAGGGTGCCAAATTAGCTCATTCCTGCTTTGATGTTTGTGCCTGCCACCAAGAGCCATTTACAGATCTTGTACCCATCACTGACCAGTGATCAAAAGACAGAATTCATTGTAATGCAGGCTGGAGCTGCATCAAGGAGAATCGGCGTCTTCTCTCTGGCAGGCAGTAACAGGGCTGTCAGCCAAGAAGCAGGAAAGACCAGGGTACAGGAACAGCTTTGTCCAGGCACTCCAGACATGTAACTCACAGAAATCTCCCATTTTAGCTTTTGTTTGTTGGTATGATGTGAAACATCAGCTGAACTACGAAGACGTGGTTTTCTCCAGGTCTGTGGGAAATGAAACCATACCTGCCCAAATACCTGTTCTCCCTAGAAGAGGAAAACACTCCATATCTCCTCCTGGGATCTTAGGCCTCGTGTTTTTCCAGTTCAGTAGTTCTGTTTGTGACATGAGATTCTACGTACACCAGGAGACCACTTGGCGCTAGTTCAGTCTGTACTGGTTTAATCTTTCCAGGTGGATGATTTACTTGATAAAAAGGTGACATGATCTGAGACTTTGAGGATCAGTGGAAACTGCATTCTCATGCAAACAGAATACCAAGAAAACAACCAAACCCAAACCCTGAACATCAGAAAAAAGTCTGCCCTCTCTTTTTACCTTCATCCTGCTTTATTTTGAAGTTTCATCCATTACCTCCAGATAACTGTGGAGGGCTTTGGATGTACGAGCTCTATAACAAGCACAGAAATGGTGACCTGGAAAATATTTTTTTTGCTGTCCTTAGATATTGTGGTATGAAAAGAAGTGAGCAAGGAACCAGCCTACTTACATCTGTGATTGCTTTCTTGGCTTTTTCTTCTGCATTCCGACACTCTTGGAGTGATTCTTCCACTTCATTCTGCATCTGGGAAATGTCACCCTCCAGCTTCTTCTTTTGATTGATCAGGCTTGTGTTCTTTTATTAAGTTTTCCCCAAATGAACAGTAGAAAAGGAGGGAAAGTGATAATTAGCGACAACTCCTCTAAATACCAGAGCACACCAAGGCTTCCTGATTTTTGCAGCTTCTGGATTACTCAGAGCAATATTTGGGAAGAGAGACCCAGGTACGTGGTAAGGACTAGCTTGACTAGCATACGTAGCTTCAGACTGAGGAAATACTAAAAATACTCTCAGAGCCGTAAATATTCAGATTTTGATACAGTAAAAATAATAAGCAGTAGGCTGAAATAGAAGAATTTATACGGCTGTTCTTTTCAGTAAATTAACTATCCTTGGTCAGCTAATGAAGTGATTAAAACAGAAGCCCAATGTTACCAGTGGGGTGGAGGAAACACTGCAAAACACTGTCAGCCTGTAGCGCATTTCACATTTCTTTGTGACTATTATTTGGTGACGGGAAGCTTTGGATTTGTAGTAAAAATGCTATCAAGTCAGGACATGAACCTCCAGGGCACTAGAAATGGCAGCGTCCACCTGGACAAAGCCCAAAGGCCAATCTCAGTGGAGACCTGCAGGCACAGAGAGCACTTTGGTGCAGGTGGTTTCCTGCCCTGCACAGTGTCCCTGTTGTTAGAGCCCAGCCCTGTGGTTTTCCCTGCTGAGTAACATCCATGCCCTGCACAAAAGCACTGTTTGCATTGCTTCTCCAGGGAAATGCCTCAGCATCCAGGTCATGGCTTAACTAAAGCAGGAAACTGGTTTTACAGCAGGGAAGAATAAAAAAAATCAAATTCACTCTTGCTATTTCCATCATTGCTTTTTCTGGAAGCTGTTTAAAGTAGTTGGATGAATCATCAATTCCAGCAACCTTGAAGGGAGTAAGATGGCACATCTACAGAGTGACTTAACTCCTCCCCCTCCTTTTTCCTCTTGCAGGATGGGAGGGTGTGTCTGACTTGTGATGGCCATGGACAAACAGTGTCAGTGCTCAAAAGAGAAGGCTCAGTTTAACCCAGTAAGGGAGAGGACCAGAAGAAGCCAACCTGACTGTGAAGCAGGTTCACACGTTCAGTGGCTTCCAGCAGCTCGTGCTCTGCCATCTTCCTTGCCCGTTCAGTCTGGTCCAGCAAAGCCCTCAGCTCATCCAGCTCTGACTGGAGAAGATTGTTCCTCCTGTCAGAGACAGCCAGCTGCTCCTTCAGGTCTTCATTCATGTGTCCCGAGTCATCCAGCTGCACCTGAAGCTCCTAAAGCAAAGCAGTGCAACTCCATTTCAAACCTCAGTGCTTACATCGGGGAATCCCAGATTGCAGAGGCTACAAGGGACCAACTTCAAGAATTTCAGTGGGTAATTATTTATTATATATATATATTTATGTATTTAATTTATTTTATTTCCACACTGAAATCTGAATAGCTTGTGTGGTACGTGGTGCAACGGGGGGAAAAATCTCTGTCCTCAAATCTGTCAGAGCTGGCGGCTCTGCCCGAGGCAGAAGTAACTGCTTAGGCACAGGAGAGGAGACAACAGAAGAGGTGCCTTGGCAAGAAATGCTGCTTTTTTTGGGTTTTTTTTAAAGCTATTACAAATGTTGACGCAAACAACAAAGCTGAATATACACACACTCCCTGTACTCCAGCCAACCCACTTGCTCTCCACTTTTTAAAGACTTGCAAGCTCACAAGAAGATCACAGGTTTTCAGTTTCTCTTGCTGTAGCTTTCTGCCCCAGCGAGAGGCTGCAGCCAGAAAGGGTTTTATGACTGGATCTCGTTCAGCTTGTATGCAAGTCTGAGAAGAAATCCATATTTCAGTATTCTCTTACACCAGATGGGACCACCAAGGCTTTCCCTTTACATCCCTTACATCCTCTTAATTACCACCACCACTGCTGGCGTAGTCTGTGCTAATGAAACCCAGCCCCTGAGTTCTGTTGGGTGCCTGGGGGGCAGCAGTACCTTTATTTGTGTCTGCAAGACCCGAGCTGACTTGGATGCTTCTGCAGCATGCCTGTTGGCATGGCTGAGCTGGATTTCCATCTCATTGAGGTCCCCTTCCATCTTCTTCTTGAGCCGGATGGCCTCATTCCTGCTGCGGGCTTCAGAGTCGAGGGTGGACTGCAGTGAATCTATGGCACGCTGCTGGTTTCTCCTGAAAAGGACATGAAGGAGAAATGGAATAATTTTCCTCTCTGTGCAGGAATGTAGAACTAGAACGTAGTGCCTGACTTGCAGAAATAGTGTATTTCTGACTGACACACCTGGCACACATACACAGCACGCACAGTTCCTGGGGCCTCACTGCTGCCTGACTGGCTGGTGTGCTTCACACCCTCAGCCAACTCCTGACCTGTAAGCACCTCTAGCATCCTTCTCCTGTACCGGAGCAAGGAGTGCTCTCAGATCTCTTGCAAACGTAAACAAGTATGGATTTGAACCTAACAAGAAGGACTTGCAGCCTAGCAGTGACTTACTAAGGTATTTACTGAGTAATTTACTGGGATGTTTTACGTCTCAGCCTTTTACTGAAGGCATTAGTGGAGGGGATTAATCAAACTGAAGGTAGGCTGCTACGTTCTGAGCTAATTACTCCAGGTGCTCTTTATAGTAAATGGCATGTGTAAGCTACAATTTACTATGTCTTAAAATAGATGTTGAAAAAGCATTTCTTATCCTAATTATAAGGGAAATAATTCAGTAATAGAAGTGTACGTTACAGACATTAAATTTAGAAGAGATTAAACCCACCCAATCAGCAGCCTGGTGCCCCTGTGAAAGGAAGCTTAGCAACAATTTAAAGACAAAACAGATACAAACAGGGTCTTAATTTTCTTGGTTCTGTAACAGAGAAGTCCTACCATGAAAGTTTTGCTCTATTACAACCAGCAGGTAACTCAGAATATGACTCACAAGGAAGTGGCTAAGTTTTGCTGGCCAAGCTCTGCTGAAAATGTAGGAGTTCTGGGAAATCACCAAGTCAACAAGAAAAACCTTGAGGGCTTTATTGCTTCAGCAAGATACTACACTGTGCCCTAGACTCCAGGGAACAGCACAGCATGTCTGCTGAACACTCAAAGCTGAAGAAGAAAGCAGTGATTAGGACAGCTTGTCCTCTGCAATCCAGACATCTGCAGGACATCAGAAGGTGAAAGGTCCAAAATATTCTTGGTTTTGAAGCAATTAACATGTCAATCCCTGTATGTACTCTGGCCAGGGTGGGCCTTGGACTTTCCTTCCCTGCCCTTTAGCCTACCAATAAATATGATTCTTGAATTAATAGCATTGCAGCACTGACTAATTCAAGGCCAAAATTTTCTGAGTGAGTGCACAGACACAGGGCAGAAAATCTGCCCCAGCGTGGCCTCTTTTCAAGGGTATAACTCTTCAGACTTGCATTAGTGCTGGGTGAGAGGGGAGAGACAAAAGACATCATCCTCCTCTCATCTAATTGCTTTCCATTTTCTCTGTTTATCCCTCTCACCTGCAAGCTCCTCTCCTGTTCACGCTTTCTGTACATCTGCAATTCTCACTGCTTACCCAGTTGGTGTACACATAACAGCAAGCTCCTCACATCCTCCCACACTCAGTGTAGCTGGAATTGCATAAATTAACTAATGCCTTTAAAGAATGTAGGTTTGAGCAGCACTGAGGCAAGTACTGCTGATTTTGCCTGGGGGTCCCCTTGGGAGGCAGCCATCCTACAGGATTATGAGATGGCAGCTCTCTAGACCTTCTTGTCTCCATACTGTAAACCTATAGACTTAGTGGCCCTCGGTGTGCTGCAAATTTGGTTATCCAGCCAGTTTTGTTACAGCTGCAGTGTGTTGTGCATGATGGGTTTAATTGTACACTGGATTGAAGTCTACACAGAGACTGATCTGGCAGGAATATCTGCACTGAGAAAGGGCAGTGTGGTAGGGCTACCCTTGGCAAATAGCCAGAGCTGCCTTGGTTTCTGGTACAGACAGTATCTGCCTAAGCTGGCATAACTACCTGTGGTGCATTTAACTGGCTTGAGTCTTGAGAATAGTTCCAGTCTTTTGAGACTTTTCCCTTAAGAAACATGCTGCTTCCTGCACAGTACCTTATATTTTCCATTTCTTCCTCCTTTTCTGTCAGTTTCCTTTCAAACTCTGCTTTAAGCTGAGAAAGTTCAAGCTGAAAACGGAGGGTCTTACTTTCTTCATGCTCCAAAGCTCCCTGAAATAGAAAACACCAAGAGCTTTCAAACCAGGAATTGGTTTTTTTCTTCCAAATCACAAACAGCTGCACAAAGATGATCCCTTCACACTTCTCTTCCTGTTTCCTCCTTCCGTCTCTCTCTAGGCAAGGACACGAATAGCTTGCATGGCAAAACAACGCATTTATTGCCTTCTAATGCAACCTGACAGCTGGAAAACTGAGCAGCAAGCTCCTCAGAGGACAAATTGTCAAACAGTCCACAGCTCACACAGAAGCCCCCAAACAACACAGCAACACCTTGAGCCCTGCCTGCATGGTTTTGACATCAACAGACGCTCCCTGCTCCACACCTCTGTACAGCCACCCTCCAGAAATTCACAGGCATGTAAGGGATAGGGGTAGGCTGAAACAAGATTGTTGTTGGGAGAGTGAAGAGGTCCACACATCCACCCCCCTAGCTCACAGAAATCTCTCAAAACCACAAAGTGTTGGAAACCTCCCAATTACAAAATCCTACTAGGCAATATGACTTCAAGGAAAGGAATAAAATACATCAGCTCTGTATGGCAAAATGCAAAAATACTCTGTCCATTCTTTCCAATTAACATGAAGACAGATCTGTGAAACAGGAGTGATTTGTTCCTATGTCTTTATTCCCACATTCCTCTCATACATGGAAGTGAAGAACTAAGCAGACAACAGCCCGTACGGAAATAACAAGGCCTCTGACTTTCAGGTCTTGCATAAACCAGGCTCTGGGTCATTCTGTCTCCTTGCTGCTCTCATTCAACAGGAATGAAAGCACAGAACTGAACATCATATTTTTGGAAGTGCTCTCTGAAGGGTAGAACTGCACAAGCTTAGCTATGCTTCCCTTGAGAGAAGATGGAAACAGAATGACGGTTCTGAAAACAAAGCTGTACAAAATCCCTGCTAATCTCCAGCCAACATGCAGCAGGTCAGTCAAACACACACATTGTGGCAAGGAGCCACAACATGTTAATGGAAAAAGCACATGGAAGTTCTGTGTCACCAGCAGTGGCTGCGAGGAAGGGAGAAAATCTGCATTAATCCATTTCTTTCACAATTAAAATAAGGTACATCATCATTCTTGTTAGTTCCTAATACTACTGAGCTTTAGAAAGCCATTTCACACAGTCCAGGAAAGTAAAGTGTGCCCCTTAGATCCCTCAAGATCTGATATATTCTTGCTAGCAAGGGAAGTTTTTTGATGGAGTACATGATCATTCTCCACATCTCAGAGCTGTGGAAGAAAGCCATGCTCTCTCCTCTGCTCTGATTATGACACCTGTTTGTCTGGCTGTGAAATCCCTGCAATGTATAAAGCATCCTGTAACACATAAAAGAAGTTGCACAGCATTAAAGTTGTTAACAGATTCCTGTCACTGGGGGCTGTTTGGTTTAGCAGATATTATTGAAATGCAATTCAAAAAGAAATGCAGCCTTCACTAAAAATCCTTTGCTATGTGCTGTGATACTTCTGCCAGCACCACCTGCATCCCTTCCTAGCTTTGTAACACACCTTAATTTCAAGAAAATCTGTCAGCCAAGCCCTTTAAGTGAATCACAAGGATTTCCACATTGTTCCATATTATTTTGTTTCTGGAAATTGGGATGAGGCAACTCTCTTTGGGTATGTGCATACTTGCCACTGTAGAAATTAATGCAGTGAGGCCAGATGTCTTTACCAAACTCCTACTGGGCTGTTTTCATTTGCCTTCTGAGACTACTGCATTTTTTAAAGCAGGCTGCAGTATCCAACACAATATTTGAGACTTTATAAAATAGAAAGTCATCACAAGGTTTTTTGTTATTCTCATAAACAGGAAATGGTGAATTTGCTGTTGGAAACCTGACAATAGAAATATCTGATAAAAGAGTATAAGACCATGATTTTCAGCAGTTTCTGTGTTCTGAAATACTGAAATGTTCTACACCAAAGTGAGCAAGAACTGAATGTTGAGGCAGTGAGCAGAAGATTCTCAGCTTCCTGAAAGTGAAAAAAACCCCAAACACCAAACCAAAAAACCAGAGAAGGGCAACAAGGCAACAAGGCCTAGAAAATGTGTCTTATGAGGAACAGCTGAGGGAGTTGGGTTTATTTAGTTGCAAAAAGAGAAGACTCAGGGGACACCTCATTAGTCTCTACAGCTCTCTGAAAGCAGCTTGTAGTGAGGTGGGGGTCGGTCTCTTCTGCCTACAGTGAGAGGGCCAGAGGAAATGGCCCAAAGCTGAGACAGGGGAGATGCAGATTAGATATTAAAAAAAGAAATTCACTGTTCAGGCATTGAAATAGGCTGCTCAGGGAGGTGGCGGAGTCCCCATCCCTGGAGGTATTCAAGGACCGACTGGATCTGTTGTTGGGTGATGTGGTTTAGTGTTTTTGGGGTTACAGGGGCAGTGTTGGGTGGATGATTGGACTGGATGATCATAAAGGTCTCTCCCAACCTTGATGATTCCATGATCCTAACAAAAAATCAAAAGCTACCAGGCACCTCCCTGCAAAAGGCTGACATTTCCAAAAGTCACTCTTGCAGACACTGGCCAGCAAGGCTGGAGGAGCTGAGTGCAGACACGTTGCATATGCTAAAAATCAACACTCTGGCTGTTTTCCTGAGAGGATGAAAAAGACAGAAAATCCCAATAAAGACATCCTTTTTGTCTTCCCTTGATCTTTTTTTCCTTACCTCTGCTTCTTCCAGAGCCAGCTGAACTTCTGACTTCTCTTGTTCAACCTGCTTCTTGATTTTTTCTATTTCATGGAGGCTCTTGTTTCCTTCACTAATCTGATTGGTCAGATCAGAAATCTCCTCTGAAACAGAAGAAGATGGATGGATTTAGCAAAAAGAGTGTTTGGAACAGCCTGCGATTCATGGAGCGTGAATAGAAGACCCGTGCCTCGACCTGCTACCTCAAGGGCTTGTCTGTACACAAGACCTGCCTTACTTTCACTTACAGCAAGATTTTTTATCTGAACAGCTTGAAGGCACAGCCTTTCTTGTGAATGCTTTTTGAAGTGGTTATAGTGATTTAGTTTTTATCTGTGATCTGCAGGCTAAGAACATCATGCTCTGCTTTGAGAGCTTCATCCACTGCACCTCTGTCATCTTTCTTCTTGCTCCCCTGAGACTGGCTCCTCTGCCAGTGAGCTCCTTCGGCAGGGGGTCAAAGGGAAGCCTGCTCTCCTCTGGCCATACTGATTTCAGTGTTCAAAACCTTAATTGCCAGCATCAGTCAGTGTCTCAGTGTCTCAGATGACATTGGAAAGCTCATCTCAGGATGAGATAAACACTTCTCCCCACAGCTGCTGCAGGACATCTACATCCCTCCAGCTGCCCACTGATGTGACTCTTGCACTGGCTGCAGGGCCTGAATGAAGCCTACCTTGGAGGTTCTTATTTTCCCTCTTCAGAGTCTCCAGGTGGTCCAATGTCTCCTCATAGGCATTCTTCAGCTTGAAGAGCTCAGTGCTGAGTCCACGGGCCTCCTTCTGGGAAGCTTCCAGCTCAGCCTGTGACTCCTCGTACTTCTGCTTCCAGTCATTGATGATCTTGTCAAAGCCGCGCTGCTTCTTGTCCAGGGAGGCAGCTGCCGAGTTGGCCTTCTCCAGGTCAATCATCATGTCTTCCAGCTCGTTCTGCAGCCTGTGCTTTGTCTTTTCCAGAGAAGAGCACTTGGCATTGGCCGCCTCAATTGCTTCCTCAGCTTCTTGCAGGCGAGCAGCAAGCTTCTTCCTACCAGGGGGGAAGATGTAGTGAAATGATTGAGTGTCACTGCCGTGTCATCCAGGAAAGCTGACACAAAAGCAATGACTCAGTAAATCAGTTGTGAAAGGGAAAATGGGGAGGGGGTGAGGGTGAAGGTGGGGCAAGGGGAAGAGGAAGGGAGTTAAGGAAATTAAACCTCTAGAGAGAAGGGACTATGATGGAAAAAACCCAGACTAAATTATGAATACTGCTATGTGGCGAATAATTTTGTGTGCGTGTGTGAATATTTGAAATTGAACTTTTGAACTCGCAGGCACCACCTTGCTACTTACTAGGTGTAACCAATATGGGCTGGTTGTAAATTTTTTATAAGGCCTGCTCTAAATGACAGTGCTATTTTCCTCCAATTAAGACATATGAGACAACCACCAATTGGGAGCCTGGTCACGCCCTGGGCTTTTGTTCATAGACTATTTAGATTGGGAAAACAGGGGTCTGGGAGTCCTGGCAAGAAGACGTCCCGGAAAGAAAGGATGGCCCAAAAAGATTGTGGAGATGTTAGATGGAGAAAATATGCTGGAAGTGGGAAAAGATCTTGCAGATCAGAGATGCTGGTTCAGAGACCTTGCCCAGTAACACCTGAGCCTGGTGACTGAGAGCAGCTGCACAATGTGAGCCAACATGGCTTTCTGCCCTACTTCCCCAGGGCAGCCATCATCTCCCAGCAGGAAAGGGAAGTCAGGACCGAGGAAACATAGCACTGGGCCGGGGCAAAGCGAGTGAGTGTGAGAGATAACCAAGTAGGGCCATCTAATTTTGTTAGTTCTCAAATAAACCCCAGTATCCACAACCACTACTCCACGGACAAGGACTCAGCAGAAACATTGACCTGCCCAAGCAAATGAAGAATAAGACAGCCTCAGATTACAGCAATGACTCAGAGGGACTTTTCCAACCAGGTTGCTCTATTTCCTTAGTTCACTGCAAGTCCCAGGGAGCACAGTCTTGCCAGTCAGGGGCACAGTGAAGCCCATATAACTCACTTGGCATCTTCCAGCTCCTCAGTTCTCTGAATGGCATCAGTCTCATACTTTGTTCTCCACTGTGCCACTTCTGCATTTCCCTTGGAGAGAGCCCGCTGCAGCTCTGCCTTGGCTTCCTGCTCCTCCTCATACTGCTCCCGCAGGAGATCACAGTCATGCCTGGCCGCTTGCAGAGCATGAGCCAGGGCGTTTTTGGACTGCAGGGATAGAAAGGTCACAGCATTGCAAGGTTACCAAAAGCAAAACCAAAACAAACAGCCCTAGAATTTCAAATGGAGGCCTAAGCTTTTTTTTCTTTTTGCCTCTGGCTTTGAGAGTCTAGGTTAAGTGAGGTAAGCAGTGTTTGAAGTCATCCCTAACTGGTGACATGAGGAGGAAGTTATCAAGACTGAGAATAATTTCACACCTTTGGAGAAACACCCAAACTTTTAAGATGCAAGATCAGAGATTTTGGCTATCCTACCAACTAAGTTTTTTTTAGCATTTATATATGCTGATGATTTTTCCACACTCTTCTCTTGTGACTTGCCTCAGTCAGGGGCAGGAACTTATATAATTACAATTAGCAGAAATCGTTGTCGCTCCTACATCTCATTTCAGTTTTTATCCAGGCTACAACTGAACATAAACATTTTTTGCCATTCCATTTCAAGGAATGGAACGCAGTTAAAGCATTACCTTGTTTTCCTCTTCTAGCTGTCTCTTAAGTTCTTCAATCTGTTGTGTAAAGGATGTTTTCCCCCGGGACAGCTGACTTATCAGTGACTCCTTCTCTTCAAGTTGTCTAGTAAACTCACCTGCCACAAGATTTAACAAACAAACAAAAAAAGAGCAAGATGATGAAATGACAAAGTCCCAGTCAAAAACCATAGTCCCACCTGTCTAATTCTGCTGAGGAAAAGAACTTACAGTGATTGTGACTGAACTCTTGTGAAGCTTTTTCCAAAGTTGTAATCATCAGACACTTCACCAGAATAGTTTTTCTTAGATTTTTTCTTTCTACTTTCTGTGATGCATTTTATGGTTTGTGGGGTTTTTAAATTTTTTTTTTTTATTGCCAATACCTTGATTCATTAATTTTACTTCAGCTTCTAGATCAGACTAGACTGATACGTACTTTCATGGGCAGTTGTAGCTGATTTTTTTAATGCTTTTTTTCACTATTTTGCATTGCTCTTCCACAGACTTCTTTTAAGAGGGCTGCAAAGGGCCCTGTGAACTTCACAACAGCCAGCATACAGAACAGAGGAATATTTAAGGAAAACTTCACTGAGCACAGGAAGTGTGTCAGGAAATGAAAAATATGTCTTTGAAAATGCACAGGATAGTGATATCTGATGAGAAATTAAATAACACTGCTCTGGCCAGAGAGGTAGCAAGAATTTAGATAGAGATATGGATAGATACATATATATATATATTTAAATGTTATAATAAGTGGTATTTTTTGTCAGATGTGAGCATTTTCTAGGGTGCAGTGCCCAAGGGCAGGCTGAGGAAGATGATATTCACAGAGAGAACAACTGTATGCCAACTCCTTCTTTTCCCCTCTAGCATTGCAAGAGAGATGTACATATCCTTGTTTCTGAAACAATAGGTACCTAGGTACCAATGGTACCCTGGGTACCAACCTGGCACATCCATTTAGGCTCATGATGTAGTATCACAGTATGCTGATAAATATAGGCATAGGTTTGTTTTAAAAGCCAGTCCAAGGCAAGGTCTCCCCACCAAGGTTATAAGAATATTGAAGCCAGAAATGTCAAAAGACACTATCAGCTCCATTCAGCAATCCCAACCCAGCCACCTTCAGAGAGGCGACATTGCACAACACATCTCACCGATGCAGTGCTGATAAATTCCTGGGAAATTTATCAGTCTGTCTGGGCTGAACACGCACATACCATTCTCACTCTGGAGCTTTGTCTTCTGAGTAGTGAGGTCGTTCATGAGGCGAGTCATTTCCTCCAGTTTTGTTTTTGTCTCATTCAGATGGTCTTCATAAGTGCGACAAAGTTTCTCTGCATTGGCCTAATGGGAATCAGGAGAAAAGACAAAGAAAGCTGTAGCCTCCAAGCAAACATTAGGAAGCTGTAGCCTTCCAAATGCACCCTTTTGTGTGTGTGTGTGTCTTTGAATGGCAGATAGCAAAGACGCAAATACCGCAGCAGTAGAGGGGGGCAGAGCAGCCCCATGTCTACAGTCCCAGGCCATGGGACTCCCCACCAGACAACCTTCCCTATTTGTTTTCCCTGAATTGTGTTCTGAATGTAAGCACCAGTGTAAAAAGACTCTGCAGGAGCTTCAAAGCAGTCACATGTCTATGAAGTTCAGGCAGAGCCTCCTCATAATTGCTAGATGGGAAAATCACCTCCAATGAAAATTGCTCTACTGATTCTGCTTTAATTGCCATTTATCATAAATTGGGTTTGATGACAGCTTTCTAACTCTGAGAATAGTGACATTTCTTTTCCTCACTTACACTGAAAGAAATCTATTTAGAGTGCTCTGAAAGCTACCAAGATTATCTACTCAGGAAACAAAATCCACAGTTCAGCTGTGGGAAGTGAAAATGCACAGTGTGGTCATGCAAGCCTTTGCTTTGCACTCCTTGCTAACATGGGCCAAAAGCATGATCCAAGGACAGGATTTGGAAGGACTCTGCTTAGGGTGAGAGATATCCTGCCTTGGATGGCATCACCAGCCTGAGGAAGCTTAATTTATGTGATACGTTTCTGTGTTCTGAGATATGTGGATAAACAATCTGCCTGGCACTGGGGATGCACTCTGTGTTTTAGATGGGCCATCTTAATTGCTGTCCCATCTCCTGGGAAGAAGGGTTAAAGGACCAGCTGGGGAAGGGAGACAAGGTGCAAGAAAGCACCTTCTAAAACACTCCAGCTGTACCAGGCGTCCTGGGAAGCATTCATACCAGCCTTAGCTGCACATGACATTTGGGGGCCTTGGGAAGCCTCAGGACCCTTACTTTTCCCTTGACCATCTGCTCCATGTTGGAAGACAGATCATCCACTTCCATCTTCAGCTCGCTTTTCTCCTTCTCCAGTTTCTGTTTGACCCTCTGCAGGTTGTCCAGCTGCTCCCCCATCTCGGCCACACTGTCCGCATGCTTCTTCCTCAGGGTGGCGGCCGTGGCCTCGTAGTGCAGCGTGGCCTCCTCCAGGTCCCTCCGCAGCTTCAGGAACTCCGCCTCACGCTTCTTGTTCATCTCCAGCTGGGCAGCTGTGGCTCCCCCAGCCTCCTCAAGTCGCTCACTTAATTCCTCCAGCTCTCGGGCCAAATCTGATCTCTGCTTTTCCACCTTGGCTCGAGCAGCCCTTTCTGCTTCCAACTCTTCTTCTAGTTCTTCTATACGAGCCTACCAGAGAGACATGGACATTTTTGGGTTACCTTCATGATGATTCCCATCAAAAGACCATGAAGCACCTTACAAATTGTTTGACCCTCTGCCAGCCCATATTTTTCAACACTGGCAGAAGCTCAGCAGTTAAAGGACTGGCCCATCTGTTCCGGTAAATCAGATCCTGAGCTACAGTAATGATGATGAGACATATCTTTCTGGCAGTAGATTGCTCTGCAAGCGCTAGTTCAAGACATTTAGGTCCAGTGCATTGACCTTATGTTCATGTATTTGACATGCAGATGAAGTACACGGGATGAGTTACTCGCTAGTAGGAGTAGCAGCAACAAATTGTCATTTAAAGAGCTCTGTGACTCAAGTAACTTCTCTCTAGGAGTGTTAAGATGTGGTTTCAAATACAGAGGTGTGCAGAACTGCATAAATAACGCATATTCATTGGGAGCAGTCCTTTTTATTAAAAGGCTATTTTGACCAATCTGCACTTTACATCCAAGTTATTCCTTATTAACAAAAAAAAGCAGAGCTGATACTTTTGAGTCCAGACATTTTGTTTGGACTGTGCTGACTTTCCTTGGCCTTTTCATTTCTGTTGAAAATTTCCCGCATGTTTAAGCTCTTTCTCTAAATTTCAAACCCATGCTTATCACTGCTGAACTCCTCCCCAGCAACTACCCTCAGCTCCATGGTTTGGAACAATATTATTTGATTAAAGCAAAATACCAGAACCTTTCTGCCTTGCCTGAAACTACCAGCATTCTGTGGTCATATGTCCTGCTACTGGGAAGAAGCCACTATAGGGCAAGCATCCTGAGGGGAAAAGGGATCTGTCTGGGAAACTGGGGAGATGTACCACTTTGTGTCTCAAAGAGGAGCTGCAGCTAGACATGAAAAGTTTCTGCAAGGCCTTTCAGTGAGGCACAAAGGGAAATATATCCTAAGATAGATGATAAAAACGCAAGCTGACCTGAAGCTCCTTGATCTTCTTCTGCAGCTGCATCACTATAGCTTGTTCATCTTCTATCTTGGAATTCAGCTGGCTCATTTCAAATTCTTTCCTGCCACACAAAGGAAAATCCTATGGTGACAATTTGCCTTGTAGCTTCAAGTTAGGATTTTGCAATTTTTAAAGAATTGTTCAATAAAACTTCTAACGTATCTAAAAATGAAAACAATCCTCATGTATTACAATTTGCATGAAAACACATTTTCCTCTGAGCAGCAGTTTCCAAGTCAAGCCTCTGCAGGCGTTTGGGCAATTATACTTCTGTCTCTTTGTGTCATACCAAAATAATGCTATTTTCAGACTCAATGGAAAGCCATGTTTAACAGAGTCAGGTCTTCCAACAATACTGTCACAGCTAGTTAGGATGAGCAACTTTTTAGAGAGTTCCTTCAGCTTTCTCCTCTAAGCAATGAAAAACATTAATAAGTTTTTTGGTTGCTTTTTTTTTTAAATGCTGGAAAGTTTAATTAATTCTAATGTTTCAGGTATAATGTACACAAGAGTGATTTTCCCTTCCTCCTTGGCTACACATTTTTGTAATCTAATTTTTGTTTAGCCACCATCAGAGCACACCTGAAGGCTCTGAAATGACATGGTAACTGTGCTGCTTTACTTTGTACAACAGCATCAGCTTCTTACTTTTTCAGCTTTTCTTCCATCTGCAGCTTATCATTTTCCAAGTCCATGACGCTCTCTTGGGTCAACTTCAAATCCCCTTCCAGCTTGCGTTTTGCCCTTTCGAGATCCATCCTCACTTTCTTCTCTTGTTCAAGTGATCCCTCAAGCTTTAGGAACAAAGTCACTTAGTAAATATATTGAACACAGATGGTTTACAACACAGGTGTAGGCTGTGCCCAGATCTGTGCTGAGCTCTACCAAGCTATGAAGCAGTACTTAAGCACAAGCTTCCTATTTACATGTTCATTTTTCTAGCAGCCTATGGGCATATGGGCTAAAGAAATAGAGCAAAAGGGTTAATCCATGCTTTACATTTGTGCAGGCACAACAGTTCTCTTAGTGGCAAAGTTCTGTTTGACTTCATGCCAGTTACACTGCAAATGCAAGTTGGGAGGATTTTCCCTTGTTACTGAAATCCTTTCAAAGGCTGAACTATATAGATAAATTTTTATAGTGTTCCTGTAATTATACCTCTTACAGACAGTACAAGGACTACATTTCTAAAAGGACAGGAATACATTTCAAAGCTTTGCTACCTTTCAGTCTCATGAAAGGTCCACTGGAAGTGGTGGACAAACGAGCCTGGTGAAACATAAAAGCAGAGCTTACATCATCCACTTGCTGTTCCAATTTCACTTTGGCTTTGCTCAGTGTGTTCACTTTGTCCTCCTCTGCTTGTAGGTCATCTAGAACTTGCTGATGAGCTTCCTGCAAGGACTTTTTCTCCTTAGTAAGTTTGCTGATATTCTCATCAAGTGTTGCCATTTCTTCTGTCAGATTTTTGACCTGTGTTGAGAAAGGAAGATGTATTTGTAAGATTTTGAAGGAAGGGATTATCATAACATGGCTCAAATGGCTATCTGGTCTGAACGTGTAAGCTGGAAAACAAGAGAAAGACAGGGATCTCTCCCCTCCCAGCACCTTGTGGGTTTTGAGTTAAACTGCCATCAAGGGAATTAATATCTGCCCTTTTTTGTTGTGGGTATACTACATTATTTCAGAGTCACTCCCATTGTGATGGACTCCAGGTTCTGATTCTCTCTGGGAGAAGTTGAAGATGAGCTTTTTACATTTATAGTCTTTAAGAAGGAGAGCTGGAAGAATTCATGGTTACAGCAGAAAACTGTTTACTTAAAAATGCCCCAAATAGACATAATTATTTTGCTGAATTGCAGCAAAACTCGCTTCAGATAAAGGGAAACTTAGACCCAGGATTAACAATTTTTAACCTCATAAGGTCAAATAACTGTTTGTACTGATCCTTCAGTGAGGCCTGTGTACCAAACAGTGTAAAACCATTAGAAGACCAGTAGCGCTTGTCATGAAGGTAATCCATGCCCAACCTCTTTTGAATACATGGAGAAGTTCTGAATGTACCTTGTTTTCAGTAGCATGCTTCTCTTTCTCTACTTTTGCAAGTGTTATTTCAAGGTCATCAATATCCTTCTTTAGCTCAGAGCACTCATCTTCCAATTTCCTCTTCTTGGAAGTCAGCTCGGAATTCATCTCTTCCTCGTCCTCAACCCGCTCCGTCAGCTCTTTGACTTTGGCTTCCAGCTGAATCTTGGATTTAATCAACAGGTCACAGCGTTCCTCGGCATCTGCCAGAGTGTCTTGCTCCTGGTGTGGCACAAGGAAGAGAACCGCAATGACTGCCTGGCCTTTTTAATTCCTCCCTTGTGCCCTATCCTGTAAGTGGTCAGGGAGCCTGATAAGGAAAATTTCCTACTCTTGAATTCAGAAAACAAGTAATTAACAGAGCAGGATGAACAGTGGTGGGCATGACTAGCTGCATATGAGACTACTTCCATGTCTTATTGCCATGGACATTGCCTTGAACAGAATCTGTTAAGATTTGCATTGCTAGTCCACCTGGTTATATGCTAAAACACGAGAATGTCTATCCAGTCTAATTTTCAGCAAGACTCTGACAAGATCAACAGGTTTTTTTTAATAAATTCCACTAACTCTCTGGTCGGTAAACCTTTTGAGTTTCAAAGAACTTCTGATGAGTACATCAATGTATGTGTCTACTCACAGCTTGGAGCTGGAGAAGCAAATCATTCTTTTCCTGCACTAAAGAAACTTGCTTTTCTTCAAGTTCCTTTCTCCGGGATTCAGATTTTTCCAGGGCCTCCTTTAGTTTCAAGAATTCTTCCTTCATATTGGCCATCTCCTTTTCAGTTTCTGCACTCTTCAGAAGAGGTTTGATCTTAAAGAAAAGCTTCATCCAGGGCCAGTTCTTGACAGCCATAAAAGCACGGATGTTCCACTGAATTACAAGAAGAGCGTCCCTGGTTTAAGAGAAAAGAAACAAAATTCCCTAAATCTTAGCATGAATTGTAAAAGTGAGATTTTTTTTTTTCCATTCTCAGTCAGTTTCATAGCTTTTTTCTGAGCAATATTAGGAACTTTTTCCAGGTTCCAAGAGATACGAGAAACTTCCTCCAGATCTCTTGATTTTCAGAGGCACGAAAAATTTCCAAATCTCAATTTTACCAGAGCTGCAGGCAACTAATATACAGTTGCTATTATTTTTATCACACATCCACTTTAAGCTTTTAATTTAGGGTTATCTATAGCCTATGGGACTGTAATTAATGGCTCTATTTAACTTATAATTAAATGATAATTACTATTATCTGCTAAGATTTAAGGAGGTGCCTTCATACCTGCGCTCCACTATCTTCTGAAACTCAATCCGCATCAATCTGCCGCGTGCTCTTGCCTGGATCATCGTTAAGATTTTCGCGAGTCTCTCGTCCCTCATTTCTTCTAGATGGCCCAAGAGACCAGCCTTGAAGAACACCTGGTACATGCAGAGATGGCATTTCACCATAATGATTTATTTCAGAGCGACACACACCTTTCTGAAATAGTTCAGAATGGTGTTTTTATTGACACATTAAAAACTAGAAGAGTATAGTGGGCCAAACACTACTTGCATCAGGGACTCCACTGTACAGTTCCAGGGCTGTTTTAAAACTGGGTTTTTTCTCCCCAGTTTTTTCTCCCCCAGTTCTGAATAGGTCAAATTCTTTTATTGCCACAGTACCTTTCAGCTGTGGCAGGGTTCAAAGTAGGTCAGCTGAACCACAACTCCTGACTCCCAGAAATCTCTGCTAATGGGATCATGTGAGAATTGCACATGGCCTCATTTCAAAAGTTGCAGCTGATCTGTGGTCCATCTATGTTTGAATGTACCTATATTGTTTGAAATAAGCTATTGTTTTACTGGGGCCATGGAGCATCAGCTGCTGCTGTGTCTGCTTGTAGTGTTGCTCTAATAAAAGCTTTGTGTGAGCCTGAGCCAGAGAATAAAATTTCCTCTAGCATAGCTTAAAATTTTCTATTACTTTACTTCTATTTTGCTGGTTTCTTGTATTATTAAATCTCCATTAATCGTCACCACGAGAAATTGCAGTGTCTTATTCTGGAAATTAAATAATAGATCTATCACTTTACATAAGCAGTGATGGCCTTTTCTGGTTACCTTGGTGTGTCCAAAACGATATTGGGTATGATCAACATCCAAAGATGCCATCAGTTTTTCAGCAGCTTTTCTGCTATCCACAAACTTATCCTCTGGGATTGCGCCTGGATTCAGGATGCGGTACCTGATAGTAACAGATAAGCAATGAGTAAAATTGGCCTAGATTCTCCTGTGTTTTTGTCTCTCTTTCCACAAAACTTTTTAAAAAGAGAAATCACCCAGGGTAATTTTTTACTTTGCGTCTACACAGACACAAGGAAGAGCAGAATTCTGCCTTCCATGTTCAGGCAAACTGAATGGAAATTAAACTTAAATGGAATAAAATGTGTCAAATAAAAATGAGAGAACATACTTTGCTTATTTCAACTGATGGATTAAGACAGGAGACAGCATTTCTCTGCATTACCTTTGTTTGAAGTCAGCATAAAGGACCCTGTTTGGGAAACCCTTGCGGCAAATGCGAATGCCTTCCAGGACACCATTACAGCGGAGCTGATGCAAGACAAGGAATGCATCCATTTCACCTGCAGGGGAAAAACAAGGCTAAATTAAATGGAGCTTCTCCATAGGGCTTCGTCTTCATTTCCCCGAGGAAATTGGAAAATTTGAGATGTCATCTCCTGAAAGAGCAATACCACTGGATAAGGTAAAAAACACAGACAGTATTTAAGTACAATCTGGTGACTTAGAAGTAAGTAATAGAGCGACAGAGTTACATATTCGAAGATTTTAAGACTATTGTCTTTTCCATACCTGGAGTTTTTGACTCATTGGGGATAATGCATCGTACGAAGTGAGGGGCTGTAGATTTTAGGTTAGTCATCAGCTTATTTAAATTTTCCTAAAACAGACACATTAAAAACATGATTAGCTTTAGCGGTTTAGTGGAATTCCAATCATTTATTTCTTTGGTTTGTTGGTTGTTAAGTTTATTAAGGTCATCTTTCTAAAAAGTCTCCAAAAAAATTATAAGCTTACCAAAATTATTACAGAGAAATGTGTTCAAATAAACCAAAGTATGATTTAACTTTATTATAAGAATCCTCATCAGTTTTAGCAAAGTCTTAAGAAGACACGTGTTTTACTCACAACCCCAGAAATGTCAAAACCAAGATGAACAGCAAGCAAGATGCAATATCATCCTGGGGAACCTGTAAAGCCAACTGCATTTTTGCCTAGTCACTTCCCCACTCAGTGAGGAGGGCTCACCTTTCCCACTGTTCCTCATAAAGGCTGGGTTTTTGTCTCCTGGACAAACATTTTCCCTTTATTGGTCTTAATCAGACATGTCCCAGGCAGACAACAACCTGGCTCAGAAGAAGCCAACCATTCAGTGGTCACCAAGCTCTGGGGAAGGTGTTTTATCTAGTAAGTAGAAAATGGAGACCACTGGAGGTGGAACTCCATGTCATCAGCACAACTGTGCAAACTGCAAATTTCCCATATACCAGTCAGGACAATAAACAACCTGAACTGGGTGCTGACAGCTCCTTGTGTGCTGGAAAGTGGGCTTCTATTTGTGGTTTATAAATCACTGTCTGAGTGCGCCTTCAGCCACCTTTATACTTCTTCAGCTGGTAAGACACAGGTCTCCATTTCCTGTCATTTCCCTTCATGAGGAGTATCTCCAAACAAGATAAAGTGACATGGCTGGTGGGAGGTAACTACATCCTTCCCAACTTCAGGTTTACCTACATTACAGTTTCCTCAACGTTACCCATAAGAAACCATAATAATGGTAAAATAATGGTAAAAAACTGGTAAATGGCCCCATTTTCCCCCAGGCACAATCCTAGTGACAGCTTCCACAAGGAGCCCATGCCTATCCCAGGAGAAGGGACTAACTGAGACAAAAGAGGCTTTATGCCACTTCATTCCACAACTTTTGTTTTCCATGACTGCTTTAACCCTAGGATCCAATTACAAGCAGTAATCAGATAGTGACTAGCAAATTACTTGTAATCAGTTCCTGTTCCAAAAACGAGCATGATGCTGTAAGCCACAAAAAAAGTGATAAAGGTTGTTGGCAACATTTTGTGATACTTTCTCAAACTAAGTAAAAAACCCACTTAAACTCCTGATGGGTCCAAGATGATGAAATGGAGCAGCCCCTGACACATGCAGTTTTAATAGCAGTGTTTTCCCTTAGCCAAGGTCAATAACCTCATCCACAAATCAAATTTCAATGCCGGATTTCAATTTTTTCTTGTCCATCACAATCCTTATCATTCTTCTTCAATGCATTGTCTCAACTCAAACCATCAGATGAGGAGAAGTAACAAACCTTGTGCAACGAGGACACAGTTTGGAAAGAAGCACCTTTCTTGCGTTTCTTTTCTCCACCCTGGTCACCTAAGGGGGAAAAAGAAACATAAACCAAGCTATATCTCAGCAAGGGGTGTAGGCAGGGTGTGGGAAACAGACCATTTTAATAGTGCTACTTCCTTTGACTGAAAGACTCTGATTGCTGAAATCTTATACAAGACATTCTGAACATCATGTGTGATACATCACACATTTGCAGCTCTCTGTCCATAGTTAGGAATTCTGTCAAAGACCACTGTAAGCTTTCTGGATTGCATTTGCATTTCAGATCTATACTGCATTGCTTGTTATGCAGAAAAGCTCATAAATATGAATAAGGCAGAAAAACAACTTTTAACAAAAGCAATCTGTAGTTCGTTAAAAGCCCCATAGGGTGAGAATGTAGGAAAAGAAAAACAATGCTTACAGAAAATTTATACTGCACATTGTACTGTATAGAAACTGATTCTCTGCTATGCAGACACTGAACTTGTACAAGTAAGATTTGTCTAGAATAGAGGAAAATAAATATTTGTAATTTTAGATATAGTAGCTTTGCATCCCCTGAATTTTGCTTAAAGCTTCAGAGTCAAAATCACTCAGATCCTCCAAAGGAATGCTAGCTTCTGACAAGACCTTTACAAAGTTTCACAAGTTTCAGACATGACCCAGAAATCAGTACAGCAGTTGCTGCAGCTTTCTAAGCAGTGGACCATTAGATCATTCCCAGGAGGCCTGGCACTCTGTCACCTGTCAACAACAGTCAACATAAAAGGAGAAGTGAAGAGTGCAATGTGCTTGAATCAATTATCCACAGCCTTTCCTCCTTCAGAAGGTGACACTGCTGAGACTGGAAAAGTCTAATCTGGACAGGCTGTTCCTTTCTCCTGACACCAAAGAAAAGCAAGGTAGTGTTCTGACAGACAGGAATATCCACAGGCAAATAGGCAGTTAGCAACTTGCAGGGATTTGCTAGCGGCAGGTTTTTTGTTATTTACATTCAGGTTTGTCTCATTCCCATTATGAAATCTTCAGCCTGCTTGCCTCCTAGGAAAGTGTTTTATGATTCATGACAAGAACATCTCTTGAAATGAGGTTTCTAATAAGCAGGTTGTAAGTGATTGCAACTTCAGGACTTAAGAGCTACATCTTTGTAATGAATACCAGTTATTTACTTGGGATCAACTCGCTGGATGTTTGCTACCTGTCTTCTCACAAATAAAAGAGTAAAGGATGGAGATTAAATATGTCCTCAGATTTACATTAATACAATGTACATTGTCAAATAAAAAACTGTCAGCAAGCCAAAAGGGACATATTTGCACATTCTTCTACTTTGGCCAGTGTGGAATGGTGTTCCACTACCTTCAGTCTCTGTTTACTACTAATCCAATAAAATATTCCAAAACTCTCTCTTAAACTTGGTATTTCTTATTTTTTTCAGAGTGGCTAGCAAGGGTGTCCACAGCATAGGAAACAAGAGCTGTTCTTGTTCATTGGCATTTATGTACACAGTTTTTGGTGCAACACTTGGCTACATATCTGAACACTTGCCTGCTCAAACTCCCACTGGAGTGTTCACAACACACAGATTTCCTTGCCAAAGTTCCTCAGAGGTATTATACATTTGAATTAGCTGAGTTAATGATCTCCTTCCTAGAACTGGCAAACTCCTACAGATGCTGTACTCATCTAAATAATTAGTCACTGCCTCATCTAGCACTGAGGCAATTGCAGTTGAGAGAATTGCTTTGTTTCTGACATTCATTCCCCAGCACACATCCCAAAACCCAAAGAAAGCCCATGTGAGCTGATTCTGCTTACCGCTGTCAGCGCCAATGTAGCTTTCAAACAAGCTTGCCAGGAGTTTGTTGGATGATTTTTGGAAAATACCTACTACGGTTTCATTAAGTGGGTCCTTGTTCTTCTCAAGCCACCCAATGATGTTATAGGGAACCTGCAGCAGGGTACAGAAAACAAACCAGAGGTTGCAAATGTTCCCCTTCAGTGCAGCCAGGAGTTCTTTACTGTTCGGCTCGAAGCCAATGACTTTTCGTGAAGTGCTGTGCTCAGAGCAGCACCAGCTGCCTGGGTTTCCATCACTTCCCCTCCAGTTCTCTGCTTCCTAATTCCCAAGCCTCTCTTCCTAATAATTAGCATCTGAATCCCACACACCCCTTCCAAAATATCTGGTCCCTACATGTGGTTGTCTGTAGAGATACCACATGTCATTGATGTCCCAGGAACCCTATTAATAAGTGCTGAAGTATAAACCACACAAGTAATAATTTAACTTCAATATAGCATGCTACACTGAATAATTAGGGTTTTCTGACAGAAACATAATGATTAAAAAAATCTAACTCCAGGACTTTGACACAGCTCTGTTTAGTAGGAAACTATGTCCCATTATCAGTACCACAAGGGAATAGAAATTCTAATTTTCTTTGCTGAATACATTAACAACTACAGATAAGTACCAAATCGGCATTATTTCTTTAATAAATACAAAATTCACTTAATGCTCAATTATAATTCGGAATTAACAGCATCAGGTAAATTCCTGCTCTGCTATGCTGAGGCCTCTTATCAACTGTAGTTTGATAAAAAGTTGACCTCTCAAATTCTTTCTGCCTATCTGGTCTGAAAAAAGAGCTTTGAAACTGGACAAGTTTTGGCTCAGGTATCACAGTACTGGGTTATATTCTCACTCACTTCATCATCACTGAACCTGTTAACTAAACCTTCAGGCAGAGCTAACCACACCTCCTCTTGCTACTTGGACTCACTGGTCCAAACATGAATAAAAAGTTATGTCAAATCTTTTTTTTCTGCTTTTTTTAAACCTCCCTGAAGTCAGGCAGAAATTACGCAGTTGATTTTCCAGGAAACCAAGGTGAAAAGTTAGATGCTGCTGCTGTTGTTTAATCACTAGTCTTAATCTGGTTGTAGGAAAAGTGATAAAGGCAAAGCAAGGCATATTTTCAGCAAAAGTACTATTAGCCTTCCTCAGTTTGTTTCATTCTAATTGTGCATCTAAGGAGCAGATGTCCTGGAGTTTGGTGGCACCTTACTCTGCTGCATCACTTGTGCAGAGAGAGTAGATATTTGCTTTTACTCCTCACTCTTCCTTTCTTCCCCTTCATCCTTCCCACCCTCCCTTGTTGTGTGCTATGACCAAACCCCACCTGGAAGACCTCTGATACAAAGTCTACCTGCCAGCAGAGGAACTTACTGCACCAGCATAATGAAGGAGTTCAAAGTGAGCTTCATATTTCCTCTTCTTATCAGGCCTGGGCTTCTGTAAGTTGGGTGACTTGCCAAGATGATTGTCGTAGAGTTTGGATTTGAATGTCATATCTGTAGCTTTTGGGAACATGCATTCCTCTTCCAGGATAGACAGGATTCCCAGTGGCTGTGGATTTAAGAGTATCTTTGTTGAAAAATATTTAGGCTGCCTGCTTTTACTGGCTATATAGCCTGTAAGTTTTATCTGATGGAATTTTAAGCCTGCAAAATTTCTTCTCAACCTGAGGAAGAAGTCTTTGACTATTTTGTTAAAATAGTAACCACCCCTTTGACTGACTATTCAGTATGTCACCTTTGGCTATTCAGTATGTCGCCTTTGGCTATTCAATATGTCACTTCTGCCTTAGGAAGCTTTATGATGACTTCCAGAAAGGGTTTGATTTACCTTTCAGGGCAGTTGGACCACCTAGCATTTTATCATTCATGTCTCAGGAAAAGGTGAATGAACTTCCTAGCACTGGACAGGTTGATTTTGAGGGACTAGGATAATGCACAGATATCCTGCCCCTGGACAAGAAAGTCATCAAGTAGAAGGGCACTTAATAATCAGCCTTTCTACTTCAGCTGTTCCAAACTTCCTGCTAGTGCAAGATGCAAAAATTCATGTTTCCTCACAGATCAGCAGGGTTAAATGCAGTGCCATAAAACATGGCAGAAAGATACAAATAAAGATGATACAGCAAGGGACAGCTGTCCACCCTAGGACCACATTATACTCATAAAGAAAGGAAAAGGAAAGGCATATCCTATGCAGGGGAAGCTGTGAGAGGTTTCTCTCCTTTCTGGTTTAGACAGAGCACAAAGGACTTTGCACATCAACACATGTAATGTGAGAAACAGGAGCCTCGCAGGGAGAGGTACAGGCACGAGACTGAAACATTGCATTTGCCCTGAACAGCTGACAAGTTTGATGTTAAGCATAAGTGGTACAAACTAAATGGAAGAGCAGCAGGGACAGAGAAGATACAAGTGCAAACCAGGGAAGATGATACAGCTGTACAAATTCCCAGCTACAGTTTGTTGTTTGCTGTTGGCTCTGTAAGGCAGACTTTCAGAGGTAAAGCTGAGGAACCACAAATAGTGATTTTCCTTTGATTACATATTGCAGGTAGAAAGGCAAGAAACTTGTCATGCTGTTTACCCCACTCTGTTCAGTGGGCTGTGAGGACACATCCAAGGGAGCATCACAAATAAATCACTGCTCTGTAGCACTGTACACACCTTCTCAATTAGATCAATGCAGGCCTGCAGGTCCATGCCAAAGTCAATGAATACCCATTCAATGCCTTCCTTCTTATACTCTTCTTGCTCCAGGACAAACATGTGATGATTGAAAAACTGTTGCAGTTTCTCATTAGTGTAATTGATGCACAACTGCTCAAAGCTGTTAAACTGCAGAAAGAGATAAAAAAGAACCATTTGCATCACAGGTACTATGGTAAGAGCTTGGTGGAACAGCAAGAAGGAAAGTGTTTACAGCCCAAAGCATATGAGATGTTGACCCCAGGAACTATTGGCATGTCCAGCCAAGTGGTTAATGGAAAAAAACCCAGGTAAAATCATATACACTATTTGCCTTATGGCTTTCTCAGCACTTTGCCTCCTTTTCCTTTAGAAAAGGAAGAACCCAACCAGGAGCTATGGCTTGGCGTTTTTTATGTCCTTCCACCAAGTCCTCACACATTGATACTCACATCAAAGATTTCAAACCCAGCAATATCCAGGACTCCAATGAAGAACTGTCTTGGCAGCTTAGTGTCCAAGGTCTTGTTGATACGGACCACCAGCCATTTGAACATTCGGTCATACACTGCCTTAGATAAGGCCCCAACAGCATACAAAACCTAAAATACATGTTTCAAAATACCACTGTGTGAAACAAAACTCACTGTGGAACACAAGGATTTCAGTGCAGTAGCCTGTTTCCATGTCAGTTTACAGTTTAAATGAAATTCAAAGCATACTTCATACAGCACACAGCTTCTCCTATTATCTCTGCTGAATTTGCTTCAAATCATTGCTATATGTTTGTATGTCCAGTAACATTTACATAAAGTGCTGCAAAGTACTGGGGAAACAACTGGACAGCAAGTTGCAAATGTTTTAATCTCTTATATATCTGTGGATGCTCGATATCAGAAAGCTCACAGTCCAGATGCCAGCTATGGAGTCCAGAGCTACTGCCAGAATAGGGGGCAAGTCTGTGCTCAAGTTCTTCATTGCCATTTGCTTCTAATTTTTGAGGGATGCTATGGCAAGAGCAGGCATAGGAAAAGTCTGTCTGAAGTCTCTTCTTTAGCCTATGCACAACTACACCATTAGGATAGACTTGTAGTAATGTTCTGGTTTCTGAGCCTGTACCACAGCCTGTCTTCAAAGAGCAATGTTCACTGTAACCAAAATGCTGCAAGATCTTCTACAATATTGCTACAGCTGCAGCATGGCAACCCAAGGCTTTTTTTCTCCTAAATTAAGAGATAACTTTAAGTGGATACTGTCTTTAGCTGATTGAGGTCACACAGAGCTTAAAATTACATGAATAATGAATGAGTGATGAGTGAATAAATAATCCATGGCTCAACTCTTCTAGGTAACTATTCTCATCCAGAATTAGATATCAATCCCCATGTGGTTTTACTGCACCTGGCTTCCTGGAGTGGCTGCTACTAACACACCAGAAAAACAATTCTGTCAAAGGCAGTGCTGGCCACTATTCCTCTGTCAGTCTCTTTACCAGTTTCCCTGATTTTCACTGTGTATTCCCCCAAGTTTGTGGATATAAGATGAGAACGGGTACTAGAGGTTCATACTAATATTTCTAGCAGCTGTCTCTCTGAGATGTTACAGGCAAATCCTCAAGGCTTGCAGGACAGGTATCCAAATATCCTGAGAGCTTGTGCTTACCTGTTCAACACTTTGACCTTTGGTCACATACTCGTTGCCAACTTTCACTCTAGGGTGCAGCAAACCCTTAATCAAATCAGAGGAGTTGATTCCCATCAGGTAGGCAGCTTTGTCAGCACCTGGTCAAGAGAAACAGGGTTTCAACTGGCTTTAAACCTCTACATGGAAACATGCCTAACCAAAAAAAAAAAAAGTATTAAGTACATCCACTTCCAAAGACAAATTGGATAAAATCTTTTGTCTTTTAATGATTTGTTAGGTGTGCCTGTACTCTCCCTTGTGGTAGGTCATCTAACTACTTTATATCCCAGCTGCTGCAAGAATCACACTTAAAAAATTCTTCAGGTGTAGGGAAAGGAACGTATCTAACACTGGTTATAGATAGTTTCAGGTGCAAGAGAAAGTAAAGGAGCAAGACTTGAAGACATGAGAGAGAAAGTTAAGGCAGCAATGTTTCACAACCATTTTGTGCAAATGGTCTCAGACATGGAATTTGATCATGTTAGTCTGTGTCTGTTCACCTCCTGCTGAGTAAGGTTACCCACCACTGAACAAGCCTGCTCCAAATACAGCACTCTTGCTTGAGCAGGAACTCAATGTGCAAGAACAAAGCAAACAGGCTGCTGCTTCCTCAGCACAGTGCCTGGTACATGCCAGACTTCTGGAGGTGAGGAGTAATTTTAGGTGTTATTCTTACTTTCGGTGCCATCAGCCTCTGCCTGCTCTTCTCTGGGTCTTTGTTTGAATTTCATATTCCCGAAGTGCATGATGGCACCTGTGAGCTTGTAGGAACCAGACTTCTCATCAGGCACAAATCCCAAGATGTCCATGGCTTGCTGTGAAAAGGAAACACAGATGTTTTGCCACTTCTCTACTCAAAAGCAGTGGTGTTTTGCTGCCCCACAATCCACCTCTGCATGGCAGATACTACTTTCTTGCCAAGGGGTGTTATCACCCAAAGCAGCCACTGTAACACCCTGAAGACCCAGTAGTGGCAGGGGAGCAGGGGGAGAGCTCCCTTTATCTAGCATTTTATATATCAAAGTTATAAAAATTGGATATTGCATGAGCGGGGCCAGACCTAAAAGCCTAATAGTTTACCAGGCCTTGTGCTTCACAGTCTGAATGCAGTTAAGACCATTCCTGCTTTCACTTTAGTCCAATCCCAGTAACAGAGGTTAGGTGCTTGCCAGTGATCTTCCTCCCCACATGCACCTGATCTGTGAAACAAATCCAAAGTCAAATCCGTACACACTTACATCTGTTGCCAACAGTTCTTCTCCATCATCCAAGTTGTCCACTGTAACTACTCCTTGTGAGCAGAAGTGGTAGTCATATGGGTTGGTAGATATCAGTAGCATATCTGTAAAAGAACTTCCAAGGTCAAAACTGCCATCCATTCAGGTTATACTCAAAAACACAGATGGAAAAATTAACTGTGACCTGCATTTGCCTCTGCACAAATGGGTTGTTTTGTTGATTTTATTCTAACAACTGTTTTATTCTAACAACTCTCTTATTCTACTGTTCTAGCCTGAAGGTGTAGAGAAAGTGTGAATAAAAAGAATATGGGAATACTGCATACACCTCTATTAGGCACATATTGCAGTCTATTGAGTTCATAATTTCCTCTATAACCCTACTTTCTGCCTTGCACGCCTCTAGGAATAAAAATTTCATCTAAACAGAGGAGAAAAAGATTTTAGTATGATCCAAGACGGTGAATATGAGCATGGTTCTCATTTTTAATAACAGACTCACAGAATAGTGACTTCCAGCACCCTTTGCAGAAGACACTAGACTTTTGATAAACAAAAGTCTGAATATGGCTTGCTCCATCTCTCATCTTTGCTTCATATCAAAAGCCAGAAATGCAGAGTTATTTTCTACAAAGCTAGCTGGCTCCAAAACTACAGGCAGAGTCCTGCTTCCTTAAATCAACAGAAAGTTGATTTAACACCCATGTTCACCAGACCGAGGTTTGGTCTAGATTTCAATCTTTTATATGCATACACACACACCCCCCTACACATCTAAGTATGTATGTAAATATACATATGTCTATCAATGTATGTTTATATGAAATCTTATTGTCTAAGCCTGTCTTATTCTGCTATGTATTCACTATGTTATATATTAATTTATCTACAGTTACGCTTGCCTATACTTATCAATATTTATACTTAGCCATATTTAGACATGTCTGTATTTATATACAAGCACAAACACTTCTTATCTGTAAAACACAAGTCCCTGTTGGTTTCAGCCTCTTCGAGAGCCCACAGATGTGCTCCTGCTGACCAGAAAGGTGTGTGCTGTTGTGGAGTATACAGAGAGTTCATGAGAAACAACGCATTTTCCCAGCACAGGGATTCTCACAGGAATTTCAGTGCAAAGCTTCCTTGAAATCTTTCCTGTAATTGTCATTAATTAGGCCACATAAAGCTTAGAGTGTTAGGGACTTGACCACGCACTGTCAGGATAATAAGACTTCAAAAGAGATTATGATTGCTATGGCTTAGTGGGAGTTTAGAAGAGCAATAAAGTGACTCTCCAATGTATTTTACAAAATGTGTTCCTTCAGAGCACAAATTGAAGTCAGCAAACCACATCGCTTAGTGAAGGTTTTATTCCAAGTGTTAGGAAATGGGAGCAGAGAGACCTCGGCCCCTCTCTGCCTTCTCCAGCAGATCTATGGGACCACACTGAGACAGGGGAAGCTTGAAAGGGGTAATCACCACATAATCAGCAGCAGGCAGCTTTGAATATTCTCTCCTGCTGCACAACATGCTGGGACACCAGTTTTGTCACTTGGGGCAGATAGAGGAAACTAGCTTTTCTTCACGGACCTATAAGCAAATCTTCTCATATGTGAAAATCTGGATAATTAAAGTTTTATCACCACAAATGCTTTCGGAGGCATAGCATTTTCCAGATGTTTTGAGACCTTGGATTACACAAATTCAGTGTGACACTTTTTGCCTTTACAGTGCGGTGTTTTAAAAGTCCTGTCTGAGTCTTATTCCCTTTAGGTTAATCTGTAGTATGAGAGAAATGGTCTCTGCTGCTGCCACTTGAACAGCATCTCTAAAAGATTGTATTTGATAGTAGAAGTTCAGTTTCATCAAGTGGAAGCATAAGGGCCTTTCTGCTCATGGGTTTTCCCCTAACCCCTCCTTAGCCACTGTCTACTCGGTTTTAGGTCTGTTCTTAAAAGCTGTGGATCCACATAATTCTTACCTAGTAATTCCGGTTTCTTTCCCGACAGGATTTGGTAGAAGATGTGATAATCTCTTTCACCAGGTTGCTGGAAAATCACTCGGGATTTCTCCAACAAATCTAGTTGCAAAAAGGAAAATTCAGTGAGAAAGGCTCTCACAGCTTTCAGATGAGCAATTGTATTCTTTAAAAGAAGAGAGTTTGCTACTTACAAATCTCAATATCAGCAGATGACAGCTTGCCTGTAGTTCCAAAATGGATTCGGATAAATTTACCCTATTTCACATAGAAGAATATTCTAATTAGTGCATATAGTATACACACAGATGGAAACAAAGGATGCTGCTTAAAGACAATCATTTGGCCCAAATAATCAGTTTATGCCAGCTCCTTGGCTTTGCACAGGCATATTTTCAATGAACATTATCAAACAATGATATTAGTCTCTTCCAAGCCTAAACCTGTACACAAAGCTATGTAATCTGCTTGTGGAAAAAGGATAACAATGTACTTATCTGCCAGGCTAAGATATGGGAAAGCACATGGCTTCTAGCTGCATGATGCAGGTTTACTGTAATGCAGGACTTGAAGCAATAAGCCTGGGCTTAAGACACACAAGCTCCTTTTTTTGGCTTCTCCTCATTTGTGTCCTAACTTACATGCAACTACTTATGTCAGAAAGGTGCTGTGATTTTACTCAGCTTTGCCCATTAAATTTACATATTCATCCCTCCCAATTCATAGAAATTTAGTAGTTTTCATTTAGTTTCTCATATTGAAACACATCACTTTTATAAAGTAATCAACTTTATAAAATAGTTAATTTCTGTTCCAGCTGACAAGCTCCTTATACAATTGTGTAGCTTTATACAGATTACAACATTTGATCCTCTCCATCCCTTCCAATTTAATTTTTAACAGGATTTGTTAGGGAAGCATGGGCTCCAAACTCAGGCTTGTCATCCTCTTGCCATTCCTTTTGGACCTCTGAGACAACGTCAACCAAATGTGGCAGAGGCAGAGCTCCCAAGAGGATTGCTCTCCTGCAAAGGAGAGGCCCAAGGTCATGGCAGCAGAGAGGGACAAGCAGGGGCAGCTTACTGAGCCAAAAAGGTAAATGCAACGGATCATGGCTAAAAGTACTGCAGGGTGGGTCTGCACAGGCAAGGATGTGAGAGGGATCTGGGACTGTGGTGTATTTCTGACACTTAGTGAAAAAGTACAGCTACTATAGGAAGGGGGAATTACATAGGCTAGTGGGAAAAATGGTAGGAAAATAAGGTTATGTAGCAGAAGCAGTTCTAGGGCTTCCTAAAATGGGGCTTTCCTTGTCTCCTGTTCAGTTTAAATAATTTAAACAGTTTAAACAATTATCCAGAGTTGATATTTCTTTGTTTATCTTTAATCATTTCAGTAGGATTTTTTTGTTAGATCCTACCATGTTATTCTTCCACTGTGTGCAAATCCAATCATTTTAGTGGGCAAAATGCAATCTATGAAGGGATTAGGATGTTATTAACTGGCTGTTGTTGAATAAGATGTCAATAGATTATGCTGCAGACTTACGAAACGTGAGGAATTGTCGTTTCTCAGGGTTTTGGCATTTCCAAAAGCTTCTAGGGCTGGGTTTGCTTGAATGATTTGATCCTCCAAGGTTCCCTAGAAATCAAGGTTGAAATACTATTAAGAAACCTACAGGCCACAGACTCAGCTGTCAGCTATAACTCAGTCGTGCAGTCACTTACAGAGTGGAGCCTCTGTAGCAAAGTGATTTATTTAGCCTCACCCCAGGGGCGGCACAGTGTGAATGGCAGAGCAGCAAGACCGTCAGTCAATTAGGAGTGCTTAAAAGGCCTCGAACATTCTGCTGCTCCCTACTGTTTTGCTTTGTAGATTTATATCTTGTGCCATCTGCATGTGAAAGAAATCACAGTTGTGTACTGTGGAGCATGTGGGGACATCTGAGTGGGGCTGCTGAAGACAGTGACAAGCACTAGAATGCATTTGATTTGAAAGCACTCGGAGCTTGTAATATTTGGGATTCTTGGAGATGAGAAAAGCTTTAGCTGTCACTCGCACAGACTTCAGTTTGCTGAAGTGAATGACTTTTACTGCTGGGGCTCCGGGGATCCTTCATCAGTCACTGGGGGAACCACACAAAGTGAAATGCTGAGGTTGGTGACACATCTGCCACAATTTTTTGAGGAAAAAATAAAATAGCAAAGCTGATGACTTACCCCAGTTTTGGTAGCTGGCTGTTGACAAAATAGGAACATGATGGAAAGAAAAAAGAGAGAGAATGTGAATACTAGCACGAAGAACTATATAAAAGGTAACAATTAGCAAGGTTGGCTGTCTCATGGGTACCAACACACCAGCAGTGCTTTTTGAAGCCTTCAAAACCATGTGTGGCTGTTACTTTGCATTCACTGTACATCACAATGATGCAAACAACAGATTTGGCAGCTGGAAGATGTTCCATGTAATTTATCGGCTCAGGCTGCATTTTATTTTCATTATCATCACCCTTTTTTTTCCCCAAATAAACCAAGAGTTCAAGTGCAGCACAATCTTATTGCCTAAAACTTGTCTGTTTGCACATACACCCTTTTATTCTTGCTACATGGTACCAGTCTCTTGTCTCTGTCCACTTAGTTGGTGTTTTGGTTCATCATGGGACATCTCCAGAGCAAAACCAGGCAGATTTTTGGAGCAGAGGTTAAAACCAGAAGCTGGGTAGGAGCCAACCATTGTTGCATGAGCACACCAGGTTTTAGACACCATGAAGAACACCAGCCTCGTTGCATGCAGAAATCTGGCTCTGGACTCAGCCATTTGTTAATAAAGCCTTGCAGGCCTCAGGAGAACGTGTATTAGATTTTGATGACGTGAGTTCTGCGTACAGACTCGAAGAGTGGCTGAAATTTTGGCCTTGTAAATACAGTTCATAGGAATCATTTAATTCAGCATGAAAGAGCACTGAACCCTTCAGGTGCAATGAAGCTCATAGCAAATAAGCTCATAGCAACACAAGATAAAAAGCAGCATGAATACAGTATGCACTGTAACCTTAGAGAGCACTTATAAGCAGAACAGCACTTATCCAAACAGAAATACAGAAAAGCTGATTGAAAAAAAATCTTTTGTGAAAACATTCCTTTTTTGTGAACAAAAAAAGCTTTCAATGAAATAGACATTTTGATGAGAAGTTATAATCCTAGTCTCTTTGAAGACTATTTTCCATGTGAAAAAAATCAGATTTCTTAATCTTTACAGTCTCCCCATCTTTTGACCAGCTTTAACACCAT
Source organism: Atrichornis clamosus (assembly GCA_013400975.1). Classification (NCBI taxonomy): domain Eukaryota; kingdom Metazoa; phylum Chordata; class Aves; order Passeriformes; family Menuridae; genus Atrichornis; species Atrichornis clamosus. The sequence continues at coordinate 24,733 of WBMZ01003617.1, read as the reverse complement.
CAGAAACATATTTAGCACACAAAAAAACCTAAAACTACTGGAAAAAAAAAAATGTGGCAGCAACAAGCATCTGTCCAGAACCAGGAGTGGTTTTTCTGCTCCATCTGGAGTGTGGCAAGTTTAGGTGTGCATTGCCTTTCTACCTTCCGAACAGCCGAACAGCATGCCCACTGTACTGCAGTCTTGTGAGGTTAGTGGTACACAACAGAGGAAACCTGGGAGTCTGAAATGAGACAGCCACCAGCAGACTTACATTCTTTTTACCAGTTTCACCCAGGGCTGCCACTGTGGCGAAGTACTGGATGACACGTTTTGTGTTGACAGTCTTGCCAGCACCGGATTCTCCGCTAAAGGAAGGGGGAAGATAAGACAGACGTTGCTCAGACAGCTGCAGCTCAACCTTTCAACCCCTGTCCAGCCAGCTCCTCCCCTCAAGGCTGTTCTCAGAATCACTGACCTGCAGCCTGTTGTCCAGCCATTTCTATGGAAATCACATCAAATTGACTGAATGAAGAGGTGAATTCCTATGGTAGCAGTAACTCATTCTTCACATGACTGAGCTCAGAAGTCCTGTACAAACCCATGCTACACTGAGCTTCTTTTAGAGGCATGAAGTTGTATTACACACTTCCAGACTGACTATTTGAGGTATACCTGTATAGAGTTAATGAGCTAGAAAAAGTACAGAAAAGCTGCAGTAATTTGCCAGCATTACCCAGGAGCACATGTGAACTGTGTAGACTCCCAAGTCGCCATCTTACATGCTTGCCAGTAAATGTCACACCTCCTCTTTTCTACCTTGATCCTCTCCCTCTCTTTTCTACCTTGATCCTCACCCTCTCTTTAAATGCATCTACACAATGCTCTTAAATATAACTTGCAACAAGAGCAACCACACTGAAAAGAAGGAATCCTCTGTGTCAAAAGAGGGCAGCCACAGCACGGCTAACCCCAGAAGGAGCTGCTTTAACTACCTGCAGACTTGTTTTCATGCCTATAAGGAATGTTCACCAGGTGGGGATCAGAAATGGGCCAGCCTCCATCAAACCTTTAGCTACTCCTTTCTCATAGAGCTCAAGTTAACCATCAGATGGCCAAATTGCCAGTTACTCAGCTTTAATCAAGTTCCAGCAATTTAGGTAAGATTTCAAGAGTTGACTTGTATTTTACCAGGATATTTTTCTTCAAAATTTTTTACAGCAACAGAGTCTCAAATCAGTCAAAAGAGAAGCACTTACGTGATCAGCATAGACTGATTCTCCCGATCTGCAGAGGGAAGAAAAAAGAGACAAACTTAGTGGGGTGTACAAATTACTTATTATAATTGCAAATGAGTACCAGAATCAGTCCTGCAAGAACAGGAGAGAACCACATGAAGCTAAGACAGAAAGAAAAACACCAATATAACCTAGAATGACTTCCAGAAGTGCAAGTTCCAGCCCTGCCCTGCATCCTTCTCTCGTGTTTTGCTCAAATTGGTGTTAAATACCTGTCAGTTGTACACATTCCCCTGTGTCTGGGAAACTATAATAAAGAAAGTAATTTCCTGTCATCAAAACATTTTTTCTCTTACTCCTGAGTGTGTCTTTGCTCACATCTGATCTTTCTGCTCCTGCAATAATAGACCAACCCAAGTAATTTTGCTCTTTTTTCACAGGCTGTTCCTTAAAATGCATGCGTACTCCTCTCCAGTTGGCCACGCTGCTGGAATGAAGCAGTCTATTGTCCAGGCCTAATTGCCTGATCAGAAACAAGCTTTTATTTGAACACTCTGCAACCTTAATATATTATCAATCAAGTTCAGTGAATGCTAAATCATGGCAGCTTTCCAAGTCATTGAGCCTAAATTCCTCTTTTCTTTTTATTATTCCAGTCATCATGGCAGGCTACATATTGAGCAGCCTTATCTGATGAAAGAGCATCTCTTTGCAGCCACACACACATCCCCTCTGCCTGGCACTTTTTGTCCCCTCACAGCTGAGGTACTTTCCATTTTACTAAAACCAAGTGACAGCGGGATATGTTCTGGTCAAGTCTCTTTTGGATTTATCCTGATGCCTCGCAGGACCTGATGTGAGCACATCGCTGCTGCCCTCTGCTGATAAACTCTATTTTTCCAGTAACTTGAGGGTCAGGGTGAGTAAGTTTCCCAGGAAAATCGGGAGTTCACTGCCACAGGATTGGCCCTCCGACCGATGGCGGCAGCTGCAACACTGCCCCAGGTCAGGTTCACGCCAGCAGTGTGCTCACAGACCTTCCAGAGCTGGCCTTCACTAGCCGTTGAATGCAGACATCTTATCGGCATTACAATACAGAGCATAAACTGACTGCAAGTTTACTTTTGAGGTTGGGAAAGCTCTGACAGACCTTTGGGACATGGTGCCATTTCTGTTGCAAACTGATGGATTCACTCAGATCAGACATCTACATTTGTGCACCTTGTAGGCAGAGATAACTGTTAGCAGAAGTACCACAGGAACAGGCAGGGCAGTTTAAAAACAAAATGAACATATAGACACACACACGCATATATATAAAATCAGCACAGACTGCCAAGCCCCTGTTGCTTGTGGAGCATTTTCTGTTTGTTACACGTTGCAGAGGCTCTCACAAACTCCCACCCGGTACAGCCACGTCAGCTGAAGGACGCAAGGCCCGGAGTGAAGGCCAGCAGTGGCACTTACTGCGCAGCATGTCGTGGTACGCGTTGTCGGCAATGGAGAAGATGTGGGGAGGAGCCTCCGAGCGCCGCTTGCCTTTGTAGGCAGCAACAACCTCCGGCTTGTAGACTGGCAACCACTTGTAGGGATTTATGGTCACGCAGAATAAACCGGAGTATGTCTGGAGAGGAACACAGAACCACAGTGAAGAAAAGCCACTCAAGTGATAAGGCAAAATATCTTAGTTAACCAAGCAGGAGGTGGCGTTGCCAGCTTCTGATTTGGGTTTGAATTCTGACTTGAATTTCAGACTTTGATCTGAATTTCTGAAGCTGCTGGTCTGCTAAGTGACTTCCGAATGGCAGTTCATACCAAGACTACAGATATTGAACAGTTTTCAAAAGGGGGGAAACTGTTTTTGAGGTGTCAACCAGAAACAGAAACATCCTCTTCAGTAAAATAAAGAAGCAGCAAATAGACCTGTGTCTGATTTTGTGCCTTGCTACTCTACGAGAGTTGTTTCCTCTTGGAAACAGATATTGCAATGGAAAGTTACAACTTCCTTGCTTGAACTCCATTTTCAGGACAAGAAAAAACCTCCCATTATTAATTTTATGCAAGAACCTTGAGACAGTTTCTGGTGGGCGTTCAAAGAGAAAACCACTTCATAGTGTTCTACCCCAAAGCTGTGGAACTTTTTTCAGCTTCTGCAGATGCACAGTTGGTAAAAATCTCTTTAGAATTGCTCCTTGGACTATCTACATCAGTTTCTGAGGCCTGGTCACTCTGAAGAAGAATGAGCTTGGAGTTGTAACCCCAGGGAACTGGTGTCAGCTGATAACTTTTCAAGTACTCAGTCCAGCTTGGGGCAAAAATCTTCAAAGAAAAACAGTTATTTTATGGGCAGAATCAGTATATTCACATTGATTAATGAGGTCAATTAAGTTCTAAAAGTTTCAGGTGAAATCCGTCTCTTCTACTAAAAATAGCATTAGAACCTGCTCCCTAATGCCCTTGGCATGAGTCCTCAGTCCTGTTTTCTACAAAAAAAATAAAACCCCCCACCAGTAAACGGATTAAGGCAAGATGCCAATTTAATTTTCTACCTATACTGATCTGGAAACAAAGCTATGCTTTAGGCCCTACATGTCCATATGGGGGTTATTAAGAGAAATGCAGAAAATGTTTGACAATCAGAATTTAAATGGGTAATGTTGGATTTGCTCTTCTGATGAACACCAGAAACCAGAGCAAGAAATGGATGGAAAATTGATAGATTCTGCTGACTGATTTCAAACACAATTGAATGCAGAAAACAGAGCAAAATTCTGGCCCCATAAAATTAGATGCTACTGAAGCTTGTTCTGGTGCTGACAGAAACCCTAACCCTAACCCTACAATATAACTTTCATAAGCTAATGATGTCATGGGGAAGATACAGAACAAGGAAAAAGGCCAGAGAGAAACAAGACAGGGGTTAGCACTGAAAATGAAGGGAATATAACTACGGAAGATAAAAAGGCTCCTACTTTAAAGAACTTGTGCGTGTAAAGAACTCTAAGCTTGAGGCACTGTTTCTTAACAAAGAAATCCCATGGCTGGTGTTGACATGGATTAGTATTAGAAGATGAAAAATAAACTGGGTCTCCCCAACACCCTTACTGAAGAAAAATGTCCCACACGATCCCTTTCATAGGCACACAAGCAAAACCAAGGAGCTAGGCACCATCTTACTCATTCAGTTTTGTCTTTTGTCGTTCAGCCAGCTCCAAGCAACATCTTCCTTGAGAAGATAAGCAAGCCCCTCACTTTTGTGACTTATCAAAGTTGTAAAATGACTATGAAGATCACAACACGTTCAAACATGATGTCTGCACGTGAGGTGCAGGTGTGTAAATATGCCCTTGTGGTGGCCCTTACATAGATCATCCAGTTGCTGTAGCGCTTCCTCAGGTTGTACAACACAGACGCCTCGTTCAGGTGCGTCAGCATAGACATGTCCTCGATCATGTCAAATTTGGGAGGGTTCATTGTCTGCACGTCATCTTCTTTTATAGTCATGGTCTGCAAAGACAAACAAGTACAGCAACACTGGAAGACACTGGGATTTTCTGTTGCTTCACACACCTTATAGCAGAAAACATTCTTTTCCCCCAGCAGAGGGAAGTCCAACAGCTCAGTCCTTGCCTATGTGTGAAATACCATGTGTTTGCACAGGTATCAGAAGAATGGGGGAAGGCTGAGATGATAAAAGTAAGAAGCCAATGGTATGTGCACAGCCATGGCTGTGAATAGAGCCATGAAATTTAGCTACAGCCTGGGTTTTTACCTCTGGGACCAAACCAGAACTGGCTGGTTGCAAACCTCCTGTCACAGCCCACCCACGGCTGTGCGGTGGCTGATGATACCCACCAGCATTGCTGGTTTTCCCTGGCTGATTTTTCATGTGTTATCCTATCCTCAGGTGTTGTCAGTTACTTAGGCTTCCCATTCACAGCCCATTTCATGAAACAGGCAACTGAGCTTAAACCAGGACAATTCCAGAGCTTGTGGCTCTGGCCTTGTTAGTTACGGATCAGACAAAACCAGTTTTGTACCCTTCCATCCGTTGTCTGCACGGTCACTTTGCCTTCGCTTGTTTCTGTAATTTCAGCTTCAACGTAAGCTTTCTTTTCATCAGGAACCCAACATTTCTTCTTTCCTGTGAAATCAAAGAGACTGAGGGTTCACAGCCTTGCCTCAAACAGCAACACCATGCCTAGCTAAGTGAGGTTGTTGGGCTACTTTTTCTGCACAAGCGACACAAAACCTCTGGGATTGCAGGAGATTGGCAGTGCTGGGAAGCTGCCTGATGAAGCAGAAGGTGTAGGGCTCCCAAATGTTGTCTTTCTTTGTAACTACTGCTCGGCTTCCTCTAGATCCTTCCAGCACAAGGTGTCAAAATATTTCACAAATGCCAGCTAAGCCTCAGCCTCCATGGGAAATCCATAATCATTATCACCAGTGTGCAGATGGAGGAACTGAGATCCAAGCCCAAATTAAGGCGTTTGCTGAAAAGTCACACAGAGAATTTCAAACTGCTCAAGGAATTCAGCCCACATTATTTGCCTGCCAGCTATCAGATTTAACCTTATTCCTTCCCATTCTTCTGAGGTTTGTGTTGAAAAACAGCAATGTTAATAACTCACATTGAGTTGTGTATGTGCCTTTTCAGAGTTTGGAGTAGCTGCACTAGACTTTAGGTCTTTAGTTACAGCAACTGTTCGGAATGTGAAAGCCTGTGGTTATTGATGTATTTACACTTACTACTAAAGCTCAGGGGTCATATAAACCCATTTCATGAAAAATAAATTATGAGAAACTAAAAGCTAACATCACATTATCATACAGCCTGCAAACCAAACGAGACATCTAGTCAGGCCACAGAATCTCTCATTACAGAAACATCAATGTCTGTTGTTTTTCTCTCAAACTGACACAGAGATGATCTCCCTTTCAGCAGAGCAGAGCAGAGCAGTACCAATACACCATGCTTCTAAATCTAGGTACCGATTCTGCAAGGTAATATCCTTGCAGAATAAAGGAACCTGAACTTGATTGAACCAGCTACCTCCAAAAGCAGCAGCAGCAGCACAGCAGTGACAACAGAGGTTTTGCGTCCTGCTTTGCTCTGCATTGCCTTGACTGCTTTTGGATGTAACCCTTATCCCTCTTCACCAGCCCCTGGCACCACAAAGGGTACTGCAACTCACCATCAAAGGCAACAGTCTGAGCCTTCATCAGCTCCTTCTCGCTCTTTCGGAGGAAGGGAGCAGCCTCCCCAAACTCTGTCATATCGACCATCATCTTGGCAAGGGTTCACGGTGGCACAGCTCACAGAGGAGAAAGAAAGGCACTCAGTCTACCAAAGAAAGAGAGGGGAAAAAACCAAAACAAATGTCTATTTTGTGAACAATCTGAGGCAATATAAAATGCTCAGCACAACATGGCAGGTGGCTGATCAAAGCGATGATTAACTTGTAAACAAATACCTAACACACATTTGGGGCTATACTGCACCTTAAGTTAAACCTTTCCTTGGCGCAGCTCATTAAAAGGCAGCCAGATCTTGAAGGCGTCTAAACCTCAACATTGGTCACAGTTATCTCCACAGGAGGCCTTTATGTCTTAATGGTGCTTAAGACCACTTCAAGCTGTGATTTAAAAACCACTTAGCAGGGACCTCTTCTGGCCCCTTTCAAAATCGCCTGGAGCAAAGGTATGCTCTCCCACAGTTCTCCCTGGAGCTGTGACGCTCAGACACCTCAAGCACCGTCTCTGGCAGTCCTTCTCTGGGAAACAAGGAGCAAGACTTCACCGCTGCACATCTCCAGGGGCATGTGCCCACGCTCTCACTGCAGAAAGTCAGCGCTGGAGCTGGAAACAGCTCTGCTCCCTGCAGCACACTTCCCTGATTGCAGGAACGGGCATGTTAATAAAGACAGGACTAACGTGGCTCGGGGAGGTCCTGTGCTGGTGCAGTTTCCCAGGTTGCTAGTCCCTCTGAGTTCAGCAGGCTGGGTATCCCCCTGCCAGGGCATGGCCAAGTGTATCTGCAGCATCGGTGCAAGGCATTCGTATGTTCTCAGACTGATTTTAGCTTATTAATTTAGCTTAACACCTACACTTGCTTTCTCAAATGACAAGGCCACAGTGTTTTAGGATCCTTTTATGATGAAAGAGAGGGCAGGGGACATGGGTATCAGTGAGACCAACTTGCTGGGTTTGCACTGCCAAGTAATTAGTTTGATTGCTTTGTACTCTTTAAAGAAATCAAACACGTACATTGGGGGTTTTGGTCTGTGGGTTTTTTTACACACAGAGATGTAACACACACACACACACACACACACAAACTACTCAGGGTGCTGTTCGGAGAATGTCTAAGAGATGTTCCACTGCTACAAGGTGTACACACGCAATTTTAGAATTTCAGATGTTTTTTCTTTAAAGTCAGTACACGACTAGATTATAATTCAAAACTGTATAAATGACCCTCAGGTATAATCTCTTCCCTTATTTACTGTGCAATATCCAGAGCAGTTGGACAAATTTTCAAGAGCCCTATGAAGACAGACACTGTAGTCTTTCAAAATTTAATTCAATTTATTTCTAACAAAATCCTGGTAGGGATCAAAACTCCTTGTCAACCAAGGCAACTTTTTTTTTGACACATTCCTCCTGGGGAACATAAAGCCCTAAGACAGCAGAGTTGTCAAAGTGTTACATCCAGCGCTCTCCCACTGCTGCAGTACAAGCTTGGTACCTTCTGTCTTGATGTAGAGCAAAAATTTTCTCTCTCAGAACTGGCCTTAATTTTTTTGTAGATTTTTAAAATAATCTTTTAAACCTTAATCTTTTTAAAGATTAAGCACCTACATAAGCACAAGTATTGCCAATTATTTTAACATCAACTGAAGTGACCAAATTCCCAGCTGGAGACACAACTCAATGGCAGAAACTCTCCCTCTCTCTCTCTCTTTCTCTCTAAGTGTGTCTCAGCTCTAGTGGAGCAGTGAAGTTACATCAGTTCGTACATTTAAACTGAACAGCGTTAGAGCACGTAAATGTCATTTCACATTAAACGTGCAAGCCAGAGGCGCCATTCCACGGCTAATCTCTAGGACCCAGGGCAGGTTCTCACAAGTCCTAATATACACCAAGGTGCTCTGAGCCACTTCTGTGCAACCTGGCTCCATTTACAAACCTCTTAGGGACAGTTCCTCAGCTATCACCTTCATATCTCTTCTTTTTTCTCCCTCATATTCAGGGTGAACCACTATGGCAAGTACGTTAGGGTGTAAAGCAGCATTACAGGAGCTGGGAGAGAATCCCTTTTCCTTCAGCAGCCTGTGTGCTTGGAGTTACAGCGGAGGTCGGAGCCCAGGCAGCACACACCTTGTGGGTGCAGAGAACTCAGTGAGGCAAATCCATCAGCAGATACAAGAAATGGGAACTTTTGTTCTGTTATGGACACAGGATTATTTTTCAAATGCAGAATAGTCAGAAAGACAAGGCTAAAGCTAAAGGTGTTCTCTTTCAATCTGTTCTGGCTAACAGCAAAAAGAGCCAGCCCTTGTGTATCAGCTGTGGGAGGTCCCTGAAAACACCTACTCCCTGTGGAAAGCCAATATTGTTACACAAAGTGAAGTGGCATGCCCAGCACCACCAACAATTTGATGCTGCATTCAGACTTGGAAAGGAGGGACCTGGTCTTTGCTGGGGCTGTAGGAAGAGCGACCATAGCACTAATGCCAGGCAGTGATAATGCAATAGCAATGACAGCAGCATTGCCTGGCCTGGAAAGGGAGCCCAGTAATGCTCCAAGGGTTGTAACTCAGGCTGGATTAAAGAACGCCTCGGACCAACAAGCTGCTTAAAATTGCAAATTGCATAAGCCATCATCCCTTGCAGATGATAGAGAAGGCAGAAAAGATGACTTGCAGGCACTGGCTAATCATTCCACTAAGATGCATAATTACAAGGGACCTGTCACTTCCCTAAGTGGTTATTCCAGCTGGCTAAATGAATGCACTGATGTTAGAGGAGAAGCATGTCCTTGCCATTCTAGCATTCAAGCAGCAGCCTACAGTGACTAACACAGGCTAGATGTTTCCTGATACTACTACTAAAACTTTAAGCCACATGGAAACCTTAATCACATCAAACCCACACTTCAGTGTTAGAGCACAGCACCCACACTTAAAAGTGAGAGAGGTTTGTACTCACCCTGGAGAGCACACAGAAAGTGTCACGACTCTGCCTGGTCCAGACTTTATATGTCCCTATCTCAAGGTCACTGCTGATAACTGTTTAAAGGCATCAGCAGTTTTCCCCCATGCCTATATTTGTCCGCCGGATCCCAGCTGAGGAGACAATGCCCAAGGAGGGGACACGTGTGGCTGCCCCCCGACGAAGGGGGGCAGGAATGTCAGTGGGGAGTGGCACTCACGGTGCTGGCAGCCCCTCGCCACACCATTCTTGCTCCATGACTTCATGGAAGAAGCCTTTCCTGCTTCTGTGTTTTCACTAGGGCAAGTACTGCTTTTCCAAATGCCTCAGAACTTAATTACCATGGGCTTGCGGGGGTGTGTGTGTGTAAATTAAGACTATTCAGACATAACTCCTCTGGAATATGAGAATCAAAGCTTCTTGCACCAGAGATAAGTGATTATTAAGGGAATTTGGTTATGTAAGCCAAATTGCCTTCAAGCAACAAAACTAGGATGTGGGTTCTCATATCCCAGCCAAGGACTTCAAATCCCCTTCTTGGGCCCCAGGACTTTAAAAGCCTAGACTATAGGCTCAGGTTTGGGATACACAGCTGTTCCCCAGTTTATGAACAAGGCAGTGAAGAAATATAAGAATGCATTGATTCTGCCCAGAAAGTGAATCACAGATAAAGAACAAAGTAGGCATCAATTTTAGTGAGTGCTTTGCTTCAGGAAACTAATTTATGAGACCCACTTTAGGCAATGTCTGGCCTTCTTATGGTAAACTCATTTTTTCTGTGGAACAAGCACCATAAGTAACTCAGGTCTCATTTCACTGCAACCCATAAATAGCAAAACAACTGACACAGATTGATTTGCTTTTACCAGCATAGGTGGATATATAGGTTTCCTTTGGTTCTAGCATAAACTGAATATAAGAGCAGAAAGTAAAATAAATATTGTAAATAAAGCTTGTTGGCCACAAGGGAAGATAATATATTAGTGCTTTATAAAACTCAATTCCAAGGAAGCAAGGAGGTGGCTTATCCACAGCTTCATTGAATTCCTAGATACCCACAGGAACAAGTGGTTTGGTTTGTGACCAGGCAAGAAGGAAAATGTCTGCATACTGAGTCTGCTATTTTTAAAGCTGTTGTGCTGATGACTGGACAGGGACAGGTTGTACAGACAAAGTTGGTGTGCAAGAAACAGGAATTTATGGAAATGATAGGCTCAAAGACAGGAGACTGATGTGGCAGATCTGAGGATCTGAGCGCTTGGTATTTTTAGTGTTTGGGGAATGCAACCAAGAGACAGAGAATCACTGCTGCTGTGCTAGAGACATGCTCACCTCCAGACAGACTTGAGAAGAGAGTGCTCTTGCTAGAGCTAGGCATGAAGCTTTCCATCCTGGTTTGGATTCATCTGTGAAAGGAACCTGTGCTTGAGCTGACCATGAACAACTTGTGACAGTCTGGAGAGTGTCTGGCTGTCACACTCACACCAGAATCACTGCCCAGCTTGCTGCTTTGGAGGTGTTTGATGCCCTGCAGCACGGATACACGTTGATGTCAGATCTATATCACCATCTTTTTGCCTTATATCTGGCAAAAAAGAAAATAGAGGTGATGATTTGGGCTGCTTAGGTGAACAGAGAGTGGCTCAAGCAGATGCTCCTGATCATATAGTTTGAAACAAGGTAAATTGCAAGCACGACCAAGATTTATGAACACCGTTAATCTGCTGTGAAGACTGAGAATATGATTATTTCTAGCCATAAGGATATAGCATGCTGATACTCTCTCCTGCTTGCTCCTATCTCGCACTGCCGGTAGCTTTACTTCTAAACACAATATTCCCATTAACACCCATATTGCTTAGAAGAAGCCATCTTCTTACAAATATGCTGTTACCACTTTCATGTTTTCTGTTCTGCAAATATTCAGCTTTCATCAGTCCTGCCTGAACACTACAGTATTGCTCCCACACCTCCCTTTTCCTTTTTGGGGCTGCAAACAACTGTTTCCATAGCTGATTGTAATGGAATTTCAATGCTTGTATTGTTTAGAAAGGGACACAGCCAGCACCAGTTCAAACATGATCAATTAATTTTCCTTGCTAGCCTGATGTGAATGGATACTGCATGTTAATCCCACCTTTCTGGAGTTTATTTGCTTTCTCTTAATAAAAACAGAAATTGCAGTACATTTTCCTAGATTAGATTTGTAACAGTGACAATGAAAGACATTTGTCTTTTGCAGGGGCTACTTTTAGAAAGGTTAATGCTGGTCACTGTTTCTAGGGAAACAAGGGTCTTTGATAAGGAGCTCTTGTGACTAACCTATTTTTAATAACATTACATATTGGAAAGGAATGCAATAACGTTTATCAGCTCTAGACACAGATAGTGTCAATATTGTGGTCTAATATAGAAAAGTTGACATCTTGGATCTGTAAAAGCCCAGTTATGAACACTCTCTATTTCGTTAGACAAAAGGATTGACCAGCCAGCTGGGTTTTGACAAAAGCTGGCCTTTGGACTATTCTTAATAAAATGTGCACTGTAATAACCTGTCACTCCTGACAGGGAAGATCAGTGAGAGAGAAGGACACCAGTTCAAGATATGGATGCTTGGAGAAAGCATCTTCTGAGTCAGGATCCTCTGGGCTGCTCCACAAGCAAGCAGGAAGACTGTCTTTTCTCAAGATGCATCTAAAGAGACTTAGAACCTGTTATTTACCTCTGTAATTACTGGTCCCTGCTGCTGTTGTTGTCTCTGTTTAAAATAGAAATGGGAAAGAATCAAAATTATTTAATTGGATGAGAAAGTTAATCCATGTGGGACTAGTTTCAGCAGAAGAAAGGTGCCAACATTGTACCCTGCAGCAAAACCAGACTCATTCTGTACAAGTGAATGTATTTTGTCTTGTGAAGATGGTTTAATTCTTCAAGCTGTTGATGGCCCAGAGAGAAATTGGAGGGGGAAAGAAGCTTAGGTTTAAAAATAGGTGCACTCTGCTACATCTCTTAAGGATGAGAAAATTGGCACTAAACAGTACATTGAAAGTGTGTTTATGACAGCTAGATTCCCATTATTAGAACTGAGATTTTCAGGTTTCTGCCAGCCTTTGTGCTCCCCCTGCTGCAGTGCCTGTGCTCAGCCATGGACACACGTCTGCAGCTTGAAGAGGTACCAGGAGCATCTCATCACCTTCCTTTCAGAATCACCATTTTAAGTACTTTTCCCTAATTAATTCTTAGCTGACAGCTAGAGTGTGGTGTGATAGTAGAAAGGAAATTTCAATTTCTGTATGGAAAGCATCTGCTTTCATACAAATATGCCCGGGGAAATAATTCCTAAGCCACGAAAATGTTTTAAACGCCTTTTAAACCACTGTTATCCGTGATCTACGGCTATCAGTATGCAGACCCCTGACACCTCTTCCCGTTTGGAACAGTGTGAGGTCACCAGGGACTGTAGAGCATTAACCCTCTAAACCACAAGAGTGCAGCTGATCTTCCCGGCTTGGCAGCGTCTGTCCCTCAGCCTCTCATCCCATGCCAAGTGCCGAACTCCGGGCTGCAGCTCCCCTCCTAGCCCAGCCTGGGACAATAAACATTTCAGAGCTGTCATTGCTGCCTCTCCCCTGCTGACATTCAATCATTACAGTATCTTAAGAACGTTTAAATAGGTCAGCCTTTTAATGGGAGAGCTTGGCTTCTGGGAGTGAGACTGACAGCGCTTTGAGAGCAGATTAACAGCACTGATAAATCAATCTCGGACTGACTCACAGCCATAAGAAAAATAAGAAGGTGAAAAGAGAAGCTAGTTTAATAAATGGTCTCAGCTCTTCGGCTCTGGAGATGTACCAGGGAAGGGGAAGAGGGTTTTTGACATGTGCCTTGTCACTCTTTCTCCAAAAACTGACCACACTCCCCACCCTGCTCAATTCCCTCTGTGAAAAGTTTTCGGTCTCCAGTAACCTTGAGCATCCCGCCCTGCCCATCAGGTCAGAGATTAAAGCCATGTTTTCAGAATTGCTGTGCACCCTTTTCCCAGCTATCACATATCCTCATTGCCATTAGTGAGTTTTGGTTTGTTTTTTTAACTCCCACCTTAAACTACTCTGCATTGTCCATAATCACTGGGGGAAGGCAGGGAGTTAAAAACACTAATAATGCATGTAGGTAGTTCAGGTTAATCTTTCAGTATTCATTAACGAAGTATTTGTTTGCACAGCACGTCATTGGAATTACCGTAGCCCAGCCACCAATTCTACTAAGCCCTTCTGAAATTAATAGCAGAAGTATTTTAGTCTTGATCAATGCAAGGGGGAAAAAAAATATCTAAGCGTCTCTCTAGGGTTTGTATTACGCAATCTGACTTCAAAGACACGGTACTTCATTAGCCTACTTCAGCCTCTGACTATGATGCACTCGCTCTGCTCAAGCAGCCTGAAAACCACATTTCCATTTCAATAGGCAGCACTGTCCTAAAATACTCCTAGGTCTTCAGACACAACATAATCACGCTCCTGGTGCCAAGCTCCTGCTAGACAACTTGCCTTTTTTTCCACCTTTTTTACATTTCAGCTTCAAGGATTCAGAGGCTGCCCTTCAGGTATGGGTAGAGGTGGGTATAGCTCTTGGCAATCACCTGGCTTTGCTGCTTATTTTCCAGAGGAGATGAGGGGAAAAGAAGTAAAATATTCATGCCCTTTTAGACACAAGGGATTTTGTGATTTTTTTCAGTGTTTCACTGCTGTAATTCTATGAGTCATAACTCGACTTTCAGTCAAGGACTGTTTGTAATCTTATGTTTACCTTATGCTAACTGCAAGCTACGCTAAAACATGCAGAGACAGTTTAATTGTGAAACTATTGTCACGGGGATACTTTGTTAACATTGCAAGTGCTGATGGAATAAACCCAATGTGATTGGCACAATGCTAAATAGCAGGAAAACACTGCAGGAAGGAGACTATGTATGGTTTTCAGCATTTACATTCTGTAAACAACAACAAGATATTATTTCTTTCCAAACACAGATACACTGAGCTGGACACCTCCGCTGAAAATTCAGTCAGCAAAGCTCCTTGAAATATTAAGGCCACTTTTAAAAGAAAATCTATTTCCAGAAGTATTACTTTCTGCCCGAAAAAGCACAAGTCTGTGCTTCTCTCATGGTCTAATGACTTGATGCTTTTTGTCAGTTGAATTTAAACACCTCCAAAAATGGACATGACATCCTTCTCTCAGACCACAATATTCTGGAGTGACTGGCTGGTGTGTGCATGTAAGTGTATATATAGAGAGACACACAAATATATTTATACCTCTGTGTGTATATCTAAACATATCTATATATAGAGAGAGATTTATCAATGTGAAAACAGGTTTATTTTCCAACCTCTCCCCTCCCAGCTGTGATGCTCCACACTTACAGCTCAGCAGAAGATAAAACAGACTTTTCCTTTGGAGACCTGCTGAACAGACCCTGCGAGTTGCTGCTGTACCGCAGCCAAGCCATGGTAGACTCCACCACTGCTGTGCTCCCCTGATGCTGGAGCTGAAATCCTGCCCCCAGCAAAAGCCACAAAGTGCTTCAGACTCAGCCTCTTTTCTGCACAGGGTGCTTCTCTTTTGTGGGATGAGCATATCACGTCTAACCCCAGGTTAATTTCTGGAGAGGCACAGCGAGATGGGAAAGGGGTGAGCTGAAGCAAAGTCCCACCACTTCAACAATGTTTAGGGAGGGCAGAGCCAGGAGTGATGAGACACCAGCAGTTATAGGAGAGAGGGTGTGCTGGATGACCCAGAGAAACCTATGGATCCCATTGGAGAAAGGTTGCACTACCTGCCCAGACCAAAATGCACGGAGAGACCATCATCAAGACTGGCCAGGCACTGTCTTTGAGGACGATGACCAACTTTATCACAACAGTGAGAAGCAGCTGAGATTTCCAGGGAGGTTACAAGCACAATTCCCTTCAGAGTCACACCGGATACCCAGCAGCAGCCAATCCTGTTGTAACAGAATTGAATTGATTTTAAATATCTTTGTTTTTCTTTTTCCCTTTTGTAATAGAAATATGCATTTTGTCTTTACAGCAAAAAAAACCAGTGAAGAAGATGGAATGAAAATAAAATCATATCATATGCTTGAAGCTTCTTGCACAGAGCTGAAGTACCTGCTACATATGCAGTTTTAGGCACTTTGGTCTCACACAGTGATCTAGAAAAGAAAAGGGAAAGAAAACAATAACATATCTGGTATGATGATGCAAAGCTAGCTTGCTGTAAAAACACTGAGCAAGAAAGGGACATATGCCCTGCCTCAGTGGGTGCTTCACTTTAAATGCCAGTAGCTCAGCAGCATGAAAACAGCAAACAAGACCACCAGCCCAGCTGAGTGACTTGTTTTCATCAAAACTCACTGAACAGAAAACCTTTGATTTTGCTCTATCCAGCCTGTCCCACAGTAACTTCTCACCAGCAGGTCCATCTATTCAAATCTCTTCACCAGCAGAGCATTTTGAAATAGACTTGGTTGAAGGTCTGTTTACCACCCTGTGGGTGCAGATGGTTATTCATCTCACCTTTTAAGATGCCATTCTGCAAGTCTGGTGGCTGTGCCTTGTTTCTGCTAGAGGAGAGAATGAGATCTTAACCATAATTCCTGCAGGGCAACAAAATAGCCTTTATGTTTATATCATCTTTTAAAAATCACCCCTGATGTTTTTCTGAGAATCCAAACTTACAGCAGAACACTAACTGCAAAATTTAATACAGAACTTTGAGAAAAATATGGGCTATTTTTGTGTATAAAAATATGCTATATTAAAAAGAAAAAAAAGAAGAAAAAAAGAAAATGAAGCTTTATTTTTTAAGCTGGATTATTCTGCCTCTTGCCTGTCAAGATATACCGGTCCTGGTGGAATCTCTGGTTTGTCTTGTACTGCAGTTGATGAACAGGGATTTTCCAGAGCAGAAAAATCTCCCCTCATGTACCCAAATGTGTACCAGAACCACAGAGAAGGAATTGCAGATGTAAAGTCCAGATGATTTCCATCGTATTGCCAGCATGGCCTGGATACCTGTGTCCATCCATTACTGACACACCTTCATACTTCAAGATATGCAAGGTATCCATGATCAGAAAGAAAATAAAATTAAATAAACAGTGTGATACAGGAATTACTGACACCCTTCTGGGAAAGGGAAACTGATTGAGACAAAGGTAGGAGCTGCATCCATATAAAAAAACGAGGCATTTAATTCCCACAGCTTTCCCTGTGTGGAGTTACAAAGCTTCAAAGAAGGAGGACTAAGCAGTCTGTTCATGATCATGCTGTTGGACCAGGAAAATGACCAAGTAATAGTGCTGTAAGAATTTGAGAGTGCCCCTGGAGCAAGTCTCCCTCTTCTCCATGGGAGACAGGCTTCTCACCAAATGGGTTGTCTTTTTCACACTTACTTGGTTTCAAAAATAGGAATTTTACCTGTATAAAAGCTAATGGTAAGTTTTTTCTTGCCCAATCAGTTTATTCTGAATCAAGAATGAGAATGGCAGATTTTAGATGCTGTAAGTGTAAGGAGCAATGCACTAATTTGCACTGTTGTTCAAAACAGAATATGTAGATACATTCACAGGCAATGGCAATGCCCATTTTGCTTCAAGTTACATCACAGGGAGATTTGGCTCACTCTACATTGGACACACAGACTTGAATTCTAGTTACCTGTAACAACTGGAAAACTCTCCCGAATGCACCTGAAGTACTTACAGTTTTCTATTGCCACACGGGATGTCTGTACCTTGTCAGGTAAAAAGCATGCACATTAGAGTATGAGACCAATTAGCAGGATTTATTTCAATGAGAGAAAGAATGAGGGAGCAGATGTATAGATCCATTTCCCAGAAACAATAAACCAAAAGACATTTAAGACCAAGTCCAACAGTGGGCACCAACTTTATCCCATATTCCTGCAGACAGGTCTTACTGATTTTTTCATAGCATATGCATAATGTCCAAAGTTAAAAAACCAAAAAACTTCCTTAACCAGAAAGAACACAGTCCTTCAGACTACATATTCAAGACGTGTTTTAATTAACATTAAAAAAAAGTACGAACATGCACTTTTGTACAGCTTATAGAAGGAGGTTCCAAAAGGACAAATGAAACAGAACCTTCCACACCCATCCTATTCCTGATACCACAGGCTGTTTGTTAGCAGTAACAACGTGTTGCATGTCACACGGGGCTCTGCTGAGATGAGCTCCACACCCCTGACCCTGAACCACTGATAAAGTCATGACATGGAAAAAAGGGCAGCCCGAGTGCCTTCACAACAGCCAAGCTCTGGGGCTCAGCAACGCCTGCCGTAATCCAGCTATCTCCACTAAGTGTCTCCTAGCACCGTTATCAGAACCAGAAGTGGAGAGGTATTAGCAATGGAAAGGTATTTTTGCACTGTGCTCTCTCCCTGGATAGGGTTCCTGTCCAGTCCCACTGTCCAGTCCAGCAGCAATGGCCTGAGCGTGGGGAGAACGTGTGTGTGAGGGCACGAGCAAGGGGGGCCAGGCAGGACGGCTGCTCGCAACAGGGGCACTCAAAGGGGATCCAAACAACAGTCATTCAGCCACGCCTGAACATATTCACAGCATTTAGTTTTCCTTAGCATCACCTCCTTTCTCTCCCTACTCTCACCTAAAGACATGATGGTCTAGGAGCCAGCCTGTGATCTCCCTTCACACCTTTTTCTCATTGGACCTGGGGAAAGCACATGGCAGGAGAACACAGCAGACCTCGTAGCTTGTGGCTCCACATTCACAAACCAAGACAACCAGATATGGGCAAGGAAGAATAACTAGCAGATATTGTTTCAATCATATTCCTCCTTTATTCATTAACATCTTCAAAGACACCCCCGTTCTCCTCTCATTGAAAGAACAGGATGGACACTTCACCTTGGTTGCTACCACAGCTTGACAAAAGATACTAAGCACTGACGTCATGCCCAAAATTCAGCACTTACCATGTTTATCAGAGTTTCCTTAGAGATCTCAAATAAAAAAAAAAAAGGAATCCAGTACTTGCTCAGAGAGTATCTTCCTAGCCATAAAGGATTAGAGTCCCTAAATAAAAGCAAAGCTGAAAATTCTGCATGAACTGATGATAAGAACAGATCATTAATATTAAAAATGCAAATACACAGAGGATATACCATCCTCCTACACCAACAGTATTTCTGATCAGCCAGTCTAAGTAAATCCAGCCCAGTATTTATGTACTCAGTTTGAAGCAAAATATTAAGGACAGAATTACAGTCAGGAATGTAACAATGATGCTGTCAAATAGCCTCCAGCCAAGCATCACTAATCCAGGAAATTAAGAGATTAGATAAAAAGAAACCCAACTGAATTGCAACAAGAAACATAAGAAAATAAGAATTCTTCATGTTGCAGTATAGGGAGGACAGATTGTGACTAAGGCATCTGTTTGTATTCCTACGAGCCTTTTTAGAGCTGATTCCACCTTTCTGGATTCATTCAATGAGTAATCACAAGCATTCATTCATTTTATCAGGGTTCTTTTTTCCTGGTTTCTCCCCTTCAGGATGTTCCTATTTCAAAATGTCTGTGTGGAGATTGAATGAGAAGCACCAGCTGGGGCTCCTGCACAAGATTTCTGGCCTCCTGGAGGAGCAGAGTGCTATTTTAAGGACAGAGCTACTGGAGAATCGTAAGACAACCAGCAGTCACCAACCCCTAAGGAGGCTTGCACTTGGTTTTCATGACTGAAGCTCCACACAAAGCAGCCCATTCCACTCAGGTTTGGCTTTTAATACAGAGCAGAACTGAGTTAGGGTTTGGGGTTTTTTTTCCTAGAGGGAGAACATATACAAAGAAATGCTGTAGGGATCCTACAAGCACCAAGTGTTCTCTGTGGTTCTCCTCATTCCCAGCAGCAGGCAAGGGTTTAGTGGTATGGAGGACATTTCAAGCAGAAACATGCAAATCACTCAACCATTAAGCCATTTAACCTTTAAAGACTAAAGCTAAGTGACACAGCTAATCCACCAGTGAAAGTCTGTGTGTTCCCTGTCTCCCCCATAAGAGTGGCATTTCAGCCACTGCAGAAGACTGATAATAAGTTGCATTATTTCCAATATCATGGTGGAACTAGTTAAAATTTCTTAGGCTGTACTCTATATGTAACATTAAATACAGCCACCACTAATAACTTGGTTTAATTATTAGCTTATTTCTTCATACATATGCAGGCAGAAGATTTCAATTATTTTTAATTATATGGAAAGTTCCAAGTGTCTGTTTTATTCCATTAAGATCATTCAAAACTCTGTAAAACCTGCAAGCGTTTAATTCTTTAAATGACAGCTTTTAATTAATTTGAACTCAGGCTAATTAAAATATTTGTAGACTGCACCAACCTAATTCATTTTGAAAAGGCAAGCTTTTACATCTACAGCAAATATGCTCTGTTTTCCACTGAGATTAAAGATCCAGCCCCTATTTTAAGTGCAAAGCCCTCTTCAGCCTTAACAGTGGAATCACAAATGACAGCAGGTCATAGAAGTCCTCCATCAGTTTGAGCTGTGTGCTACAAGCCACCTCTAGAGCATACCCAAGTCCATGGCTCCCACTTGCATGAAAATCTGGGCCCTGGGACATTAACGAGAGCTTTAGCAACTCTTTGGTGGTAACAGCCTTGGTTTAACCCCTTCACCTGTCAAATACTGACCTTTTTTTTGTCCAGCACTGTATAAAGGGGGAAACCAATGGCCAGCTCTGACTGCCACCAACAGCCACGTTGCAACAAAATGAGGGAATTGCATTTGCTAGGTACCCCATGGAAACACTACCTCCAGTGGGTAGCTTCAAAAAGGAAAGACAAAATACTTTACATTTGTAAGCAACAAAAATAAGGCTGTGGTTATGCTACAGATCTCTCCCCACCCACAGTTACCGATCAATTTTAATGTCATTTAATGAAGGGAAAGTGGCTCTGATGACAGTCCTACAAGTCAGTAACTGGCTAGAGGCTGGACTCTGAAGCCAACACAGTTAGGAGTTGGTTCTGTCATATTCCATATCCCAGAGCCCAGGCCAGCTAGCACCTGCATAATTTCCAAGCCAGCATGATGACACGCCATTTCCACCCCAGGGGAACCACCTCCCCAGGGACAGAGTAGAGACCCCATTGCTGGAGGGTTTTAGGATGCAATTGGACAAGGTGCTAGACAATCCCATCCAGGCTCCCTCTCCCAGGAAAGGATGGACCAGATGATCTTTCCAGGTCCTTTCCTATCTGAGCTGGTCTATGATCACTAGGGGCACAGAAATGAAGAAACTTTTGTGTAGAGCAAAACAAAGGCTTAAGGAGGACAAAGAAGATCATCCCACGGTGCGTAAATTTTGCTGCTTTCAGTCTGCGTTGCTTTAAAGGAGTGAAAGTCACCAAGTCCTTGACTGGCATGAGCCAAGTTGGATTTTCATCTCGACACCTTCACACAGCTGCTGGCAATGAGCTTCCTTCATATACAAATATAGTTAATGTATACAGTGATTATTGGCTTGATTCCTCCATTTAGAGTGAGTGATGCATATAGCCATAGTAACCAGCTCCTTCCACAGAGTCCTGCTTCTCTTCTGAAGGCAATCCATTCCTGCACGGTTCTGTGAGGAGGAGTTTACATGTCTCCTGGCTGGAAGAGCAGGCAAGGGACATCTGGTTCCACAGTTCTACCACACGCTGCAGACATGACATGGAGTGACCTTGGCTATTGTTCTGTAAGTGGTTTTCCAACATGTCACATGCATCTGTTACCCACTTATCGACCCACTTGAGTCTATATAAACCAGCCAATATTCTCTTTCCTAAGCAGGGTTATTAAAAATGCAACATCAGTGTGCAGCAATACCTCCAAACAAATTTCTTAGTCAAGGTATTAATAGTTTTAAGGTGTTGGAAAAACATTTTCAGTGAGTTCATAGAATCTCACAGCAAAATAGGCTTGTAGCCGGCATTCACATTAGCATTTTTCCTGCCTAAAGGATATTGAACCTGAGGACATTTAGCTTTTAATGCTTTAAAGATATGAGCATGCCGGAGCCTTTAACACAAGATAACAAAATCCAATTTCACTTGTCTCGATCAGCCTTTGTAAGTGTTGCTACTCAAGTGCTGAGCTCAAGTCCCAGATCTGATCTAAGCTTTATCCCTTTCTAAATGGGTAAAAATAAACACATCCTTTCTTGCCCTTTATGGAGACAAAAACATTGCAAAGAAGTAAGAACATGTGTACTGTGAAGAACTGAGCCAAGCAGCAAAGATTACCTCAAAAGGGCATGCAGCAAGTACTGCTTTAGTTGTTGAGCTCTTTACAGTAAATAGTGGTGTTTATATATAAAATAAAAGATTCAGATGGCAGCTTAGACTACAAACCTGTTCCTGGAAGGGAAAATCCCACCTCCTTCCCCAGAAAGCCCTAAAGAGATTACAGAGACCTTTGCATAGAGGGATAATATGTAGGGACCAAGAAAAAGCCCAAAGCTGTTGTGATATTTTTAATTGCTACACACTACCTTACTGAATGAAAGGGAACCTGGCCATATGCATGAACTGTGGAAAACAACTATATTAGACAGCAGTGAAACAGGTTTGACCTAAATTGCTGAGCTCAACTTTACCTGGGGCTATGCACAAGTGCAGTTACCAGAGCCTAGCTGGCATCAGTAGCCCACTGAATCCCTGAGCTGTGAGGCATGAGTGTAACTATCCAACAAAAAATTCCCAGTATCTATCAGCGCTCTGAATGGTCATTGTTTAATGTTTCAGTCCAGCAGAGTTCTCATTCAAGCACATGTCCTTGTTAGATTTTCCTGGGACTGATGATGTTTAATGAGTCTGGGAGAAATCCAGGAAAATGTTATCACTGAACAGCAGACAGAGACTAATGCCAGCCTTCAGCTACCTGATCTAAAATTGTTATCACATTTCAGTGAATGGAAAACAGTTCCCAAAGATTAGGACCACTCCTTCTATCTCTCTCCTGATTACTTTCTACCTTAACTTCTGAGAAATGGGAGAAGTTTGGGGAGGTGATGGTGCAGGGGATGCTCTGGTTTGTGTAATACAAGCCTCATGCTTCTTAGCTTGTGGGACAACCCCCCCATGCTTACATCTTTGCTATCCATGGCTGTAGTGCAATAGTTTTTTAAATTGCACACATCACAAAATGGTAAAATTCTTACAGATTTAAACATTGATAATTTAATCACTTTCCCTCTGAGACTTATTTGCATAAACCATCAGTTTTATCTCAGCAGGCTATTAAGGAAAGAGAGAGGAGCCTTAACTAGTATCACCCTCCAACAAACAGCAAAGTTATCACCTGGAG
This sequence comes from Atrichornis clamosus, assembly GCA_013400975.1. Taxonomy (NCBI): domain Eukaryota; kingdom Metazoa; phylum Chordata; class Aves; order Passeriformes; family Menuridae; genus Atrichornis; species Atrichornis clamosus. The sequence goes on along the minus strand of WBMZ01003617.1, from coordinate 1,895 downwards.
AACTGTAGCTCAGGACTTGTCCTTGCTTGGGCCTGGCCAAAAGGTTTTTGACCCTCCAGTAATGGTCATTTGCACTCACCCTTGTGAGCAGACTTGGTAACCCAATAAAATTGTGTCTGCAGTTTAGGTCTAGCTTCTATCCTTTCTTCTCACCAACTTATGAATAAACATGACAGCATCATCATGCCTTGAGTAGTTAGATTTATAATAAACAAGGTTTGGGAGCAGGAGGGAAAGAGGGAAGGAAAAATGTCATTTGAGTACTCCAGGCTTCAGAAATAGAACACAAATTGGAGGCTGTGTGACCTCGCTCCAGCACCTGCGTGCGTAAGCGCTCTGCTTCCAGTGCTGTGATTAGATGCTATTTTTCCCCTGGGGGCTCTGCCTCATTCTGCATATGAGATAGGTCTGCGTGGGGAGGAAGACAGTGTCAGGTGGCGAAGGAGACACTGCTGTCTGCACGTCCCTTTCCACTCTGTTGCAGAAGCTGACTTCTGTATGAGTCAGAAGTGGGAAAAGAAATATGATTTTAAGATTCAAGTAATTCCTTGCTGCATTAGTATGCCAGGAGGCTTCACTACAAAGTACCTGTGTGGTGGCAAGCAAGCCATTTATACCAACTTTTAGACAGGCAACTACCATAACTGGTTTTATTTCCGATATAACTAGAGGTTGAAACCCCTGATTTGCATGGAAATGCTGAGTGGAAGCACATCAATGACATGCATGCCAGGGCTGCAGCCAAAGCCACCAAGAACCAGCCCCTGGAGCTACAGAAAGCATATTTGTGCGTGCAGGTGTGAAGTGCTATGCACTAACAAATGGAGGTTTTCAGCTTTTCAGATAAGGAGCCCCAAAACAGCAGTTTACCCCACTGCATCTGGACTCCCTGTTGGTATCACGAAGGCAATAGTATGTAGATAATATGTATGTAACAATAAGTACCCTGCAGAAATGAATGAGAAGGAATATCTAACGTGTAGCCTATCTCACATACAGGCACATCGTCACAAATACAGAACCACAAAATAAGCTGAGCTGGAAGTGACCCTCAAGGATCGAGTGCAGCTCCCAGCCCTGCACAGCACCATCCCCAAGAGTCACACCTTGTGCCTGAGGGCACTGTCCAAACAAGTCTTGAGCTCTGTCAGGCTGGTGCTGTGGCCACTTCCCTGGGGAGCCTGTTCCAGTGCCCTTTACCTTAGGGTAAAGAACTTTTTTCTAATATCCAATCTAAACCTCTCCTGGCACAGCTTCAGGCCATTCCCTTGGGAGTGTTTGAGCACTGTCTAAGCAGCAGCAGCCTTTGAGCAGTTACACACTGCAGCTCTGCTCCGCTCATGCAGGGAGGGAGAGGCAGGAGCAGCCTCCATCCTGGCATTCCAGAGGAGAGCAGCCTGTTAACCTCTCTGGAGCAGAACAGCCGCCAGGGAGGGTACCGCGCACCAGCCAGCCCAAAGACTGCAATCTAAGCACACCTTGCCTAAAAATAAAGAGCACTTCAGCCACAGACACTGATGAGAGAGGATGCTGTTTCCCAGCACATTCAGACACTCCTCCCCAACAAAAACAACTTCTGCCATGGATAGTGAAAGCCATGAAGGCATTTCCTTGGTCTTTGCAGAACACTATTCAAGCAACAGAATGATACCATGAAGCATAGCCTGAGGAGCTTTTTGGTGTTGAAGCAAACCACTCAACTGATCCTGAAACTAACACAATAACGTCCTGCTGCCTTAGGAAGCTGCAACAAAGAGCACGTACTGATTCGCTTCATCATATAAGTGGGAAAATTAAAGGCTTCTTTCTAAACTAGATTCACTTCTAAATACTAGATATATGACAAACCAAAGACATTCTTCCAAGCTTTAGGCACTGTCGTGGTTTTGCTAGAC
>WBMZ01003616.1:0-55494 GCA_013400975.1 Atrichornis clamosus | reverse complement strand
CCCAGAGCCCGATCCCCACACCAGGTCTCCCTGAGCCGGGCGAAGAGACAGTGAGTGAGAAAAAAGGCTTCTTTTCCCGCTGCCGGGGACTGCTCCCCCCACCCCCCCACACGCACACACCTTCCCCACCTCCTTTTGTGTTTTTTTAAAGCCATATCAAAAAGCTCGGCCCGGGTGATCAACCCTTCTTTTGTGTTCTAATCGCCTTGTATTTGCCTATGACTACACTTCGCTCCTGCCAGTTGTCTCCCTGGTAACCAACTGGAAAAAGGAAGAAAAAATTCACTAAGAAACACAAACCCACCACAGTTACTTGGCCCATAAGAATTATGACTCTATGGGCATGATGAAAATCTTTAATGCTTTGCAATTCACCTTTGAAAATAAAATATATCACCAAGATATTCACACCACATAATTTATGCTTTTAAAGGGTAATTTCACTGTAGGGTTTAGGATATTTTGGATAGAGAGAGTCTTGGCTTGGATCTTTTACCACTGAATGCAATGGTGATTTCATTATTGATTTTCAAGACAGGAGCACTGTTTTCTATGAGTGAATTACTTGTACCACTTTCCAGTTAATACGCGAATACTTGGAATTATTTTCTTTATCTCTCTACAGACCCTCCACCTAAATGAATATGTCATACATACTGTCATTTTATTCTTATTTTAAAGGCTGATTTTTGAATTATGATCTAGCTGTGGATCATTTGGTAAGCATTACATATTAATCTGCCCTGAATTTTTTTAATATGGTCATCTCAATGGTGCTACTGGGCATTTAGTGGGTACCATCTTTCTGGAAGAATCATAATGCAGTGATGTTCCTTTTTTTCCTAATGTATCCTATGAAATGTTTGGGTTAAACTGTAGCTTCCAAAAGCAAGACATTTAAACATTTACAGCAAAAATTTTGCAAAGAAATGTACTGTGATGAAGCATAAGAAACAGTAAAGTTCAAAGTATGGAGAATTGTTAAAAGTTGTTAAAAAATGCTTTCACTTTCACAAAGTTATTTAAATAGTTAACATGGTTCCATTTTTTTTTATTTAAACACTGAGGGCTATGTCCAAATTACATGATGCAGTCAATTAATTCCTTGTTTTACATCCTGATTTTAATTTTAATGATCTGGTTTTGTTAACTATCTGTGTTTTGAAGTTAGAGGATGAAAATATCCAGTGGTACAATCACCTGGCTGATGATACACAATAATGGTGACATGATGGGATTTGTCTTCACCTGTTTTGGTAATGCTGTTACATAAAAGGTCATGTTTTAAATCACAGTTATCAAAGTTTCTTAAAGAAAAAAAAACTGATTAGTTTTCAGTCCTGTAACTTGATCTAAGGGTGATTTTGTTGCGCACACAAAATGTTAAGTAATAGAACGAGAAGGAGCCTGTAACATTTTGCTATACAATAGACAATATTTAAAAAAAGAATTCAACCCTGGGTTTTGATCTTAGAGTTCATCTTTCATGATAATATTATATTCCCTTAATAGCAACAGAGCAGATAGATAAATGGAATCATTTCATGTTGCTCAAATATCAGTTCTTATCAAAATGCAGTCTGAGCTAGTGAAACGTTTTCAATACAGAGGAAGTTCACATAAATAACAACAAAAAAGACCTTAAATGAGAAATTCTTTTAACCTCTGGGCAAAAAAATGCTAACTATAATGTTTTTATTAACTAAACAAATTCTCCCGATCTTATTGCAGATAACACATATTAAACCTAGAGCACAGTCTTAAGTTTTGTGGGAAGATAAACGTAGTAGTACCTACATTACAAAGAAGGGAACAGAGAAAGTCTGAAGATACAGGAATGAAACTGGGATACTCCTCCTTTCATTTTATACTCCTGAAGGTCAATATGGGAGAAAAGTATCCTACAGTGTTCAGTTAAGCTCCTGGTTTCCCTCCCCTATGCATAACACTTAGGCAATTTAATTTGTCATAGTAGGACTCTAGAAGTGATCCTTGAAAATGTAGCATGCTAGTTTGTTCATACTGAGCTTGTTTCAGCATATTAGAAAAAATATTTCCACTTCCTTATGTGCCAGGAAGGGTCAATGTTAGTTCAGCAGACAATTTAAGGTTCATATAGGAGCAGTTTCAAGATATGCATCTTTTGTTTATGCAAGAGTTTATGTGTACTTGTCAGGGAAAGTAAAATTAAGGAAGTAAGCAACAGCATTAACTGTGTCAATTCTTGTGGCAGGACTAATCAGTCTATATGTTGTTATATTACTGCTCAATAGCGAGAAAAATTTCTGTCAATCACTAGGGTTAAATCTGGATGCTGAAAGAAGAATTTCTGGGTAGACAGAAATAGAGTAAAGCAACAGAGATAGATTCTGAGTAAATAAACTAATATTAACAATGATCTAGTTTTCAATGGTAGTTTACAAAAACTTGAAAAAATAAGTTTCCAGTGACTTGAACTAATTATTTCTTAATGATGAGATTGCAATTGCTGTGATTGTTCAACCCTAGAACATTAGCTTGGTGAAGTTTACTTTTTCCTTTCTTATTTCATAAAAATACTGTACTTAAGAGCTCTATATCCATTGAAGTAATTAATCCTTGTACCTACATATGATGCACAAATAAAAGCACAAACACTAAAATTAAATATTAATGAGGATTTAAGCTTTTAGCAATGAAAATATGATCTCTTTGCACAGATTGAAAATTTACGACTCCTAAGTAAACTTAAATTTACCACTGCAGTATTTCAATTTTTTTTCTAAGTATAACATTTGGCTTTGTAGAACAATAGAAAGTCACATGTCACATGGTGAAACTGGGAAAAGTTTAGGTAAACCACTTAAAATATAATTAAATATATATCAGCACTTCCACAAAAAAAAACCCCAACCCAAAAACCAACCAACCAACCAAAAACATTAAAAAAACCCCCAAAAAAGCCAAACAAAAAAACCAATCCCCCAAACCACACCACTATTTCATTCAAAGGAAATGAGAAATTCTTAGGAACTCTGGTGCTACGATGTACATTTTTTTCCTGTGGAACTATAAAATTCAGATATAGAATGCAGATATAGAATCTGGCAATTCTTTTGTTTAGAAAGTTAATGATGGCTGTCTTCTACTTTTGATAATACAGTGACTTAGGTGTTAATTAACCCTGTTTTATCTTGCTGTGTCTTATAAACATATATACTCTAGTTGCCATGTGCATATACACTTCTGTTTATTCTTCTACAAACTCTCCCTAGTCTCCTAGTAACCTCATTCTGTTCTTTCCAATGCTCACTGAAGTTTTGTTATCAGAAGTTTTCATATAAATATCCTTAGAACCTGGGAAAAGTCTAGGCCACCAGCAATCCGGAGGGATCAGAGGTGGGTCTTTTTAAAAGCCAGCTATCTGAAATATGCCTCTGAAACAACACACTATGTGTTTCTGATTATTTTCAATCTCTCATGTGCTCTACTAGCTTATAAACAGTTCATAATCTCATTATAAAACAGGGTTAGCAGGAGACCAAGAAGATCTGACAGGTTAAATCGGAATTCCCATTCACGTGCTGGTCCACATGCATTGCTTTGCAGAAGAGGTTTCTTTGCTACAAAGTAAGTTCTCTGGCTCTTTTCTGGGACACTTTCCCTTGTTGAGTATGCAGGCAACATTTTCCTGTTCGTCAGAAGAATGAAGCAAACCCGATTAGATTTGTTCTCGGTCTGGGAGCAGGAAATTAACTTTGAAAATGATTTAAATGTCTTGCCTGGGGAGGGCCTTTTGCCACTCCGAGTTCAATAGTTCAATTTGACAGAGCTCTCTGCCAGATTTCTAATGTATAATAGGTGTAAGAGAAGAAAATGAGGTGAAGTTTTTAGACATATATTAGCTGAATTTTATATTTAGTTTGCTGTGTAATTTTGTTCTATTATCAGAAAAAACAGCTCTGAAGGGGAATTCTGATAAGGAGGGTTATGGCTACATTAGTATGCAGTCTAGCAGATTTGAAAAAGGACACTGGACTTGAAGACCTGATGCTCTGCAGGTGTTTTGGGGCTTGTCAGTTTAGCTTTAGTCTGGTTGTGTGGATGGAATGCTTTTCCCCATGTTTCTGTACTTCGATCATAGGCAGAGGTAGACAGCTCAGCATTTGGATCTGCTTCATTTTTGTTCAGGCACAGAAATTTTTTGTTTAACTTCATTCACTATATTCACATTCACTATATTCCCATGCAATATGCCAGTTGTGAAAAACAAGCAGTATCCAGAGAAAAAGGAAGTATAATAATAGAATCATAGCATAGTTTGGGTTGGAAGGGACCTTTAAAGTTCATCTAGTCCAACACTTTTGTTTTTTCAGGTTCTTCAGGTGGTCATGAACAGCATCTTCTCTTACAGTGGGAAGCACTTTGCTCCCTCAGTCCCCGTCCTGCTGTCCATCCATTCAAGAGGTGTGGAAAGAGAGGTTACCATTGAAGACTGAGGAAAAAATATTTACTTCAGCTTTCTTCCTGTCTGCACTTTGCCAGTCTCTTGCTGATCAGATGGGATGTACTTACTTTGACCCTCCTATTCTATCTGACAAAACTGTAGAAGCCCTTCCTGTTATGCTCTGCATGCCATGTCAAGTTCAGCTCCATCCACATCTTGGCCTTCCTGACCCCACCCATATATAACCAGAGTTCCTATACTATTCCCAGAATAATTGTCCCTGCTTCCACTGCCTGTGTATTTCCTTCTTGTCCTTTAATTAGACCAGCAAGTTTCAACTCAGCCATACCAGTCTCTTGCTTTTCTTTTCTGATTTCTTATAGCTGAGGATCAAGAGCTTTTGCACTCTATGGAAAGCATCCCTAAAGATCTGCCAGCACTGTTCTGCTCTCTTGTCCTGAGAGCAGTTTCCCATTAGTGCCTATTCACTAGCTCCTAGAACAGCTGGAAGTTTGCTTTCCTAAAATTCAAGGTCCTGACTTTGCTTTTCACATGGCCCGTATCCCTCAGGACTGCGAACTCCAGCACTGCATGATCACTGCAGCCCAGGCTGCCTCCTATCTTGTGACTGAGCCCCAATTAACTCACATTTGTGACCATCAGATCCAGTATTACATCCCCTCTGGTAAGGCTGTCTATTATCTGGCTTAAGAAGTTATTGTCCATGGATTCCAGGAGTCTCCCGGATTGCCTACAGCTTGCTGTGCCACTTTCCCAGCAGATGTCAGGGTAGTTCAAACCCCTTTGGGAGGATAAGAGCCCACAGCACAATGCCTTCCATAGCTGGAGCAAGAAAATGTTGTCAGTAGGGTCCCCTTGACAAAGATCACCCACGTCCCTTTGTTGCCTCAGTCTCAAATTTGTACCCACAAGGTTTCAACCTGCTCACAGCTCTTCCTCAGGGGCAGCTCTTCACACCTCACCCATTTCTTGATGCAGAGGGCAATCCCTTCACCCTTCCTTCCCCACCCCTCCATCTCTTCTGAACAGTCTGTAGCTGTTGATAGCTGCATTCCAGTCATGGAATTCATCCCTCCAAGTTTCAGTAATGGAAACTAGGGCATAGGTAGTACAAGAACACATAACACGTTGTGGGAATTATGACACTAGAAAAAATTATGCATTTGTATGGCAAATGCCCTGATAACTTTTTTGAAGTTGAGGTTCCATCCTCTTTACCTTCTGACTTAGTGCTACGATCCTCTGGAGGAAAATTTGGGAGTGATAATATTTGGCATCACGGAATCATTTAGGTTGGAAAAGACCTTTAAGTTCATTGAGTCCAACCATCTGCCCTCTTTCACACCCTGAAACTCCCTGCAGTTTCAAAGAAAGAATTATTTTTCTTGTGGGTTTTGTGTCAGTTTTGCTGAATTTTGGTTTTGGGGTTTTTTTTTGTTTATTTGTTAGTTGTTTGCTTTTGGGGTTTTTTTTTTTTGAGAACACATTTATGTATTGCTTTCTAGAATATAAAGATATGAGAATTTAAGGAATTGACTAAGAATGCATCCTGAGGTAAGGGAAATGAATCCTCTACTTGTAGAGCAGTTTGCATGAAAACTCCAGTGAGGAATGAGATGTAAGGAGCACAGCTTCTCAGTATTCCTACTTTTAACAGAGATGGTTTCATACTTTTTTGGAGCTGCCACTCTGATGTCTAATTCTCTGGGTATGGTGTGGAGGATTGTATCTAAGAATAAGTGGAATTTCACCAGGTGCCTAATATCAGAGGCTGAAGTTTTTCATTGCAGTAATCGTGTTCCATCATGAATGTAGCTGTGGATACCAGCATGCATTGAAGGCATCAGATAATTCCTTGATTCTCTGACAGCTTGAATCATCATTGCCTTCAGTATTGATCTATCATTGACTTATTTCCTCCGTTCTTTAGAGAAACACAGTCTCAGAGATATGTTCTCAATTTAATCCAAATTAAATGGAAAATATATAGACCAAATTTACAGTTAGACCACACCAGTTATTGGTCTCAAGTGCCAATGATCTATTTACAAGTTAATCTGAGACTGTAAAGCTTTAGGTACCAGAAATACCAGATGCAACTGTAGTAGGTGAGGTGGCACGTTAAGCAGCAGCAATAATGAGCCAAATACTGTTATGGTAAAACCCTGTGAAGTTCAAAGAGGACAGGCAGACACAGGGCTTTCCACTAACAGCAGAAAAAAGAGATGTTGACAGAGTGCTTATACAGGGTGAAGGTCCTGATATGGCAGCAGTATGAGAGCTGTGAGGGAGAAAGTAGTCATTAGACATGATCTGGAGAGGGTTTGGTAAGAGTGGAGAGCAGAGTGATGACAGCAAAGAGTCTTTATCCACTTGTTGCCACAAAAATCAGAGTAAGGCTTATCAAAATATCTGTGTACACAAAGGTGTCTTGAGGACAGGAGGAAACATCAACTGAGCATTTGCTTGTCATCAGTTATACAAGTAGTCAGTAACATTTACTCTCATTTTACTCTCATTTAGCTAATTTTTTCTCTGATTAAAGCAATCTACCTTGTAGTCCCACCCTGCTTTTGTAAGGGATTAGCAACATCAGAGCTGCTCCTCAAGGGAGGATGAGCCAGGAGTTGAGCCAGGAGTGGCATGGCACAAGCAGGGAATGTGAAATTACTGACCAGAAAAAAAATGAGCCAGACTAGTGTGGTAAAGGGAAAAGGTCCATCCGTGGTGCTAGACAAGGTGAGGTAATGAGTCATGTTCAGGGTCTGGCCAGCAAAAGCTGGGGCAAGTCTGGAAATGTGGCTACCGTGGCAGACTGAGAGCTCTCCAGAAGGCAGGGCTGGGGACTGGCCCTGCTGCAGCATCTCTGGTGCAGGGACCGGCAGCCCTGGGCTGGGCTGAAATGGTGGGGGCAGGGGGGATGAAAGCCCTGGGGGTCTGCACAGGGACAGAAAGGGATGGTAGCACCCTCAGGGTCCTGACAGCTTAACTAAATATCACCTCACTCCATTGACAATTCTTTTTATTGTATCTAAGCTGTTCTCAGTGCTTATTCTCTGAATGTTTCTAGCTGCAAAAGTGATCACATTTTTTTACTTTGAGTGGAGGAGAATCAATACCAAACATTTAATCTGAACTTTCTTGAACTTTGAAGGAAGTTACACACAGCTGCAAGTCCTGCATTTAAGAGCACTTCTCTTTGTGATTAGATTACAAAATAATCCTAATGATATTTCTATAATTGTATGGTTAGTAACATAACTCCATTTTGAAATGGGGCTTTAATGTGGATTAATCACTTATAGAATCCAGCTCTTCCTGCTACGGAACTAGTGTATACTATGTGCACCACAAAAGGAGCTTAGTCTGTATTCCTCTCCAGGGACAGGACCCTATGGCACGATAATTTCAGTGTCTGATTTTGAAAACCTTAATTCTACATCAGGAAAGGCTCTAGAATGGGAAGACAACATAGACAGCAGTGGATATCTAATATAACCAGGTAGGTTCATCACCCTCAGCTCAGCTTGCCATGTTCCCACTTGCCAGCTTCTGAGCTAGTGTTCTGACCAAGGAAGACGAGGCACCTGTGCTTGAGCTTTCTGAGCTGCAGTGCCAGTATTTAGAAAGGGGCAGGGAATGCTTTATCTGAACTCAATCTCTTTTAATGCAGAACAGTCCAGCTTCCTTTTCTTCACATGCTAAACACTAGAAATAACTATTTGAAGAAGTAATTTCTTGTTTGATTAATTTATCCTGTATCCCTTCAACTAGGTAGTTTTTCTGTGGATTGTTCTGGCTTTATACAACAGATTAATTTTTAATGTGTTTATGCTTCACTTTGCAAATATGGAATAAAATACTTTGTGTGATAGACAAACCTCAACACTTCATATTTTCCAGTTTTGTGCAATGCTTCTGATTTGAACACAGAAACTTCACAGATTTTCTAGGTCATACAGCAGTAAAGCCACTTATACCATTAATAGGGATGAGACTGTAAATTACACTTTCATATCTAAAAATTTAACAACCAAGAAAAATGCAGAAGGAGACAAGGTTTGGAGGAACAAAGCATATAAATTGTGATGTTTCCTTTCAGAAGAAACATGAATAATAATAAAATTCTGGTGTTCCCATCAGAAAGAAGGAAAATTTTTCTTTTCCCCCTCCTGTGTGTATGGGATACACTTACCATCCTATTGCAGTCAGAAGATTTTCTTTGTGCTTGGAGAATAAAATTGCCCAAGCAAGCTTTTATTCTAAAAGGGGAACTTTTACAAAATATACAGACTGAAAGGAGGGGGACGTAAGTCTTCATAAGGGAATAAACTAATTATGGCTGACTGGATCTTGAATATTTATAATGCAGCCAGTAGCAGCTCCCTTTGGGTCCCTTGTTTACCAAGTCTGTTGAATTTATATGCCCTGACAGGACACAAAGTTCTGAAAAGAGCTATGTGCATAACATCGGATATGGCTGGAATACTTACAGGCTCTGAGGCTTCATTCACTAAGGCTGTGTCTTTCTAAAAAAATACAAATTTGGAGTATCTTTACTGCTGAAAGTGTTTACAATGGATATCTAAAAAGGAAAATGCAGGAGGCTGAAAAAATTAGATGTAACATTTTGACAAAAAAGTTGACCTTTGCTCCCCTGATTATGCCAGGTTTTGCCTCGAAACCACTTCACTAAGCAAGGCACTAATCCCAACAGCCTGTCAAACCCCACATCACATTTCTGTCACTTTTCCTTATCACTGAAACATGATGCAGAAAGCAGCATTTCGTCTTTGAGGGGCAGTACAAAAGCAAGGCTTGCATCAGTGGCAGAATTGATGGCAGAAACAGACTGAAATGAGGCTCTGCCTTGGTGTGGGATCAAGCATCACACACATTCAAACAGGATTTATGAACGATTGTCCATCCAGGTGGCAAGTGAAATCTTTTTTCCCACTCCCCTACTATCTATACAGTAAATTGCCAACAAATCTTCCTGTGTGGCCTTTTAAAAGTAAGGAAGACAAAGAAGGGGAAAAAGTATTTAAAAATAACCTTTGAGAAAGAATAGCTTTGAAAAATGTAGTTGCAGCACGGTTGCACAACAGATTCAGTTGATATGAGATTGTGCTGTCAAAAAACTCCTTCTCACACAGCTTCTTCAAACACAGCCAGCCTGGACACTGAGCCAAGGGAAAGTCACAGAGACCTGAAATGGGAGCAGTATCATTTGTCAGAAACATCACGGATGGCCTGTGCTGATCTAAAATTCTGGGGTGAGGGTTGTGTTTTGGAGACTTTGGCTCATCACACATCCCAGGCATCATCTGCAGGGTGGCTAAGGAGGATGTTTTAATTGCAAGGCATTTGATTGACAGCTATGAGGAGGTGAATGACACTCCAGCCCATGTTGCACAGGTAGTGACTCAAACAGAAAGGAAGTGGAGCCTTCTCTTTCTTCTCCTTCATCTCTCCCTCAGACTGGCCCTGTGTGTGAGTGCAGATCCTTGCAAAGGTGGGTGATCTACTCTAGGCATGAAGAGTGAGCTTGTGATGGGCAGATATAGCAACTGCTATGAGGCATAGAGTGGTGATAAACACAATCTCTCTCAGGCAGAATAAGAGTGAAGAGAGGCTGTGGGGAGTAAACAAGTGGCTGGCGGACTTTGGAGTGACACAGTGGTGTGGTCACTGCTGGTCAGATGCTGCAGCCCCACAACTGTGTGGGTGACAGAACCAGGGACAGAACACACACGGTGCATCTTTTTACTGTAGTTTGACAAGTACACTCAATGACAGTGTGCTATATGCCCTTGCAAATGTGATTTGTTCAGTCTTCAGAAAGAGTGCTCTGTCACTCGAGATGGTAATACTTTTTGCTGGAAATTACCAAAAGCCCTAAAACGAAAACAAACAACACTATGTCTTTCATGGGTTTAAATGTGGGCGAAGTCATGAGATTTTAAGCTGATTTTATTTTAATGATGTTTAAAATGAGGACAAAGGTGTAAAAATCTGACACAAACATCTCTCGTGCTACCATCTTTGTAAAAATAGCCTGCAAGTTCCTATTCTTGGAAGAAGGTTTGTGAAACATATTCACAAAGCAGAAAATATTTTACCAGTTCACTGTGTTAATAAGTCTGCCCATTCCTTTCTGATACATCAAGGTAGATGAATGAACAGGGCTATCTGATAGCCTAAGGCTCAGGCTCACTCAGCACATTAAAAACTCCTAGGAATGGTGGGGGGAAAAACGAGTCAAGAAAAAATGACAGACATTGCTAAAAGAGAAAAGAATGGGTGCCCAGCACAGATTTGTTGTGCAAGACTTTTGGCATTAGCATTTTTCCTTTATGCTTTTTTAATGTCACATCACATTTAAAATCTGCTAAGCGTACAATGTGAAATAGTTCACAACTAATACAAAATCAGATAAATTCATTTAGAGAATCATGCTGGATTTAAAAATGATCCTGGGCCTCTGTGTGTTAGCTGTATGGAGTGCTGCTTGCTTCTCAGATCATCCTGACATTTCTGTGACAGCATTGACCAGCTACCTATGGCTGAGGATGTATCTCAGATGGTGGTAAAATCTAAGTCTTTACAGAAGGTATTTTTAAAAAAAATTAAATAATTTCCAGTTAAGAATTAAAATCTTGGGTTTTTGGTTTGGTTTTTTTTTTTTTTAAGGACACAAAAAAGAGAGAGGTAAAATGTAAAGCAAAGTAAAGCAGAATCATAATCATTGCTTGTTGTCCATATCTTGGGAGCAGTAAAGAGAAAAGCAATGCATGCCTTCCTAATGTGAGAAGCAGAAGTATCAAAGACATAAGTTGTCTGAGATTACAGATGTAGTATAATGTACCAACAGAAAAACCCTTCTGCATTGCCCTGCAAGTGGAAGAAGATTAGCACTTCTCATGAGTGGGTGGGAAATTCCCTAGCCATCCATCAGCTAGGTTTTTTTTTCTCCCAAATGATATTTTCCTGCATAGAAGTGAAGAGTGGTGTATTGCAATGCAGTGAAAGTATGAGGCATTGTAGGTGGCAATGATCCTGTGGGTTCTGATTCAGAGACAGATGCCTACGTGGCCAGGCCTGTTACCACCTGAAGCCAGTTCTGGTGCTGGCTGGGAGTAGAGAGGCAGCACACAGAGTTGCAGTATTAGCAGAAAGCTCAACTATTTTATAAAAATACAATATAGCCCAAGATTTCACTCAAGAAATGTTGGATACTTCCAGGTTTAGAAAAGAAAGCTTGTATTGTTTGTTTATACTGGTTGGTTTGTCAGCCTTGGTCTTCAAAATTTTCACTCTGTCACCAGTGCATAAAAATCACACAATTATTTATTTACTCACAGAGTGCATTTCAAATACCAACACATCTTGACTGCTGGTGTTATAATAAGTTTGTTATTCTACTCAAGATTTGTCCCTTGCCCAAAAGAACAGTGACATTATATTTCACTGGCTATTCCAGCAGAAGACATCAGGCAGAACATGTGGAATTGTTATGCTTTCTGAAATATGTTAACTATAGCTGCATTCTGGATTTCATTCCACACACTACACAGGCAAGCTCTTGTATGCTTTTCAGAGAAAACAAAGCAGACAATTGCTCACTTCTGAACGACGAAGTATGAATACAGTGCTTATTTTCACTCTCATTTTGCATCCCAGGAGTAAAACGAAACTCTTCAATTCATTGTTGAAGTGTGCTAGATGTTTATTTACTTTGATCAGATGAAAGGATGATATTTCAAAAGTGTGTACCCATATATTCCAGTTTTGTAGAGTTTCTGATGCTGAAAGGCTCTGTGTTGGCTTTGGGGATAAAGTAAATCATATGCTTTCTGCTTGGCTGTTTATCATTCATGCAGTCTCCTATTGTTAGAATTCCCTGAACCAACTAAGTGTTTATAACTGCGTACTTAAGACTGCTTTTCAGAGTCCTCAGTATGGCATAAGAATATGTTATGGTTGTGACTACTCTAATACATTAGTTCCTGAATCCTATTATGGGGCGAATGCTTTAAATGTTTGTTTCTTTCATCTTCTTCAGCTGTGTCAGTAGTAATTTCCAGTTTATTTTCTAGGGGGTATTAGACGACCTACTGAGATAAGACATAGTGAAGTTAATTCTCATTCTAAATGCAATACATCTAAAAATAAATCTCAGTGTTTTCATATGGAGAAAAAGCAGAAGCATAGCAGCACCAGACACTTTTAAAATGTAAAACTTCATGTAAAAATTTCAAAGCGCATCCTTACAAGTAGACACAAAATATCTGACTGAGGAACTAAATTTCTGAATTGTCGTATAAATTACCCAGATACATAAGGAGGATGAAAATAGCTGTGTAATGAGTGTAAGAAACTGTGGCAATATTTCAAGGTCAAGTGTATTGCACTTTGTAAATCTGTAATAATTCTTAAAATTTGCACTTTTGCTTAGCATATTCTCTTCTCAGTCTGTGTTTATTATGCTGAATGGCTCCTGAATATTCAAGAAAATGGAGTTTGACACAATTGGAAGCAAGTTACAGCAAGAAAGTGCCTTTTACCTAATGTGGCATAGTTGTACACTTACCAAATCATAGAACATATCATAGAACGGTTTGGGTTGGAAGGGACCTTAAAAATAACCAAGTTACAAACCCCATGCCATGGGCAGAGGTATCTCTTACTAGACCAGATTGCTCAGAGCCCCATCTGACCAGGTCTTGAACACCTCCAGGGATGGGGCATCCACAACTTCTCTGGACGACCTGTTACAGTACCTCACGACCATCACAGTAAAGAATTTCTTCTCTGTATCGAATCAAAACCTACCTTCTTTCAATTCAATTTAAAGACATGCCCCCTTATCCTACCACTAGATGCTCTTGTAAAAATGTCCCTCTCCAGCTTTCTTGTAGGCCTTCTTTAGGTACTGGAAGGCTGCTGTAGGTCTCCTGGATCCTTCTTTTCTCCAGGCTGAACAGCCCCAACTCTCGGCCTGTTTTCACTGGACAAGTGCTCCAGCTCTCTGATCATCTTTGTGGCCTTCTCTGCATCTGTTCCAACATGTCCATGCCTACTTACCCTGAGGACCCCAGAGTTGGAGGCAGTGCTCCTGGTGGAGTCTCATGAGAGAAAAGCAGAGGGGCAGAATCTCCTCTATTGACCTACTGGCCACAGAGATTTTGGTGCAGGCCAGGATGTAGTTGGCTCTCTGGTCTGTGAGAGAAGATTGCTGGGTCATGTTTTGCTTCTCATCCACCAACACCCCAAGTCCTCCTAAGGGCTGGTCTCAACCCATTTTCCACCCAGCCTGTATTTGTTCTTGGGGCGCTCCACCCTCACGCAAGACCTTGCCCTTGGCCTTGTTGAACTTCAGGAGGTTCTCACAGCCCCACTTATGAAGCCTGTCCAGGTCCCTCTGGATGGCATCCCTTCCCTCCATCCTGTCAACCACCAGCTTGGTGTAGTCAGCAAACTGCTGAGGGTGCACTCAATCCCACTGTCCATGTCACTGACAAAGCTGTTAAACAGTGCCAGTACCAGCCCCTGTGGAACGCCAGTCATCACTGCTCTCCACTTGGACATTGAGCCATTGACCACAACACTTTGAGCGCCACTATCCAGCATATTATTTGTCCATCTGTTAAATCCATCTCCCCAGTTAGAGTGTTGCCTTTTCAGCCCCTAAAAATTAAGAGCCAAACAACATTAGGTGATAAAATACGGTTACCAATTTAATGAAGGTCCTTCAGGTGCACCACACGCTGAGAATGCCCACCAAAGATGCACACGTGACATAGAGCAAGTACAGTCTTATAAATTTAATAAATTAGCATAACTGACAAGAATCCCCAATTAGGAACACGGGTGATAAAGCAATTGACATGAACCTCCAATTAGGAACACAGTTGATGAAGTAATTCCCCATTGGCTCGAACCTCTCCGAGACCCCCCTCCATTGGTATTTGTTATGAGAAATGTCTCTGGATGATGCCTGCTGTTTATGGGAAAGTGTATTGGGAAGGTGTCTTGTCCTTGCTTACCAGAAGAAGCTTAGACCAGGCATGGCCCTCAGTAATTTGTTCATCTAATAAGAAAAGTACTGAGGCACTGAAGTTAGGAGACTATAACTATATAATAACATACGAATATATATATATATAAAAATATGAAGAATAAAAGCAAAAATCATTTTGGCAAGAAGAGAAAAGGATGTCTTGAGTGACAGTGTCAAATGCTTTGCATAAATCTTAGGTGAGCTTTAATTAAAAACAAAGGAGGCTCGCTCCCCGTTTTTATAGTTTAAACCCCAAGCTCCTCGTAGGTGCTTATAAGTAAGACACGTTTTTCCGTAATCCACTTGTTTTCAGTTGAAGAAATACAATAAAATGGACGTGTTAGGGTACAAGAGGAGAATTATAACTTGGCATCATACAGGAGCTGCAGACAGTAAATAACTTCATTCTCTCCTATGTGTTATATTACCTGTTCAGACATGTGGCTAGATTGGTTGTCAGGGCCCTACACATCCCCTCCTCATCTGTTTGCTGTGTTGCTAACATTGCCTGGATTGTTTTTTGTTTTGCTGTTTAAACATAATGTTTAGGCACACTGTATTTTCTTCTTATTCAGTTGCATGCTATTCCATACTAAGAGTCAAATCTTTTGTGAAATCATTGGGAAATCAGAGAATGTCACAAAACCCCCTCTTTCTTTTTCAATAAGAATGCTGTACTCTTTCAGGGGAAATTCCTGAAGCATGACCATGTTGTCATTCAGACTGAATTTTCTCAAAATCTATGCTTTGACAGAAGAGGCTATAATTTTTTCATCTGTAATATTTTAAAGATCTTCTCTAAAGTCTCTGACACCCGTGCATCTCCTGTCATGATAACTGAAGTACACATGCAACTAGTAATTAATAAGAATGCTAGGTAACCATCTGGCAAGAGTATTTCTAGGTTTTGTGTCTATATAAAATAGATCAAGAGCATGTGCAAAAACAGTGTGGAAAATGAAGAGCAGAAGAAGTACTGGTTCAAATTAGCTGAGTAGAGAGGGTGTGAGTCAGCCACGAGACAGACCATACTGAGTTCAGTCCAAAGGTGAAGCTCTGTCGGTGGCTGGCAGCAGCAGCAAAATAAGGGTATTTAAAGATGGCAGAGATGGAAGGCTCTTTCCCAAAGTCCACTTTCTTCTGGCAAAAGTGAGTGTCACTATCCTTACCTCACAAAAGGAATATTTTTTGGTAGTTGGGTAAAGTGTCTCTCCAATAGTCACAGGGAAATACTGTTCGATTCCTTCGCAACGCTGGAGATATGGATGATGCTTCAACATTGCAATGAGTTCAACATTTACCCAGACTTGCAGCCTTCACTGCTCTTCCTATTTAGAAGTAGTGGTCAGAATTAAATAAAATTAACAAGCTGGATTGCTTCGATCTTATTTGACTGATACCGAAGATGAGACAGGCTTTCTAGGCAAGGACTGTAATAGCAAAGGAAGTTCTACGTGCAGCTCTCTTCCTCGTTCTTCAGAACATAACTGAATTACAGATATTTGAGGAGATATTTTAAGGGTTTTCTGCATGTGTACTGTTGGCATTGAAGAGGCTTTAATACAGAGAAAAGCTTTAAAGATTGTTCTGAATTTTTAAGTAAAACAGAGTCCAGCAGCTCTTTGTGAGGATAATTACATGGAGTGGGTTTGTCTGAACTGTGTTTCAGAGAAATAAAATACTCCTCAGATAGCACTTTCTAGTCTGCAGTTTTTGGCACTTTTAGCTTCTCTAAATGAGATGCTTTAATCAGAAATAGGATTATGTAAACCCAGTACTTGACAGCTCCCATTTTTAATACATAGAAGGAAATGATTCTGTTTAAGATCACCAAAAAATATGAAAATTACTTGAAAAAGTAGTCTTACTGACCTTCCTTTTCTTAAGATAATAAAAGTAAATTTGATCAGATTTTACTGAGCATTGTCATAAAATTTTGATGACCCATGTAAAATAGAACTTCAAAGGAGTAGAGGAACAACTGAAACTACTGATACCACCATGAGACATGACTTGACTTGGGATAAGGAATAAGATGAAGCAAAATTAGGTCTCTCTTTTAATAACACCCAAATGACAATGCTCAGGACATAACAAAGCTATACTGGAAAAGAAGATGCCTGTAAGAGCACATGAATGCAAGAGTCCAAAATTTTTCAAAAGAGAAAAGATACTTTGATTTGTAAAGGCAAAAGACTTTATGCAACATTATAAAGAAAATTTGAACATTTTTGCTTTTTACATAGTGAAAATATGAATGAATGCTACAAACAAAAATTATAGCCATGGAGTTTCATAAATTAAAGAAAAAAAAAATTATTTTTATTTCCTGTAAGAGAACATCAGCCCTAAAAAAGTGTTGTTAACAACTCATTTCAGCTCTGGTCTGCTACAGTCAGAGCTTTTGCAGGTCCTGTTGTGCATCCTAATGGCTGAGAAATTGAGATTTAATGAAATATTTCTGTACATGAATGAAAAAATTAATGCAGTTTTGGGGGAAAGAGATGCAATTTAATTTAATTTTTCTTCTTGTGACATGTACTAAAAGCCACCATAATATAGTCTGCTTATTGTTCTGGACATTCAAATGATGAAGAGATTCAGTTGCAAGAAGTTTTGTGCTTAAAAGCAACTTATTCAGTAAGATCAAAATGATATAGTATCTGTCTCCACTCTTCTGCTGATCATGAAGCTGGCTTGACAGAACTCCTTGATGAATAACTGCTACAGTTTTAGATGTAATTTAAAAAATTTCAATGTTTTGGTCATTCTAAATGATGAAAATAATTGGAACGTTGCTGAAGTGCTGACTGACAATTCAGACTTGGTCTTTTGTGTTGGTATCGCTGATTAAGGTAGAATTTTTACTGATAGCTTTTAGGACAATTCTCCTATTTAATACAGCATTTTAATATAAAAATTAAACTGCTGTTGTTGAAGTGAATAACTTCAGTCTTCTAAATGTGAGGCAGACTTTGCAGTGGTTGAGATATGACAGGAACAGGAAAGTAACCAGAAAGTATCTGAGTAGAACCTGCATCATAGCTATGTTGACTGTACTCATCACATCACCACAGACCATTGCTGGGTAATGCAGGGCAGTTATTTTCAGACTGGGGCACAAAGATTTGTAAACATTAAAAGGATCCAGTTATGTGATGAGCCTTTAGCCCCTTGTCCTTGAGCTGCAGTTAACTGAACTCACATTAGTCCATTAAATTATATGATTGTGTCAAATCCCCAAGAGAAACAATTAGTGGTTAATTTCTTTTCAAGTATGATACTTTAGAAAATGGCATTTGTAAACAAATATGATGCTATTTCATTATCTAGCCATTATATCTCCCAAAATGGCAGGCTTTTTCAATAAATCAAACTGAATTTAGTATCTTGTTCTGAAGCATCAGGAATAATGTCCCTTTTTGAGATCTTGTGATATTTCAAGTTCAGGACAGAGGAACTGAAAGTACTGAGTCATGCATATACTGATTTTGCTAGCACCCTGCACAGACTACAGTGCTAGAATGTCAGAATTTAGTGCGTCAGAATTTTTAATTAAAAAATAGAGAGAAATTGATTATTACTAATGTGAGTCAAGCACTATTTTACTGGGCAGCTTAGTATTTAAGACACAAAGTATAAAAGAGGACAAACGAATCTCATGTGAAAAACTCTCCTAGAGACCCAGGTTTTCAAAGTTTTGAAAGGAAATCTTATGACATTGTCAATGTTGACTAGAATATTTATAATATATAAATGCTCAGTAAGAAATATGGAATAATATAAAAATGTTGTAAGGAGATTGAAAGCATCTGTACCCTAACTGCAATCTTATCTCATCTCCTGTTTGTTTGCCATTGTACAGACATGGCTGAATTGGGCTTGCTTATAAGAGTCTGGGCTACTGCCAGTCTTTTTGGCAGCCTTACCCTCCTTAACCTTCTCTCTAAAGCAGGACAGGCTACTTTTTTCAACTCCTGTTGACAAGAGTTCCACTTCTTTCCTGTGTTCCTCACTGGAGGGCATGGGAAATCATTCCTGATTGAACAACCAGAAGCCAGACCCAATATCCCCCTTCTGTTGTCTGTGCTCAGATGAGTAGTGAATAAAGCAACCAGGTCTTCTTGCAGGGGAAAAAAATCTAATCCAGTCAGGGCTTGATGATGGAACAAGTCAGAAGGTCTCTCAGGATGGGGAGTCAGGAGTCACAGATTAAAAAATAATTACAGCAACAGACTTGTGATGCAAGGTGTTCTCAGGAACTTTCTGGACTTCTTTTGAAAAAGAAAAGAAGATATTGGCAGGAACTGCAATTGGTAAGACTAGCAGAGCATAGCAAGTCTTTACAAAATCATTTTCCTTAGCTAAAGCTTCTGGCACTTGAAATGGTAAAAGGGCAGCTATAGTTTAGCTCACAAAGGTGCTACATTTTAGTCAGAATGCGAGAAAATGTGGACAGATTTAAAGTAAGTAACAGGAATTCAACATTTGGGGACTGGATTATACTAGGCACATCAATCCTGCCCTTTTTCACTCAGCTCCCTGTCTGAGCACTACATATAAATAGGGATGCAAGGTAGTTTCTTCTGCTAACTGAATGGCTCAGGCCATTGTGCAGGTAATCAGAACAGTGTGCGTTATAATTCTGGAATTGCATCAGGAGCTGGTGGCTGGTGCGATAGCAAGGGAACTCCCACCTTCCTAGTTACCTCTGGTCACAGGTCTCTTTAGCTCATGAAAAAGCTTTGCATCTTCATGCAGTCATGCAGACATGCTGCAAATTTCAGAGTCTGGGCACAAAGAATATTCCTTTGACTGTTATCCCTCACCTGCCTCCTGTTTGTCCTGTTGCAAACACCATGGACTTGCCCATGGACCGTGGGTCACGTGCATTTGGGGCCCATGGGCTGGATATATTTTTAACATGTGGTCACAGCACGGCAGAAAAGTGCCATAAGCTGCATGTGCAGTCAACAGCAGAGGTGTGGGTACAAAGAGATCTTTCTAGCAAGTCCATTTATATCTCTGCTGCAGTTAAAGAAGCAGGTATTCTTGTCTTATGAGAATGTGTGTACAGTGTCATGCTCTGGGACTGGACGCAACACTCTTTTCTGTGTTTGGAAAGAGCCTGTTCTCCTCGGCCTCAGTGATACACATGCAAAACCTCACCCCATGGTTTTTAACTAGGAGTCCCAGCTCCCTGTATAGCATCTGGATTCCAAAACTGCTCACTCATCCCCAAAGAATTTTGAGTCATGAAAAAAACCTAACTGGCCAGGCACAAGGCCCTGAACACTTGTTTGCAATCATCTGTAATGAGAAATTTTTGTCACGGTACCTGGCAAAATTCTGGGTCAGCTGAGATACCACCTGGCAGTGACAAGGCCCAGTCTGTAGGACAGGTTGAGTTTGGGACTTAGTACATGCTTTGGGATGTAGACACCCCTTCTAGCAGGTCTGATGTTTCTGGCACAAAACATCATGGGATCAATTCTGTTTGCTTTGAGTTGGCACTCGTCAGTGAGCTCAGCAACCTCTAAACTTGCCATGTCCTTCGTACACAAGCAGTTCTCTCCCTCTAGAGCAGTTCTGAAAGGGAACTGTGAATGGCCAAGGAGGCTTTCAGCAGGCAGATAAATTATCCTCCTTCCTATTTGTATGGATAATTTGTCTTAAGAACAGTAATGACAATAGTGTACTTGTTATAATATTCTTTCCTTCCCAAGCAAGTTATTTTTGGAAGATATAATGCAGTTCAGACTGATGGTCCATGCTGCCACAGTTTGATTTCAGTCAAAGGATTTATCCTTTTGTATTCCCACATCCTCTTGTCTCTTTCAGTTCTACCTAACGAGAATGCTCTTGTAGCTAAAGGCAGGAAGAAATCTGTCACATACACAGCTCTCCCTCCAGCATGCCTTCCCCCTCTCTTCGTCTTGCTCTCTCTCCTTTAATTGGGCTAGAGAGAAAACATTAAGCGATTTCTCTCCCTCTTTCCCCTCATTAGGTTAACGATGACATATTCTGTTTCCAGAGTGTCTGCAGGAGCACGGTATAGCAGCTACTGCTCGTTATTAACACCAGAGGACGAAAAAGCTGGTGGCTTGATCCGGAATTTATGTAGATGCATGTAAATGAGAAGACATTTCCTTGGAATCAGATGTAACACAGAAGGGAAAAATCAATGGGGAGAATTTCAGAACCTGGCTTGGTGGTGTTTTGAGCCTCTGAAAGTGCTCATATTATCTTATAACCTTATTGTTCCTAACTAAGGTAGGCCTTGGGTACAATGATATACACAGAAAAACCTCAGGCTTTTAACATAATTTTTTCATACTTTATTTTACCTGATTTAATCTACCACTTTTCCAGTTTGTTTTTATCACTTTTATCTATATACTGACAAAGCCATGTGCAACAAATTCAACATTTTTTCCATACACATGAAATTAGAACGGTTCTTTCTTTTTACCCAGCCTCCCTACTTTTTATTTACTTCATTTATTGTCCTTCCTTCCTTCCTTCCTGCCTGCTTTTCTTTCTTCACTTTGGAAAAAGGTACTAATGAGCTCGAATAACATCTCTATACTTCAGTTACTGCTGATAAATGCAATCAAACTTTTCACCCACTTTTTACTACTTTTTATCCTACAGTCACATTACTCACCTATTTGTCTATAGAGTTAAAAAGAAAATAAAATTGATAATTAACCCACAAACAGTACAGGTTTCTGTACACCAACGGAAAATTAGGTTTAATTGCTGATTTGGACATGGTAGGCTGAGGTAAAAGAAGAAATTTTATTTAATATTCATCAGAGTGAAGAAGGTATAAATGCAAAATGGATATATTCAATAGTCACTGACTGCAACTCATTTAACAGGATTATTAGAAACAAAAGTTCCTATACATTTGAATCTTGAATTTTAATGTGTCTATTGACTTTCATCAGAGGTATTTAAGCATCGATTAGTTAGCAAAGCCTCATATTATGTCTGATAGTGAGAAATAATAGGACCTTCATACAAAAGAATAAACTGAGGCACAGAGTAAAAGTGGCTACTAGAAGTTCACAGAATAATCACAGTTATATTAAAATAGACTAAAACTGAGAACATCTTGGATGAAACTGGAGCTCCATGTGGGTCATGTGTATCTTCTCCTTTAGAACAGCATTTGGTTTGATCTCCTTTTGTCTTCTTCCACCCCAAGCGAAAGCCCGCAGGGTGTTCTGCTGGCCAGCATCAGTGGGCAGGCATCAGTGTCCCTGAGATGTGTCTGACCCTCTGTCCAGAGGTGTCACTTCCAGAGATAGGACACAGTAATATGCGTGATCACAGACATTACAGGCAAATAGAGTGTCAAGATCTGACTGTGTTCCTGTGAAATATGTGAAAAACAAAGGATGGTTTCAGTGAAGGATGAGCTGAACCCAGCATCCCAAGCCAGCAGAGCTTGCAAAGAAGTCTCCATGCTGATTCAATCACTGGCCTCTCTGCCAAGACTGTCAGCAAAGGTGCCAATTAGTGCCAGTTGTGATGATGATTTTTGTGATGCCAGCACCTGTCCACTATGAACTGGACTGTGACCACCCTCACATTTCCCATTAGATGCTGAGCAGCTGTCAGGTGGTAGCAGCGCTGAATGATGTATTAGCTTCTGAGCACATCAGTAAATCAGACAGGCTGCATTGTGTCTAAAATGCCTTTCATGTCAAATTATTTTAATCTCTCTTTAATAATGCAACTGACTTTGTTCCTTTGGTTTTAGTCTGTTTTCTAGCTCATGGATTATTTATTCATATAATACCAAATAACACTGTGTGACAAAACAAAACAAATTCAAATGCAAGTATAACAAGAATTTCAGCTGTAGGCACAAAAATCACACTTGCAAAAATGTACTTACATAGCCTTTTAGCAGCATTTGGAGGTGTAAGTTCTGTAATTATAAGCCTATCTGACTTCATGCACAATGCCAGCTTGATGAACAGAGACCTGTACAGAGGAATGTTTGCAGTGGACATGTAGAGTTTTTAGTGTGTGCAGATTTGAATACTGTGCATCAATTCAGTCTGGAGAACAAAAGCAGCTTTTTAAATGCAGATGCAAACCAGGCATGTGTGCATACATGTGCTGAGATCCTGACCAGGAGACCACTGTACACGGGGAGTTAGTGACCCACACAGCCACTGCCCCGAACAGGCGCGGGCCCGCACTGTGCTGTGCACACGGAATGTGCTGTGCACACAGAACGTGCTGTGCACACAGTGTGACCTTCAGGTCTGCACTGTGCCGTGCACATCCTCTGCCCACAGGACAAGCCTGGCTGGCCAGTTGTAATGAAGGAGCCTGTGGGCAGCTGCCACTGGGCCACACCAACTGTACCTCCTTGCCTTTATCTAAAACAGCTGCAACAAATTCCCATGTGCATATCCTTTTCTTTTTTTTGACAGTGAAAATGATTAATGGAGTTCTTTTGTTTTAGAAAAACCATACAGGAACTCGGAAGACTGAAATATTGGGTAATCTTTACACGGACAAGATCTGCATGGGATGCTGAGCCCTGCACGGAGGCCCATTTGATGGTGCGTAACTCCGGCTTCCCAGCATCTGAAAGGACGTAAGATCATCTGTGCTAACCTCTTTTTCTTTAAAGTGTTAGCTGCAATAAATGGTACTTTAAAGCATATTTCACAGAGTCTGAGTGTCCTTCTGACTGGGGTTACAATGAGCCAGCAACTCCTGGTGCAAAATCCTATGTGTGGGAATGTGTGTGCTGCACATGGTCTGTTGTGCTTTGATGTGTCTCTTTTGTGATCTTGCTTCAATATGACATCTTGCCATCAGCCTCATTTTTTTTTCCATCTGCTGATAATTTAATGAAAATACTTCACAGAGGATTACGTGATCCTTTGCTTTGAGATGTTCTCATGGGTTCACAGGTCCAACATTTTACACACAACTCCTATTCTTCACCTGCCTCACTGAAGAAAGACTTCATGCAAATGCCCAACAACCACATTATTTACTGAATATAACTGATGAAAGGAGGTGTCTCTTAAAGTTCAGCTTCAAACTCTTGTATTGGTTCATAAGATGCACTTGACTATTTTGGTAATTTTTCAAAAAAGAATGACTGTGATCACCTAGTGAAAAAAATCAATTTCATAGAATAACAAAATAAGGCTGCATAATATGTTCAAGGTGCTCCCCATGTTAAATAGTGTGTGACACAGTAACAGCATTTTGCATAATCATGAAACTGAAAACAATGTAACAAACCCTACTGCCTTCATCTGATGTATTGGACTCACTCTCTGAGAAAATCTGGAGTTTGTGTGACTACACGTTGAGTCTCCCCCTCAACACCCTGGATCCTCTACTCAGCCATTCCTTAAACATGATCTGTTAAAACATGGATACAACAGCATGTATTTTATTTTTTCATGTAAAAGTAGATATGATCAGAGTTCTTAGTAATTCAAATTATAAAAAGTCACACTTATATTGTGAATAAAAATTAGGAACTGAAAAAATAGTTTTGCTTGTTATTTTCTGTAGGCTGCATATTGGATGGCTGATATATTTCCTTAGGAAGCAGAAAAGAGCTATTTGTAGTCATTCCAGTTTCAAGGACTATTAGCTAAATAACAAGGAACTTGAGAAAAACTTGTATCTAGTGGATTTTTTCTAGACACACAGAAAAACATTAATTTCTGTAGACACTTATGAAATCAACACCCATTAGGGATTTTTGTCTGTAGTTCTGCAAATCCTTTGAAGTTTCAAAATAGGTTGCACACTGCCAATGCATTGAAAAGCTATCCTGCTTTATAGCTGCAAAACAAAGGATGAAAAATACAATCTCCAGTGGAAAATAGAATCACCTAAGAAAAAAAACCACAGTGGAAATATATATATACACACACACACAAACATACATATACATTCACTCAAGATGCTGAAAACATATTTTGTATATGCTCATTTTGTCTCTCTTGACCAAAGCAGAATGGCTTTTCTCAGCAAGATGCTGCATGTAATGTACCATGGAGAAGTTTTTTTTCAAATGTACTCTCCAGATGGTGTGGGAAAAAGAGCTTCGACACCATTTCTAATTGTGAGTTTTTTGCAAATCCATGTAGGTCTACTTCAGCTAGCAATACTTCATGACTTCTTTTATTTTTGGAATAATATAAAATGTTTTCTTTAATAATTAGTATCTTTAAAATCTAACATACATTCTTATGTAACACTGGATTTATCATATCTCACGTGGACTGCATGTAAGTAACTAATACAGGTGCATGCCATATACTGATTTTTTTTTATTTTTAAACACAGCATTTGTTCAGTTGCCATAATAACATTTAACATGAGGACCCTGATGGTGTACTTTAGAGTTAAAATACAACATCCAGTTCCAGAAGATTTTTTTCTCCCCTTAGACCTAGAAAATAAAAGGAAGAGTCTTCATGCAGATAATGATTTAAGGTAGCAAATTCTGACACTTCTTATATTAAAACAACCTATGGGATATACTACAAATTCCTTTGCCTTCAAATAGTTCCATACCTTCAGGGACTCTCCAAAGCAGGACATATGCAATGTGTTGTGTGTTGGAATACATTATCTCTGTTCTTAGGTTATTCAAAGGGAAGCTGGAAAATCTACATTTTCAGCAGTGCTGAAGCAGTGTGTTATTTGTTCAACACAGTTAGTATGTGGCAAAACTCACTGTACAGTGTACCTTCTCTTAACATATTCAGGACTAGAAAATATTAATGGAAAATGGGTCATATGAGCAGGAAAGTGTGTTGTAAAAGAACTGAAACAAACAGGATGTGTGCTGGCTCTCTGGTTGGCTTAGGTTTCTGAAATCTAGACAGAATCCACAGCCTGGCCAACAAAACAGAAAGAGATTTATTCTGTGTCACTTCATCATCTTGTTACAATCTTTGCCATAGGAAAGGAAGAGAGAACCTTGTGCCATTTTCAGTTCTTGTTTAATATCTTCTTCACAGGAAAATGCTGCCAGGATATTAAACTCATCTGTTCTTTTGGATAATAAGGATGTAATGTACCATTCTGACCTTTCCAAATGCTGTGTTTCAAATAACTGTTCATTAGATTTTTTTTTTCTTGATTAAAGTCTCACTAACCTGTAGAAACAGAATGAAATAAGACCTCGTCAAGACATAGCATATCAAGAATGATCAAAACAAAACCACACGTATGTATAGCCCAAGGGCTATAACAGATATTAACTCTTTGTGTGCTATATGATTGCTATGTGCACTCATAACCGAGAAGCTAAAATGGTGTCTATTTAAATTTTTCACATGCTAATTTAGAATTGCAAGTCAAAGAACTTTTATTTTGTTCAAAGTTTAATTATGAGAATAAGAAAGACTCCCTCTCTGGAATCCCGTAGAAAAGTTTCAAAGATGAAGTCATAAGTGAACTGAATTATAATCCTCAAATGGAAATGTAATTAAATGATAAAATATACATGACTGAGGGCCAGATTCTCTTAACCTTATTCATCTTTATTTAGACTCTTAAATTTAGCAATAGGTATTATGGGCAGAGGAAATTATACATTATTTTCTAGTCTAACCTCCTATGTGGTCCCAAAATGTTATCTCTCAGCCTCTGTAGCTTCTGTATGAGATGCAGCATATCTTTCTGAGAGACACAGATGGCTCCAATGGTTGAAAACTCTCATTGTTAATTTGGTGATGGGGAAACAGACTGAAATTCTTGGCTCCAGCTAATTACACATTCCTTCCTCCTAAATTAGAGACCTCTTAACTGTCAGAAATACTTTTTGCCTGTAGGTATGTAAAGGCTGTAGTCAAGTTACTTCTCAGTCTTTTCTTGACAGAATCCATAGCTAAGAACTTATTTTGTGCTTCACTACTAGTGTATTTTCCTGATTTTTTTATTTTCAAAATTCTTTTCTGTGCATCTTTTTGATTTTCCATGTTTTCCAACAAACTATAAAGGCACATGGCTGTCCAGTAAGTCTCACAAATGTGGTGAATAAAAACTCAGCTATTTTCTGAATACTGTTTACATATTTACTCTTACAAAGATTACAGTTATCTTCTCATAGTTCATATCCAACTTACATATAGAGTGACACTCTGTCCTTCTCAAAAGGAATAACTTTCTGAATAACTCAGGATTAAAGCATACTTAAACCAAAATAAACTATTAATTTAAGCAAGAAATAAGACACAAGCTGTCCCTTTGTATACAATTAAAAGTAAGTCAATACACTACTCCCTTGTGTTCACAGTTTAATTGTGTTATCTCTAGGTGTCCATATTAATGGGGCTTTAAACGGGAAGCTTAACACTTTAGGCTGGTTTCTACTTTCTTTTTAACAGTGAAGTGCTTTTGCCTAGAGTTTATCCTCTGCTGAGGAGAGCTGCCCAGCCTTGGGACTGGTGTTACAGAACGAGGTACTCGCTCAATGGTGATAAAATGGCTGCTACTGGTGCTCCTGAGAGAGAGTAACTCAGCGTTGGTGTGGATGTTATGGATGCCTCCTGAGGGACTGCACCATCTATCAGAGCAATTGCTTAACTGTTGTTTACTTCTTCTGGATGTGTGGATCACTATGCATTTTAAAAGCACCAGGTAAGAATCTCTCTACTAGCACTTTTGAAACCAAAAGACACAATAGGAAAAAATATGTTGTTGTAACAGAGGAAACCGCCTAGTCTGGGCAGCAATTTCTTTTAAGTGGTGTGTCTCACACCCACAGGTATTAAGAGATGAACATAGGGATGCAATGACAGGTAACAACTCACATGATTCTCTGTAGGAAAAACAGATTAGTATCATCAAAAAGAGCAATAGCCTGAAGTTCTGTGTATAATACACTTGCTTAGATACGGGTTTTTTTTTTCCCTGAGCCTGAACATTAGTATTAATGAAAAACACATTTCCCTAGAAAAGAAGCAGAACTCCAAGAAGTAGTTGTAGCTGCAGGTTATACCAATTGGTTTCTGCTTTAATGCTGGGTCCCAGGAGAAGGCAAGTCATCAATCAGGAAGGGTTTACAATAAATCTAGATACTATTTTCTCACTTTTGATTCATATAGACAACTCAGTATCAAAAGGAAGTAGCAAAGCCAAAGCAAGTAATTTAAGAACGTTTCAGAGATCTAGTATTCATATGGATGCACGGTTTTACCAGGCAATGCACACACACATAGTGACCGAAATGTAAATTTACAATCTCTTCTAGTGTTTACATATTTGAAATAACTGTATGGCACATCAGCATCAACTATCCTGTTCTGCCTGAGGTTCCCTCAAGCCATTCCTATCGGAGGCACTAAAGGCTACGTGTATGAACTAATTACTGTGTCTAACCTCAAGTAACCAGAGAAACCATGAGAACCTCCTGTTGAATCTAGAGATTCCTTGGAGGAAACATTTCTCCTCTGTCTTGATAAACTGCAGTCCTTGGCATGCTTTTCTAGCAGGGCAATACATGGAAAAAAGACTGGAACTCCACAGCACTGTGCATGGATACTTTGCCCATCTACATGTGGTAATCTGAATCTGTTTAAGTATCATGAATATTTTGTATTGAGCTATTACAAAACCAGTCTCCCATACAATGGAGCCACAAGGCTCTTCCTCTTCTCAGACTGAGATTTCAGTCACTTACCCTATTCAAAATGCTACATGGACAACTACACAAATACATCATTGACAGTCGGACTATGCACCTTCATTTTTCATCTTAATATTAAGCCTACATAAACTTCAGCATCATTGATTTTATGTTTCCATGGGACTCTGAAAAAATGGTCCAGAGAACAACAAATGAACAAATAGCATTCAAAATGAGAAGGAAGAAAGAGTGGAGTCTAATTAAACAAGTGTGTAAAATTGGCGTGTTATTTTGACAGCATCAACTAGTGACAGCTTAATTTTCAGGACATTCTCTTTTTTACTTTGAAAAATAAAATTTATGTAGTAAATTTAGTTTTCTTGCCGGGCCCTTGAAGAAAGGATAGAAATTTTACATGACAGGAGATCTCATTTTTATGAGACATTTTTTGTGTCCACAATTATTTTAGCTGTAAGCCAAAGCCATGAAAATTAATTTAATTTTATCAATGGATTGTAACATCAAGGTTTTTCTTACTTTTTCTTTATTTTCTTTTTCCTTCTGGTTTCTTTTCTGTTTTTTAAAATTTTGGGGTTTTTTGAAAAATCATACAATTTTCTCAAAGATAAAGTAGTTCAGCCTCTTCTCTTAAGATATTAACTATGTATGCATCCTATAGGAATCAGCTTTCCTGGTAGCTGGATAAATTTCCTAGTAGCAGGGAGATATTTACATATTCAATTTTTGTTTGAAGTTAGATGTCAAGCAAGTTTCTTAAGACTCAGTTATCCAAATCCCACTTTATGCTTGCTTGGAAAACCATTAGGTCCTTGTATTTGCTTTCATTTAATGAAAATTTCCTTTAGTTTTTGTAAGCAATGAAGCAGTCCTTAATCACTGACCCCTTTTGATAAAAGACAAGCCTTTTAATTTCTGCAAGGTATTTGTTAACCTTGCAGTATTCATCAAAGTGTCTTGCAGGTACACCTCATGCATACAGGTAGTCAAACTGCACAACAATGATGAAGTAAACTTCGCTACTTAAAATGCAAATGACTAAAATTTCCAAAGTACCTTTGTAATTCTACAAGTATTATTTGTAAGGTTTTTTTTAAAAAAATGTGGCTTTAGTGTTCACAAATAAAAATACAAACAACAATAAAAACAAAAGCACAGTAAGAACCCTGGACAGGTTCTACTAATGGTGGCTGTGATTGACCATATTTTGCATTTAATGAAATTAGGAAGTATTTTTTTCTGTGTGAGAAGTACAAATAACATTCTGCAACGGAGACTAACCCAAGGTTTGGGACTTCCTATGCCAGTATTGTGGCTGTCACAGACGATCTCTCAGATCAAAAATCAAAGGTACTTTTTTCTCCCACGCTTGTGTCCTGCTTGCCTGTCGCAGTCCAGGATGGCATACGGGTATGTGCACAGACACCCACAGCCAGAGCAGTCTTCTCAACTCTTACACTCATTTCATGGCTAAAGTTAAAGAGGTTCAGGCCTCACTCTTCTGGCCTTGCTCAGGTGAGTAAGTAACACAGTGTGATAAAATCTGGAAATATATGAATTACATGATAGTAGAATAATAAAAACAAGGGTGAAATGTATATTGTACAAACTATAAATACAAATGCACTGTTCTAGGTCAATTCTAGTGTCAAGGTGATGGCCACAATATAAGTAATATGACTTTATATTGTTTTCGATGACCTTTTTGCCAAGAGTAAGGGTGCAGAAAACCTAAATTTTTCCTAAATGTTCCCTATATGGGTTAAATGCAAAGCATTAACGTTAAAAGTCATAACCACTGAAAATAGCTTTTCTTCCTGTTGAACACACTGAATGGATCCCCAAAAACTGAAATTTACACAGCTCACTATTTAACATGGCAAGAGCTACTTTCCTTTACCCCAGGGTTAAAGGGATGTCTGGTAAAATTACATTCTCTTATGAAAAGGGAAAGAGATGAATATTGACAATAGGATTCAGGGCACATTTTTTATACTGCCAAGAATTTTGGATTTGTTATGACAGAGTAAGAATGAAAGCAAACTTTTCATATTTGCATAGACAAGAATTATTTATTTTGATCATTTTGAAGTCATATAAAAATTCCAATGCACAGACCTAAAATGTAATGCAACCTAACTTAAAAGACTCCCCTTCTTCTTACAGAGTACAATGAAATCTACTGTTTCCAGAAATTAATAACATAAAAATATAGCATGAAAGAACTTATTAAAACAATTAAAATTACATTTAGGGGTATTTTATTGAATTTATTTTTTCTTGTTTGTGGCAGTTTCAAGGCATCAAACTTTTTTACATGGATAATTCCAGTATTCCCTGAAACTTTACTTTGAATTTACTTCCCAGCCAAATAGATTTGGGAAATCAAAAACAGAAAAAATGGGTGTACACTGAGTACCTGTCACGAGTGTGTGTAAAGCTAGGCAGAATTCAGAGGAAATGTGACTGCTTCCCTGTCATCCTGCCGAAGGCAGCACCTGGTGAGCACCTCAGGCTCCAAAGAGGTGCTGGTTCAGAGACGCCACTGCCAGCTCCAACGTGCAGTTACCCATCCACTACTGCAGGGATGAAGGAAAGCCCCTCACCAGGTAGGGTGACCTGGAGCACTTCCTTCATCTCCTGCTATGGACCTGGAGAAGCTCCACCAACTTTTGGAGCCCCTGGCATGAAGTGGGAAGCAGTGGCTGGAGTGTGGCTTGGGAAGGGTAACACTGAAAGCCCTGAAACTCCAGCTTGATTATGGCTTGTCCTACTGGGATCCACAAACCCTAAAACCACAGCACAAAAACAGAAGAGGCAGACCTTCCAAGATCACTGCTTGTGCCCCCAGTCCTCTGCAGCAACATCTGCAAACTCAGTCTCATTCTTCTCCAACTTCTCAGTGCTCTCCAATAGCTCTGTATTTAATCTCTTCAAGAAGAAAACACCGTCCAAAAATAAATTGCTCTAGAAAAGGATTTCAAATTTAATTCCGTCAGTGTTTATTCGTTGTTATAGCATTAGTTTGTACAATGGACTATTCTGTATATGTTCATTTTGTATTTCATGTAGGTGCACTACAAATATGACAGACAGCAATTCCAGGTCTGTTGCAAAAACACTTAACAGTTATTAACACTTTGTCTCTGGTGCAGTGGGAGGCTAAAACTCTATGTGTATAAAACCAAATAGATTTCAATGATGGCATTCATAAGCTTATGTTTTACATTTTCTCAATTTCTTCCTGTATCAGATCAATACACTGTTTTAAAGGGGTAAAATAAATATCCTTTTGTTTCTCTAATTCTTACGAGTATGAAATCTCAGTTGATTCATACTGCATCACAAGTGTAGCATTGAAGCTACTGAAGGCTTGATTTCAAATCTCCTGAAGTCAGAGAGTGTCACTGAGGGTTTGTGTTGGCCTGAATTTGATCACCGCTGTCCTTTGTGGTCACTATGCCAAAAAGTCACTGCGTTTCCAGTCCTGGATAAAGAATGCTAGTCATGTACGTAACACCGAAAGTGAAAAAATATGTACTAGGAGGTCAACAGCAAAGAATGAGGCTTTCCAGTTTTTGTTAATCCAAACATTTGTGTTTCTGATTTAGGGATTATGGTTCAGCAGATGCCAACTGTTTACATTTCAGGAAAGGTCCCTCTGGTATGCATGAAGGACTCGTCCTGAAGTGAGTCTGCTTGATCTCTATAAATATTTGGAGGTGCCGTGCTACTTTAATGGAATTAACAAAAATCGTGGAGATTTTTATTGGTACACAGCCTATACTCCATCACTAGAATACCATTGAACTGACTTGATGCAATCCATTTATTAAACTGTCTGCTGTACTCTCATATTTAGCACAGTATAATTTTAGAGACAGATCTTACAACCTGTACACCTACAATGAGACCCACTGAGGTGAATAGGGTTGCTTACTGCAGTAAGATATGACTTTTCTTTATATTTTGCTTTGTCTGTCTGATACTGGAACTGCCTTACAAGTATCAATTCCTGGAGTTGTACACAATTAATCAGAATACTGGGAGAGAAAGGAGTATCTCATAAACCACAACAGACAATTCTTAAAGGCTGATGATTTAATGACCTCTTTTATAGCTTATGGTAAGTCAACCTTTTGCGGTTTCAGTAAAAAGCTTAAATGAGTTCTCATATTTATTTTTCACAGTTACTACATTTATCATTCTTAACTGTCCTTTTGCTTGGATCAGGATCATTCAAATCTTTTTAATTATATGCCTAAATATATTATTATTTCTCTTGTGTTGCCCTTTACTCTCCTTTTGTTCTTGATAAAATCACTTTTGCTGTCCCTTTTCCAGATTCTCACAGAGAACGAGTTGTGCCAACCAATTTTCATGTGATGGAAATACCTACCCTTGTTGATAGGACAGGCATATTCAGGATTCTACTGAGCATATACATTATATTCTGTAAGTGAATTATTTGCCATGGTAATGTTATGCTTAGCTCATTTGGCCAGCTGAACCCACAGATACTGGGATGAGCTGAATGATTTTCTACAGTTGACAAATATTTACAAAATAAGTGATTTTTACTCGAAAGTATATTTATGATAATGCTAAACATAAAACAATATTACAGAAAATATATCTGGGATACAGGGCAAGTAGAAATTCTGAAAAAGAGATCTGAAGCATGAGAACAGCAGATACATAGATAACACAGAGAAAATAGATAACAATTTTCTATTTAATTCAGGATAATTTTTTAAGTATTGTCATTACATGATGCATTAGAAGAGCCTGAAAAAGTCTCACAGTCCTTGCATGCTCTTCTTTGGTTCTCTGCAGACATAATTCTTTCTGATTTCATAGACAAACTAGACAAATACTACTACCAATTAGACAACCAGTCTTTACAAAAAATCTTGCTCTCTGTACTGTGTCAGTATTGTCATACTTTAAATATCTCTCTGGACCAAGGTCGATTAGGAAAAGCTAAAAAGCTGGATCAGATTCTGATAACAAGCAACAGGAATAATTGGAAAGTCATATTAAAAGGCTAATGTTGCATCATACAAAGATTGATGCTGAATATACTTTCATTAGAATATAAGAATATGACTGAACATGAGATGTCAAAATAGGAAGTAGATAAAAATATAAGTAGGATAGATCTGAAAAGACAATTAAGAAATCTCAGAGATTATGCTAAAGTGGGCAACTGAGAAATACACCAAAATGCCAACATGCATTTTGTAGAAAGATGTATTTCAGAAATTTGATTTTAAATTCAGTGGATTCACAGATAACATCTAGAAGTCATTGTGTTCATCCCAATAGAAACAGCTGCTTGATGCATTACAGATGTCCAAGAAACAGTAAACAGTTGCATGGGAAGTGCAATTATAATATTACATTGATTTATAGCCCAAAAGTCTGCTTTAATCTGCACCTAAAATACTTGAAAAATTCTAGCGGCTAAACTGTCAGTGCTGTCTGTAGATTAAAATTTTATTATTAATTTAATTTAGAAATAAGCCAAACCAGAAGAACTCATAGAAAAAAACAATTTAAAAAAAATGCCAAATGAGTTTGAACAAGTCACTATGCCTAATTCCTAGTAAGCACTGAACTGACATGCTTCTAATAGATATCGTAAATATATGTTTCTGTGCAATGGGAACAATCATAATTCTGGTGAAAAAATTGCTCCCTAACCCCCCAAAAAGAATGAACATGGCAAACCCCGCTTTAATCTTCTAGAGGAACCCTGGTGTGGAATTCTCTTCTGTACATTTAACACAGAGAAAAATTCTACACCACTGTGACATTTTATTTAAGGAAGAAAAAAAAAGTAAACTCTTCCCCTTTAAGACAAAAATGGGACATCAGATTCCTGAGACTGGAGAGGACCTTTCTCTGTTGGCAGTTATTCCTCCTGGGAAACCTAACCCTGCATTTGTAACCCACTGATACTCCTAGGTTTTCACCTTAGGTTTGGCACTGGCTATCCAACAGGTTGTCTCTTTCTGGGTCCATACTGCCATCTGAAAGAGGTCCTCTGTTTATCAGAGCAATTGCTTATTTCACCAAATCCACCATGCTAAAGTGGAAGGTGAGTGTACAGCACACTCCCAACACATGCAGCAATTATCCTGTGCTCCATTTACTGAGAGATGAGGGCGCTTCATGCTGATCATTTTAGTTTTCAACTCTTGTAAGGGTATGAGTCCAACCTCTGTTATTTCTAATTTATATAAACACTAATAATTTGTTGCCTGTTTTAATACTATGGAAAATGATTCATGCATTGCCAGCCTATACTTGACCATTGCTTAAAACGAAAAAAATAAGCCAAAAGCTGGGTTCAGTTTGAAGGCTTTAACTCCATGTAGGCATGATGATAAAGCTATATAGAGAGTGCAAAATCTGTTGCCCTGGCAAGCAAACTTCCTGTGCTAACATCTAGCTTTCTGCTCATGTCTGAGCACTGCAGTTTTCAGGAACTGCTCCAAGTCATCCTTTTAAGTCTGTGTTGTCACCTGATTTTGAAGTCACTCTACTCCTTGGCCCTTTATGGGTAACTTCTATGCAAGCACTGTTATGCAAGCCTTGTTCCTTCCCTGAATTTTAGTTATCCCTGCTCAGCAGCATCCGAGACATACATCTTTCTACTTTCTGGAGGAAAAAAGTATTCCATCTTCTCTCACTTTGTGTTTCCAACTTCCATCTTGAGATTTCAGCCCTTCTAATTTTCTTAGTGCATTTATCTAGTGACTAACTAAGAGGATCCAGTTGCTTATACTCAGGAATTGCTGTCCTAACTGAAGTCTTTGAACTTGTACTTATCTTTTGAAAGTCTTTTACTGCACTATCTATGTTCCAAAAGGTTTTATATTTTAAAATGACAAGTTTAGAAGTACATTATAGGAGACATTCAGAGCATACAAATACATCTGTGGAGATGAGTATTAAACATTACAAGGGGATGAAAGTGCATGGACTGAATCTCTATCTTGGATTAGGATTGTAACCACAATCTATTTATACTGTATGATGGTTCTGTCTGCTTAATTTTCTTCACAGTCCCATGAAGACTGACATTTTTAAGCTGCAAAAACCTATGTGCAAATCTCGTATCAATTCCACAGGAGCCATGATTAACAAAGGCTGGGTAAGAGAAATGAGAGGAAACTGCAGCTGTGTGGAAGATAGGCATTTTAGAAGAGTCTCTGAAAGACAAAATTGAGTTTACTGTTCCACCAGTGGGAAATCTATTCCTAAATGAGGCCTTGAAGAAAGTCTGTTTCTATAATGACTGGTCCACTGTGCAATACGGAAGAATTTGGAACTGCATGTGTTAAGTTATTGCCCAATTTTAGATATTTTTGCATAGTGAAGTTCAAAATAGACAATTTTACTCCAATGTCAGGAGACAGTCTGTGAATTATTGTCTGCATTATCAGAAAGACAAAAGGGAAGCAAGAAAGGTGACAACACTAATTGGATTAAGAAATGTGAGGGAACTGGGGAACACTGTGATGGGAGAGGAAACTCTCTTTCAGTAGATTGGAAAGTAAAAGGGAAAAGCTGGTAAAAATACCCACCTTTGTGATCAGAATAGGCTGCACTTCTCATACAAGACATTAAAAAAATAGGTACCACTTTCTCAAATAGAGAAAGAAGCAGAATCATGGTACTGCTTGCTGGGATGAATGAAGTAGTACCATTTTATGCGAAAGTTTGGATCATTCTGTGTAATTGCCATCCCATCTGATTTATGAAATTCAAAGAAGGTTCACAGCTAATACATGGAAACACCTGACCTTTCCCTTCTTAGGGTGGGCTACAAAGAAATCAAATGTATTCTGTGGAGAATTCTGTGTTGAATTTTTGGCCCTGCTAACCCTGAACAGCTATCACAGCTCTCAGAGGGTGATCTGGAAATGCACAGTGACTTCATCTCTGTGTATTTGTTTTGCTTGAATGCAGTAGACCAGAACTCTCCATGGACACTGCCCAAGCTTAGTCTGTCATCCCAAGAGCTCCCAAAGAAAGAACTGATATTCTGCAGTAATTGGCTGCTGCAGCACCTTACTCTGCTTCAGTTGTGTTGGCCATTCCTACAGCTTGTGCTCAACCGAGTACTTATGGAAGGTGCAACATTTACCAGTTTCTCCACAACCATGTTCAAGTTCAGAAAAATATGTAAAAAAAAAAATTTAGGGTTTTTCTTCCCCTTTATGTCACATATCAAGTCTAAGGAATGATTTATTCTTCTGGGAAATATGTATAAAAGTACAAATACATGAATGGAGTACTAACAGACTTGCCATCTTATTCAAAAAAATGGTGCACCTCAATAATAGCTGGGCAATGATTCAAAGAGACGTACCACTACTATTACTACTAATAATAACAACAACAGGCAACTGAGGAAAACTGTGAAGACTAGAAAGTTGTGAATGTACAAAGGGAAAAATATTTCTGGCCTGCAGAATCATCAATAGTAGTGTTGAGGCATAAATCAAAAAGTAGCTACTTGATCTTCAGGCTGAGGTTACAGGACTAACAATTAGAAAATTATGTTTTTATGTTTAAGTGGATTTGTCTGATTGGAAGTCACCAAGAGACAAAAATTGGGTGCTCAAGATGCCTTTTAAAATGAAATCCAATTTCAAGGAGAGATGTGATTTGAAATGCAACATTTATTTCTACCTTTCAAGGCAGTGTTAGAAGAAGATCCCTCCATATCTTCCTCAATAGCTTTTTATATTAGCAATCCTCATATACTCAAGTGCAAAATTACCATGATAGCCAAAGAGAGGGAGTTATTTTAATTTGCTTTGCTGCTTTGAACATACAGTGACCTGCAAAACCTGGATAAAACCATGTTTATTCACTCATTAGAAAGCTTTAGAAATATCTCTTCACTTTTACAGGAGTGGTAACTGCCAAGAGTTGTAAAATTTGGTGATTACTTCAGCTGT
This sequence comes from Atrichornis clamosus, assembly GCA_013400975.1. Classification (NCBI taxonomy): domain Eukaryota; kingdom Metazoa; phylum Chordata; class Aves; order Passeriformes; family Menuridae; genus Atrichornis; species Atrichornis clamosus. The sequence continues at coordinate 18,349 of WBMZ01003616.1, read as the reverse complement.
TAAGAGTAAACATTGGCACCATTGACATGCCTTTTATATGCTAACAGTAAGTACAAAACTTATTGGATTGCATAATATTCACTTCTGACCTGAAGGAGACTTAGAATCTTATTCCATGGAAATAACAGAACGAATGGAAAACAGTTAATAGGATTAAACCCACTGCAGAGAGATGTGAAGCATAAAGCCATAGTTAATGACTCTGATCTCTCTCCCCCTGTCCCCATCAATATAGTTACTTTGTTTCTCTTTGGTCTATGTAATTCATGTATATTCCTCTCATCTAGCAGTTCATGACCTTGTTCAAGTACTGAGAGTTTTCCTTAAAAACTCCTGACAGAACATTACTTTTTTTAAACAGCAATGAAATGTAGTATACATGTATGAATCAAATGAAAAATATTAATTCTGAAATGGCCCCTCTGTTTTCTAAAAATGTTTATGCAAATCCAATTTAATTTTCACATCTTTTTTTCAAGCACTTCTAAAGAAGACATGATTCTGAAACCAGGGTATTATTTTAGCATGCTTACTCCTTTACCTGATTGTCACCAATCTCTAACATCTGCCTTGTGGTCCAGTATCACAAGCAAAACGTGTACTGTTCTCTCCTCAGCTGTGCCCCTGGCAGGATGTTTCAGGGTATCTACTAGATTGAGACAACACTTCATTACACAAATATGAATCTCTGGGACTTAATGCTTACTTCAAGCGACAACAGAAACTGTTTAAATGTTTCCATACTAAAAAGATCTCAAATTCAGTATTTCCGTTATGATAAGATTCACATTGAACTCTTACTGAATAAATAACGTATGTACTATTATTGAATAAAAAAAGTTGCATATCTAAACAGAAGGAATTGAAGTATTGTTTTAAAGACAACTGAAGCTTGAGTATTGCTTTAAAGACAGTACCATTTTACCAAATCATATTGTAGCTTATGCAAAATATCGCAATGCATTTAAAATCTATGACTAAAATTTAGCTAATGAAACTCCAGAAGATACACTGATAGATATCTTGAAGCTAAATTCTTCTGTCTTCCAATCTGAGATTTATAAAATAACTTGTAACTGGAGGAAAGCAAAACACAGAAGTCAGTTCAACCTCTGCAGCTCAAAACCAGTGACTGAAGTCTGCATGAATATCTAGGAGAGCTCTGTGGGGTTAATCTAGTAACACTGTGCTAAATCTTGCCATTCTTCTTCTAACTGGAACGAATTCTCAGACTAATCAAATTACTATCACTTTCTTGGCACTAGTGCAATAAAGTTCTGATCTTACACCCATGAGAATTTGCTCCAATAGTATTGTCGTGTATGAAATATCACACTACTTTGTCAGTATCTTCTGAGCATATGCTATTTTTGGTGTGAGGCATGATTACAATATAACTATTTGAATTACATCATAGACTTGGTGGTATATTTAAAAAGTGGAGTATTTTTCTGGCAGTCCTCTTGGGTTTTTTCCTATTATCCAGAAAACACAAACTGAGATGGCAGTGTACCCTTGTGGCCCAACAGGACAATGGTATCCTGGGCTCCATTAGGAAGAGCATTCCCAGCAGGTGGAGGGAGGTGATCCTGCCCCTCTACTCGGCCCTGGTGAGGCCACATCTGGAGCGATGTGTCCAGTTCTGGGATCCTCAGTAAAAGAAGGACATGGAGCTCTTGGAGCAGGTCTAGTGGAGGGAAACAAAGATGATTAAGGGGTTGGAGTGTCTCTCTTATGAAGCAAGATTGAGGGAGTTGGGCCTGTTCAACCTCAAGAAGAGATGACTAAAAGGGGAACTCATCAATGTCCATCACTGTATGAAGGGAGGGTGTCAAGGGGATGTTTCCAGGCTCTTCTCGGTGGTGCCCAGCAATAGGACAAGAGGCAATGGACAGAAACTGATGCACAGGAAGTTTCACCTGAGTATGAGGAAGAACTTCTTTACTGTGGAGGTGACTAAGGACTGGAACAGATTGCCCAGGGAGGTAGAGGAGTCTCCCTCATTGGACATACTCAAGAATCTTCTGGACACAATCCCAAGCAATGCTCTAGGATGACTCTGCCTGAGCAGGAAGGTGGGATCAGGTGACTCACTGTGGTCTCCCCCAACTTTACCCATTCTGTGATTCTGTGAAATTCCTTCCCTCTCAACCTTGGCAAGTGGTTAAATCAAAGGACACCACCTTTGCTGGAAAAGAAGATGACAGTACAGTATCCTAATCTTTTTGTGAGAGAAGCTGGGATTTGCATTCCAGGAATCTTTCAACCCCACAGGAATGGAGGTCTATGACAAGAGTCTGGTGTACAGTGAAAGTCTTTTAGTCACTCACACCCCATGCATTGTTTGGAGACAAATCCAGAAGAAAATGCATTCAGTTTGCCTCTAAGTTTGAGAACACAGAGGAAGGAGGGATGAGCAAGGCCACACCCCGCCCAGATTAAAGGCCTTCAGTTTGCTTGTGGACCTGTCGAATGTAACTGTGCAAAGGCTTCTAAAAGCAGGAAGTGGATCTGATACCACAGGCTACGTACAGGCTGTGTCTCTTAACTCAGGGCTTATGTAAGTGCATATATATATGTAGGACAGAAGCCTCTACTTAAACCAGTCAGTCAACAACTCTCTTTCTGAACTGTGGTATGTCTCCAGAGATCCTTATTCAATTATTAATGCATCTGCTGCTAATTTCATCTGCAGAGTGTGAATTTGTCTTTCCACGTTGAGCTCTAAGGGAAGTTTGTAAGAAATATAGAACTTGTCAGCACATGAGAGTCAACACATTACTGCTGTGCTGCAGCCATTTATAATGAAACTAAAATGAGCACTCACTTGTTTGGCATTAATTTAATGTCCCACTTAGCTCCTATCAGACGTAAATAGCTGCTTCATCCATTTAAGCATTTCTGTTCGTGCACATAATGAAGTACTTTGTACCTGTCAAGTAAGCAGAATTCATAACTGAAATAAGAAATGGATGACAAAATTCAATGTTCTTAATATTAAGCCTCTACAGAGGTAGCATCAGACTTTTTTTATGGCTTCTCTGAGATTCACCTTTTATTCTACTCCTCAGAGACCATATGAAGACATGACATATACATAAGCTAGTATGCCAAAAATGTTTCTAAAAGGGAATCTGTTCAACTCATGGCACAATTAACAAAAGCTGCAGTCATCGAACATGTGCTATTACAAAATAAATTAGCAGGCCAACCTCTTGGTATTTAAATATTTTTTATGTTCTCTGTTTTAGAAAAACACAGTTTAATTTTAAACAGCATTCTAGTTGTGAACATCCTCTCTTGAGGAAATTTTTATGAGAATGAATTGAGGTAATGACTACTATTAGCCACTGTCATTAGCATAAAACATTAGAAATTACAATATTTATAACAGGCTATGACATGACAATTAAAATATGACTTTCTATCACTTGTGTATGCTTTGGCTACAGCTGGTTGCTATTTTCTAAGGTTAAACTGATAGAAGTCTGGTAATGGTATATTTAATAGCATGTTCATCATCAGATCTAATTGTTTTCCACCACAGGGTATGAAGCTTTATGTCCTCTATCAACCCAAAACAAACAGCCATACTGCTTAATGGCTCTTCAATTAATGTTTATGGTGCTACTTTTATAACCTAAGTTACAAGAAAAAAACCCCAACAAAATCCCTCCAAGAAGCCATTTAAGAATTTAAAAACCTTAATGGGACTTCAACCAATACCAAAAATTACTAAAACATATATGAGGTCCCACAGTTGAGGATGTGATATAGAAGACACTAGAATGACATTAGAAAGACATTAGAAAATAGGAAGAGAAGACATTAGAAAATTCTTCCAGCACAACGGTGTAACTGCCAATGGAAGAGAGAACAGACCTTCCTGTAGGGAAAGATGGTTGAGGGACTTCAGATTGGCTGCCTTGCCATTGGTGTTCTTGCTGGGTTAAAACAGAAAAGACCTGTTCATCCCAAGTCATGCAAAGGTTACTGTTGCTCAAATTGCAACATTATTCCCTTGAGAGTGATTTGCCCTCAGTAACCTACATTCTTGCCACCTACCCATGATTCTTTTCCCTATTTAGCAGAGCTCATGCTGATTAAAATGAAGGAACAGTTCAAAGACAGGTTTCTCTTTAACTGCCTTGGTGCATATTAATTTTTGTCTCTCCCTTTTGTACTAAACCTCTAGAAAGCCATGTAAAACTACTGTAAATATGTTTTCACTGGAGAGCTGCCATTGTTCTAAATTATGAAGTAAATGATTTCTGGCTTGGGTTGTTAATTGTATGTAGCAGTAATATATTCATTTAAAGCTTCCCATCATAATTCAGACACCCTGATTTCTGGCTTTTAATGATGCATTATGGGCCTTTATTTCTCTGACACCCAGGCAATTAATCATTGACACTCCTCAGTCCCCCAAAGTAGCTGGACACAATTAGACAAGAAAGAATCAGACCTGAGGAGTGGTGAAAATTTCTTTTCAGGAAATACTTGTTTTTCACACCATAAACTGTGCTTGACATTCATTGCAGCAAATATATTTTAATAAAACTGCTGTTATTCTGCTCTCCTCCCAGTCTCCCAGGAATTTTTGTAGACCAACATGATGTTCACAAACAGGCAAAAAAATTGCTCTGTGAAGTTTAAAGGCTGTCAAGCCTTCTTGGCAAATTCCCTCCTAGAGCACAGCTGAGAAATGACAAACCTATCACCTGACTGGTTGTGTTTAAAGCTGACTGCTTCTGATTAGGAAGCAATGAACCTTCCCTTCTGGAGTTCATTCTGTGCTTTATAAGCACCTCTTCACTGAAAATTATGCAGTTGAACTGATTAGAATTTGATTAGTTTTATTATTTGTAGTAAATACAGACCTCTTTTGTGGTTTTACCACACATTTAGAAGAATATCAGGATAGTTACAGACTTATTTTTATTTCTCATTTATTATTGCTTGACATTTCAAACAAATCCAAGGATAATACATGCCTGTATTGCAGTTATTCACTTGTTGTGCATTGCTCCACACGTAGTCACACTCTGCTTCCTCTCTGCTCCAGTGGTAAGAACAGGATGAAGGCAATCCTGCCTACTCAAGGACAAAGTACTGTGTGAGCAGGTGAGTTGAGATACAAGTTACTGTGAACTGCAAGAGCTAATGTCTTTAATGGAAAACTCCTGTATTAAATGCTCTGCTACAGACCCTGGTATTTCAACAGGCAGTGCTGAGCAGGAGCAGCACTGTACCAGAGGTGCCTGCATTGAACACTGAATTGCTCTCTGAATGTCAGCTGGCTTCAGGAGTTGCAATGTGAATGCTCTGGGAAGCTTGATACACTTTTATCTTCTGACAGCCTTTCAATTATATGTCCTTTCATATTATTACATAACTTCCAATGATCTGCACTGTGGACCTCAGTAATAAAAATCCATTTCATGGCTGAAGAACACAACTTCTTTGGTCAGTCAGTTTAGACATAGAGGGGGAGAAGTGCATTTGACCAGAAACAAATGCTGAGTGGACTTAGCTGGTCAGGTCAATAAAAGCTAAAAATAATATTTGACTTTGAGAGAAAAGAGTTCAGGACACGGCCCACAGGCTAGATTCAGCCCTAGCTGAACATTTATCTCTGTATCAGTGTTATAAAGAGAGATTAGTCACCCAAATTTACATGCTGCAGAGGAGTAAGAGATATACCTACAGAACTCATCACTAAGGTCTGGAAGTAACTGAGAGTTTAATGTCATTATTACTAGTATTGTCCACAATGTCTTCTGTCTATTAGCTTCAGGGGGAGCATTCTCCAACATTTAATTCTATCTATCTTGAGAAAAATGGATATACTTACTTAGTGTATCTCATTAACTTAACTGTTTTGTAGACCATCATTGTGGTGCACGAGTACAGCAACACATTCCAGTCATTAGGGATGCTTTCAGAAAAATAAAGGAGGCTCACTTTAGCTTCAATTCAAGCTAATAGTGAAACATTAGTGTGAAATATGGATCTTCAGTACTTCTCCAGCTTTTATTAGTACTAGCTGGCTGTCTCAAAATCTGTAATATATTAATTTCAACAGTATCTATGTAAAGATGCAAGACAAGAAGGAAAAAAAAGCTGTTTTGGGTCGAGATATTTAGATCTTGAGTGCCAGTGATGACTCCAGATTTTTGAGAACCTGAAGTTGAGGCTAGTGAAAACTGCAGGCTGTCAGTGCTTCTGAAAATGAAAGTATGTCTTCAGTGCTCAAGTACAGAGCGAAGTGTCTAATCTATCTTTAGAAAATGTTGAGGGTTTTCAACAGAAATGCCTTCTCCTAAACAAATCCTATTTCTCTACTAAACAAGCAATTTAACAACAAAGCCATCAGATGAAAGAATTAGCAAAATTTATAAAAGTACAGAAAATTCACTTCTAGGACACTCCACAGGCCAGTTTCCATGAGGGGAATACTGTGCATGGGAGGCTCAAAGTGAAGCCTTGAAATGGTCTGTTCACAGCAAAGCTCTTGTGCATTGGGCCCTGCATCTCTATGCCCACTTTTCAACTTTTTGCTCCACAACAGAGCACTGGGCACAGAACAGGCTTACCCCACACTCCAAGGACTAGCATCTGTGTTAAGCCTTGTGTTCTCTCAGCTCTACATAATTTAATTAATGATATGATATGATACACACAATCTGTAGCTTTTCATGAAAGCAATGCCCACAGCTGAAATTTAAAACTTTGCTCCTTAGAAGTGTAATTGTTAAGGTTGGGATTAATTTCACCCAATTTCGGTTACCTAAAAGACAGCTCCATAATCTACCCTAGGCATTTTGTTGTATTGTCTAAACAGTACAGGGCATTTCATCCTATTTGGATTTTTTTACCTATACCTGAAAAGAGGCAAATTGTCCTTTGGACCTGAATTTAGTATATATGCATATAGATATCTATATATCTGAAAACCAAGAAAATCAGAAAATGTAAGAAAATGAACCTTGGTATTTTGCTTCGGAGTTCTGGTTTGCTCAGGATGGGGAAAAATCAGACTTCCCTTTCTTCCTCTATAGATTTTTGTTAATCTTCTAGAAATATAAGCAGAGCCTTCTAACCTTCTGAAATTATTACTTATTAAAACCTGCAGTTACCAAGTGAGAAGGAATCACTACTCTCAAGTTTCCAAGAATAGTAAGTCATATTCTTCAGGCAAAAAGTGAAAATGATCATCTACTTCCAAGTCTCACTTGGAAGCCATTTTAGGAAATGTAGTCTAATGGTTGGGAGTTTGGGTTCCAAGTAAAGGTATTTTGGTCTTGATGAATAGCATTCTGTGTGATACAGAGCACCTTCTCCCTTCTTCTTCCATTTACTATGTGCAAAGCACAAATAATAACAAAGAAAAACATTTCTAAGAGCCCTAGATTACTATTTACAGAGTTAACACAAATATAATCTAAGTAAACCTTTAAGAAACCTGCCTATTTTCACCCATTTCTTTATCTCACTCACAGCCTACTTAAAACTGGAGTGTGAATACTGTCACCTAGGGTTTATTTCCAGCTCCAGCTAGGAGAAGGAATCTTGAAAAATACACTGATTTTTTTCTCAAGTCTGCAGTTTTGTTGGGGTTGAATAGCTTCTGGCCACACTCTTCTAGCTCTTTTTCTGCAGAAAAAAAGCTTCATCTAAAGCAGGGCATAGTTTAAATTTTAATCACCATTTGCAAGAGCAAATCCAAAAATAATGTGGATGAAGAAGTGTTACTACATTTAGAATACATGATGACAGGGAATGGAGTCCCGTAAGAGGACCTCATGCTGTTCTTCAGTGCAGACTAAGCTTCAGCTCTCAGCTCTGTTTTCCGGTGTGCAGTCAGGAGAAGCAAGGGAAGGGCTGTGGCTGCACCAGGGGTATGGGAAATGAAGATGTGTCAAGCTACAGTGTGACTCCACATTAGCTACTGATGCTGCTTTTGTGAGCTGAAACCTTCCGGATGTTGCTAGCTACCATCAACAAAGGCTGACAATGGTCTTTTGTTTCACATGCTGTTTGCTGAAGAAACAAGCTCATTTTAATAACTAAATGCAATAATTGTATTTTTCTATGGCATATGGCTATATATAAGCTTATTACAGAAAAATACAACTCAGTATTGAGCTTAAAATATTTAGGAAATGTTAGATTTAAAATTTCCAATATAATTAGGTTATGTTCTTTAGTATATACAAGAGGACATAGCCTTTAACTACAGGACCCCCTACTATCCTTCTCTCCAAAAAAACCTAACTACTTTTGTATGTAAGATTTAATTAAATATTGAGATCTGTCTTAAACTCTAGTGGTATGACTCTATTTTGTAATATCCTTTTTATCCAAGTGGTTGCTGCTGTGGTTTTATTTACTTTCTAACAGATTGTCATTGTGCATAGTTTGTAGTAACAATGGTACAGTAACTGAACTGTATAAATCTTAGTAAGTGTATGTTCACAACAGCTCAATGAAGATACCTGTATTTTCATAGATGAAAAAGTGAAGAACTGACCAAAGAAGTCCAGAATCTGCAAAATTTGGTTTTAACCAAACTTTAACAAGACTTTCTCAATGAGTTTACTCATTCCAAGGGGAGATGATTTCTTCAAATATCTCGCATTTTAAAAAAAATATTTCTATGTTCAACATACTGCACCAATATAGTTTATTTATTACTGTGTTATTTTTGTGAGAAAGATGATCAACTGTTATATTTCTTTACAACGGAAGAAGGACGTAGGAACTTAGATACATTATCAAACTATCCTGTCTCAAAGTAAACAAGCACCACAGCTATCTCTGTATGAGCTCTTTTGCAGTGGCAAACATTAAGTGAACCAGTTTAAAATAACCCTATTTTTTGCAGACTGAGGTGACCTAATTATCTCACATTTGACATAAACTAAAACCATATAGAAAAACACCACAGCTCACCTGATAGATTGGAAGATTACTGTCAGTCTGAGTGGTGGCATATCCTAGAGAGGGTGGTAATGGTAGGTCCCGAACTCAGGGCTGTGGAGAGTCCCAACCTGAGGCTCAGTCCTTCAGAAGTCAGTGATTTATTGCAAATGATGTTGAGCACTCTCAATTCCCTGAACACCATTCAGAAGGTACAGTACTTCCCTAAGGCTCCAAAAATCTGAAAATCAAGATAAAGTTGGGCAGACATATTCAATGAAGAACATAAAATTAGTTGTCACATTAATATTTTAGCTTAAATGACCTATGTAGCTTCACACAGCATCTCTGTGACACAGGGTTAGTTTGGATGACAAAAAACTCTTGGAAGAAATTACCTTCCAAATTCTGCATGCTATGAGATAAAGCAGTTACAAAAAATAACAACAGAATTTGCTACATAGTTCTGACACATTCCTGTTCCCTGCAAAGCACGAGTAGAATGGGAGAGCATGTGATCACCTGCTAGGGTCTCTAAAATAATGAGCGTGCACAACAGGGCAAGAAAGAGGGAAAGGAACAAGCTACACACTGGTATTTCTAGTTTTGATTTTTTTTTTTTAACTTTTTGAACTTTTTAGTAAAGTTACTGTATGAAACTTTAGCTATCAATTTAGCCTAGATTTCTTGTCTAAATTCTTAATTTTCATACTGCTACAAATTTATCAAGTGCTACCTCAAATACCTTTTCTGCACCTGCAATAATCTACTTGAGATGAAGGCTCATGGCCCATGCACAGTAATATGTGTATGCTTTTGGCAATGTAATAAAAAAGGAGGTTTTTGGGGGTGAATTTTATAACACCAACACTCTTTAGGCAGATATTACAGCAAAGTAATTACATTCCTCCTGAGTAAATTGAGTGCTGGTATGGATGAGAATGGGAACTTGTAAGAACAAGTTGGGTTGGAGCTGTGTTTCATTTCTTGATTAACAAAACCAGGTCTGTGAGAGACTAATTAAAATAAGATGTTATTAAAATCAATGGAATAAAAGATTTCGGCTGAAGAGGGAGGCATTTTTTAAACACATTAGTTAGTCTCTTCAGCCAGCCAATGGAGACAAGGTTTATCCAAGGAGTGTTTAAGAGTAGCCAGCTTAGGTACTCTGCATTATTTTCTGTAAGCAAAAATCACCCCACTGAAGGTACCTTAGGTACCTGTAGTGGCAAAAGTAGGTGTTTGAAGCTAGGTGATGAATGTGCTCAGTATTTCCCCAGGTGTCACACTAAGGTAACTTCACACAGAAAAAAATCCTGACCAGTGGCGTAGGGGAATATAGAGACTTTTTAATAGCTTCTAGCAAGCTTACCAAGTTGGCAAACAGCAACTTTGTGGATGTCTCATTATAGTCTCCAGAAGAAATAGATTTTCATGAAAAAATAAGAAAATAATTTTCGGATCATTCACGAGAATTCCTTATATTCAAAGCAAGTCTATGATACAGGAAACCTCAATTTGCAACTGTGTAAACCTTTCCATAAACTTGGAGACATTTCTCTTTGATGGAAAATATTAGGTACGTAGAAACATAAATCTTGCAAAACGAATGGTTAAAGTAAACCAAACACTCTGAAGTTAGGTGAATATCAGTTACAGGCCAGTGAAACCCTAATACAGGTCTTTTCATGTATACACTTGATGTAGTCAGGGTCTGTGTTAAATTTTGTTACGGTTTTATTTTTTGTTTCAACCTCTGAATTTTCAATTGTTGAGTTAAATTTTTTTTCTGATTGACTTCATGCGTAAGAAAGGGCACTGAAAGAACAGCTACTCAGTATTTCTTTTATTCTATTTCATGTGTTGTTCCTTTATTAATTTGCTTAACTCTATTCAAACACTCTCCTTGACAAAATTATGAATTTTGTAGTTGGCTTTCTGAGTCACTTGTAGCTATAAAATGTGAATATATCACTAATATAACTAGATTTTTTTACATTTCTGAGTTAAAACATTCAACACTGTTACATACCCTGGGAAGCCCAAGGCTTGCACCTAACCTTAAACAACACTTTGCATAGTCAGGCACAACTGATGACACCACTCTGATGAAAATCAGATCCCAAGATTCTCTGCAAGACCTCAAGATGACAAGAAATACATCATTAGCAGGCTTTTACTTTGGGCAATTTGCCTACCCTCACACCAAACTCTGCTGGTAGAGATGCTGAAGGGTAATATAATCCATTCCTCTGTCAAACTCAGCTGTTTGGTCATTAAACACCCTCCACTTGCAAACCAAATTACTGGGAATATCAGCCAGTGGTTCTGTGGAAAAAAGCCTATTTGGGCACACAACCCTTACACGTTACCACAGATTTCTACTTGTAGGCAAGACAGTGGAGTTAAAAATACAAGCACTGGGAAAACAAGTCTGCGAAAGGATCATTCTGGTGTTGTTTAATTTGCTAATACAGACAGAACTTCTACTTGTTCTACGTATTTCTCTTGACCCCTCCACCATGCACCCCAAATATTAATTTCTGGATCTGACAGAAAAACAACTCTGGTCAGAGTAGATGCATGGTCTGACAAAGGAAGGCAGATCTTAATCTCTCATGCATGAGAAACCAGCACTAGAGTGCATTGTGACACTTATTTTGCAATATGCTTTCACAGATATTTGCTAACAAAAAAGGAACTTCTATTATTTTGTAAATTACCAAAATTTTTTATTTTTCTGAACTGTTTAGCATTTTGACAAAAATCCTTGGATTGAGCAGATATTCATCCTAGAAAATATAATTTGAAGTGGACAAAGTTGCATTTATAGAATGCACCAGTGATCTTAAGGGTAGATAATATTACTAGGCCTGCCAAAAGAATATTTGCAAGGAAAATGAGAGAAATGGAGGCATGGCAGATTAAAGTTGTATATCTTATTTTGGGGTTCTGTATTTTATCTGTGACAGTGGTGAATGAGAATGAGTCATTGAAATAAGTACAGATGAACAACCTGGTATAAAAAGTGTTTATACTAAAAAATTAACACTGTTTTCTAGATCCTTAAATGTATTCTTAGGGTTATTTTTGCTTGACTGTGTATTACAAAGTCGGGTGCCTTATTTCCATTAATCTAGCTAGGGAGACTCCAAAGTAGAAAAATCCCCCAAAAACCTGAATTAATTATCCCTAAAATGGTCTCAAATAGAACTTCTGTTATTTCTAGAACTGTTGTCACTATAAAGTTTAAGAATATATAGGTTTTTAGGGTCTAGTCCCATTGTGCTCAGTGCTATGGGGAGAACATTGATTATTACCAGGAGTCTCAGCCCTTATTAGTGTTTAGAGATGTACTTCTTGTTCATCAAAGACATACACCATGGCAACAGGTGAAGCAGCTATTGAAAAACAGAGTTATAATGCAAATGGATGAAGATAATAACAGTAGGCTTTTTCAGTGTAAATCTGGCATATGTAGGTATGGTCCCTACACATACACATTCTGCTGCTGCTTCATCCAGTTGCCTGGTAAAGTCCAGCAGGCACCAAGTGGTGACAGTACAACTGCACCATGGACAAGGGAGTTCAGTTCTCAAAACAAATTCCAGCTCAGAACACACTGTGTTTCATTTCCTGATGCATCTTCTTACCCTCACCTGCTGCTTTGCTAATTGCACTTTATTACATCACGTTGACCTGCTGAGTGACCTTAGCCAAATCATGCAGCTTCACTGTTTTTCTAATTGTCCCTTACAAGGCAGAAATTAAAATATTTGCTGCCTTCAGTAAGCATTTTGAGTTCTATGCAGCAATTTTCTTTTAAGCTCTGTAGGTGTTATTCAAGCTTTTTAAGGACTATGCAGCATTCCTGGGGTTCCAACACTTGAGTGAGCGCTAAATTTCCTGAAGCACATATCCCACAGGCCTTCACAGTCCAGTGGGCAGCCCCACTTTGACTTAGATCTGCAAACAAGTTCATTAATACAAAAAGTATTGTCCTCCTTCAGAATTTTATATGCTAGTACTCATGAAAATAAAGTGGCAACCACCATGAATGGACAAACTTGATCGCCAAGTTGAGATCTGGAGTGAGCAACAGTCCCAAGCAAGTACCTTCAACTATGTATTTTTCTTGCACATGGGAAAATTAGTTATGACAATATAAAAAGTACAATCTTGATGTTGGCACTGTATCTGAAGTACTCTTCCTGAATCAAGGTTATTTCACACTGCCTGCTAAGCAGGACATGAGCTGGAATGACACAATCCAGTCCTTAACAGATACATGTCCTGTTTGAATTTAATTAAATTGTAAAAAAGACTACAGATCACATTCTTAGTATCATATTCCCTTTTGCTTCCTTGATGTCAGCATGGATTTTTAGTATATGAAACCTGAGTAAGACCTGCAGGATTAAATTCTCCACCAGAAAGCTACTTTGCTTAACTGGAATTCAATGTAATACAACATTCCTATCAGTTGTTTGTATCTTCACATCATGAAATCTAAAACAGATGTCGAAAAGTTATTAAATACTCAAAATACCATACATAATAAGGAAAAGAACCCTATCAGTTTTAAATACTCAGAGAATACTAAATTCCTATATTCTTTGCAAATAGCATTTCATTTGAACGACAGTGTCCTTGATTATCTTTTCAGCTAAAGTAGGTATATGAAACATTATGTTCTTCTGGGAAGAGGAAAAAAAGGGGAAAAAAGAAAAGGAAAAGAAAGAAGCTGCATTAGCAAGACCTTTTCACTGAATTTTGCCACTAGTTGTACAGGATTGTTATAAAGTTCAAGGAGAAATACAATGAATTATTAGCTGAGAAATTAATATGGAGTTAGAAGTGAATACAGTAAACCATGATACAAAATATCTGCACACTTTGTTCTGTTTACTGCGCAGAAGTAAAGAAAGCCCACCCAGACTGCTGAGTCACAGATGAGCAGCTCAGCAGTTTGCACTCTGACTTGGTGGTAACTCAGTGTGAAGGTCCTGTAATGCAAGGGCATGTAAAAGGCATTCACTGCTTTCCTGTGAGTAAGCCATCCATCACGAGCTAATGCATCCAACATGGCAAGAACAGTGCCAAACGTGATAAAAGCAGGTACTCTCACACTATATAATAACACTGCATAACAAGAAACGGTACCTTCATTGAATCAATAAGGTACAGCAGCAACAGAAATAAACAAGAAACACTGTTTTCATAATTAATTTTACTCTTATCAGGGCACTGAATTATTTACGTTTTCCTCATTGTACACCCCATGTTGCTAAAAGATATTAGAAAGTTCTAATAATTTCCATACAGCATTTAGAAAAATTCTTCAGGTATACACAAGATTTAGACAATCAACTACACATCTTTTTCTTTCACATACTTCCTTTCAATATTCAAGTGATGATCTATACCATTACAGCATGGGTGTGATCTTTCTCCAATAAACCTTCCTTCTGATTTACAGATTTGAAATATGAAAGTCTCCAATTGCATTCTCAATAAATCCTGCTATTCTCTGGCAAAGCATCCTAGGTTTCAAAGTTAATTAAATTATTTTAGGAAAGGAGGCATTTATGCCTTTCAATAACTACTCAGCACAGACTTTTGATAGGATTTATATAAGAAAAACAAACTTTAAAACAGTGACTTTTTTGTAAAAGTTTAGAAATCTGCATTCCTTATGCTTGACAAAAATTGCTCCTCCTTGAGAATGAAAACTTTGTCCCAGATATGCATGATTTAGAGGTATATTTCAACATGTTCTGCCAAGATGCAATACAAATTACTTAGTCAACCAGAGATTGTGAAAGGACAGAAAATATCTCCTGTACTTATACTGGCAGGCACAGTTCATCTTCAGATTCCACAGTTTCATAACACAAATACTGTATACAGGATGTCTTCACTGAAAGGTATCAGCACACTCATGAGCAAAGCTCATTGTCTACTAACTGTGTAGATCACCAGATCTTTCAGTGGGAATAACTGTCTTAATGTCTTCAAATGAATGTTAGCATCTGACCTACAGGACCAGAAACAAAACCAACTGAAGAAGGAAAGGCTTGATGATTTCAAAGGTTTCTGTCAGGTCTCAATGAGAAATAGTAATGACTAGAAAATTTAATTACCTAACAACAGAATGGATGATGGTAATCATCTTTGAAGCCATAATTGGTCTGAGATAGTTACCTGTGTCTGTTCTGTCTCTGCAGACCAGTACAGTAAGTGTTAACACGTGATACTTTTTCTGGTAACTCTTGGGTTTTAATAACTGACGGAGGTCACAGAGTGCATCTAAGATTTTAGTGGAGGACAAAAAACTTCAGAAGACATTGGGATTGTTTTTCTGTTTAGCATTCAAATATTTTTCAGTTTTTCCAATGACTTTACTTGTTAATCAAGGTTCTTTTCATACTTTGCTTAATCTGTGGACAACAGAGGATGACCTGAAATAATAGCAAATACGATCTGTATTCTTTGGACATTAATTACAGTCAGCCTTTTCAATTTTGGCCTTTTTGTGTGAAAACCTTTAAATCCCTTAGTGAAATGAATTATTTTTTTTAATCCTACCTTTAAAAAAATGCATCTACAAATGAACTGTGCCTTCTGAACCCTAAAAATCCATACATTCTGATATAAGGATAAATTGGTTCTTTGTCACACATAGGATTCATTTATAATCTGTTGAGTCTGACTATATGAATATTTTTCCCAAACTACTTTATCTTGCAATCTTGAGCATTATAAAAAACTTCAGGTAATACTTATGGAAGAATACTATTTTCTTTAACATCTTTGCTTAGAAGTTGTTAGCAAACAGATTGTGTAAGGAGACTATAATCTTGTTTAGATCTGGTATTTCTTTCACAAAAGAAATTACGAAAGATTACAGGAGAACAATTTTCTGTCAAAATATGTAGCCGTTTAGGAAATTCAGGGAGAGTTTCTCAGTTGTTTTTTCATTTTACACAGTATTTTTCCATAAAAGAAAGGAAGTGTACCAGTAAGCTTTACAGAATATGAGATATCTCCAAGCAGGTTGCATGAAGAACACTGATATCCAGTGCTGTTCCTACTTAAACTTTATATAATCTTGACTTGTTTTTGCATCTTAATGGAATACAATATGGAAAATGTTCTAGGACCTCCTCTCCTTAATCATATGCTTCTTTCACAAAAACAAAGACCTTTTCTCTCCAATGTTTAGCTTATTTGATGAGTCTCCTTTACCTTCATTTAAAATTTTGTAACTGCAATATTTGACTCTTGCAAAACTTTGGATTTAAGATAATTCTCAAAACAACACTCCTACTGTCAAATATGAAGGAATTACATAACTAATGTAGACCAAATTAGTATTTATTTGATTTATTTTATTTAAGCAACAATACATTGCTTAATTTTTCTTGATTTTAACCTTCAGATAATAATCCTGGATGATATTTCATGAGGATTACCAAAAATCCTTATTATCATGATAAAATATTAAGCCTTTCAACTGATGCACTCATTTATGTGAATTATTCTGATTCTAATGGTAACTTGGTTGCTTTACTGAATTCCTGACATGCAGCTCAGTACCTCAGTTGTGGCTGAGGGAGACACAGGCCCTTCCAGCCTGCCACGCTCGGTCACAAGGGCTGCACATCCATGTCCTCGGAGCTACCACAGACACAGTGCTTCACAGGCACTCACTCACCATCTCCAACATCAGTATGATGCAGTTTGGAAGTCAGCACATATCTGGGTATGAGGGAGTAATTATGGCTGGGCTATGGACGGAGGGGGCGTGGAGTAAGGAGATGGAGTTCTCTTGGCTTTATGGCTATAGCTCCGTTACTCTGAATGGAGGCTGAGGACCTCACTGAGCTACAAAAACATTGTCAATATGCTTTGTGGTGAGGTCAGGTATATTGTGTTTCCTAAGGTTCTTCATTTATTCCTATGAAGATTTAAGATCTTCTTTGTATAAATAGTGCAAGATAAGCTGAATAGGAAATAAATAGTTACATGGTGCTACTCCATTTTCTAATAAAAGTTGCTGCTCCAGAAATATCTAATTTTTTGAGTTTGAATGACTCTTGAATACATGCAAAAGGTCTGCTACACAAAATGTAATTTTCTGGTTTAAAGTACTAAAAACTATATTGCACTACTTTCTTTTAAAGATCAAACTGTTCTATATATGACGTCAACCTGGACAAAGAAAAAAAATCTTAGAAATATTTGAACAGAAATTCTGCATTTTCAACTTCTCTCTTCCAGTGTTTTTACTCATTTATTTTGATATTTTATATTGTTTTTTTCTTCCTATTACAAATAAAGCTAATTGGTATGTGAATTCTGACAAAAAAAATGTTTGGTTGGTGACAAGTGTCTTGGAGTGGTCTGTAGCATGAGTGAAGTTACACATTTTCCAATGATGCACACAAGTTTTCAGGACCTCAGAATCATGGCTGACCTGACTGGTGGATGCGTGGAATATGTCACAGCTTTCCATAGAAGACCTGAAGATAGCTGTTAACTAGAATAACCAGACTCTCTTGTTACACTCTCAAAAACTAAGGAGGTGGATTACTTTTTCCTAAGACATAGCTGATTAACTGCAAGACTTCTTCAGAAACAGTTGTGAAATACACTTTTAGTTAGCACACACCAGCACATGCAGTCATGGGTAGTTTTTCACAGTATCTTCCTGAAAATCAATAGAAAAAATGTTTGCATAAACAGTTAATTGCTTGCACTGACTAAATCTATTTTTTCTTAATAATTCTTATGTAAGAATATATCACAGTGCATCATTTTAGTGACATTTTCTGCCATTTTTTTTACATCTACACAAATAATGACTGCAAAGTGGATGTGGAGACAGGAATATTAAAGGACACTGTTCTGCTATAAAGCTATATTTATTGAAGTCCATCCTTTAGGAGTTCACAGTAGTTACACTCACATAAAAATCTGATGCACTAGTGAGATATTATCTACTTTGCCCTGGATCTCACTTATATAAGGTATGACCTGCTCACAGTTTCGTGTAATTAATCATTTCAGTAAGGCATATGAGCATTTCCTGGAATATTTATATAGCAAAATCTATAATATATAATAATCTATAATCACAGTTATAACAGTATGAAACTCTTTATAGCAATGGAAAGTGTTTTTCTTTTCTATAGAGATATACACTGACTGAAGCAAATTTGTATAACGACACGCACGGTGCGTAGATGGGAGTTTCCTCCCACAGTGGTACCTTCACACTGATGTGACTGTAATACACAGACAAACCTTAATGCTGTTAAGATCCAGGTTCTTAGTATTTTAGGGAGAGAGATGCCACTGCCTGAATGAAGGTGCGAACGAGACCATATACTTAAGTCAAGAGTATGAGTTTTATTTGACAGTA
>WBMZ01003615.1:0-60931 GCA_013400975.1 Atrichornis clamosus | reverse complement strand
CCCGGGGGCCGTCGCGGTGCGGCCGTGACGGCTTCCGCCGCGAGGTGCGGGGCGGCCCCGCCCGCGGTATCGCCCCTGCCGCCCGCAGCCTGCGCGTGCCGGGGCAGCTTCTCCGCTCCAGCCATTCCCGACGCCCCCCCTCACCGCGCTTCAGCAGCGCAGGAAATCCAAAATGAATGAGCCCGCATTGCCTTTGTACTTACAGCTGCAGGTCGGGGAGGGAGAGCAACGGAGAACCCCCCAACCACCCCCGCAAAAGTTCATGAGCCCCAATTCCAGAAAGTGATCGTTGTGTGTCATTGTGCGTCATCGTGCTAAATTTGTTCCAGCGTAGGGCCTCTGGGCCTTTTATTTTCTTAAAGGAAGCTTTAAATTAAGGCTCTCCAGTAAAGCCTGTAAAGGCAGTGTTTGTTTTCCTATTTTCAGGTAGTCTTCCCATTGCTTTCCTCTGAGCTGGAAAGCATGTTATCGTAATCTGGTTGCTTCCAATAAAAATATTTGGGTTTTCCGAGTGTGTTTTCTCATATTAAACAATTGTACAAATGCTTAATATTAGGATGTTTCTTCAGCCCTCATGGGACATATTTACTGACTTCAGAAAATGCTGTGTCTCCTCCCAAAACTTGGATGTAGTTGGGATACTTAATAGTTGTGCTTACAAAACCAACAAGAATCTCAGCGTGGTGTAAAGGAACGGGCCAATACATCCTTGGCCTTGACACGATCTCAATGAATACTGATGTTGAAACAGCGAGGAGGAGCCTTAAGCGGACTGTGCACGGAGTGTGCTTTCTCTGCCGTGCCAGTGTCTCCTCTCTGTCAGGAGAGGGCCCGAGCTCTGACAGGAGTTCCCCTCCATTCAGATGGAAATAAGAGCTTGCAGCTACTCTGCCAGTTGAATAGCAAAGGAGAGGAAATTTCCACTATGCTGTTGTCTAGTGATTTTTCTGTACAGGCAGGTTTCCTCAAGTGCGTGGGCTGGGTGTGTGGATTGCAGAAGTCTGTCTGTGTCATGAGTCTGAGCAGCACAGGCTGTAGATATGTTAGAAATAGCTTGTAAGTTTTGTTGGTTTTTTTTTTTGTAAACGTGAAGATGAAACCATCTTCTCTGCTTAAATCTATCTATTAGGACAAGTCACTTAGGCTGTACTAGCCTGTGTTAGTCCAAGGCCAATAGATGGCATCTGAAATTGAGATGACTTAGTTGGTAATTGAGTTTCTACAGCTTCTTGATAAAAGGTGCTTTTGAGAAAGCATGTATACACAATTTGAATAATTTTACTATGTGTAGGCAATTCAAATAATTTTACTTCCTTAATAAGTTTTAAATAGTGGTTTAGGTGGTTGACATGTGGTTAGTGCTATATACCATTTCCTCAGTCTGAACATTAGGAATTGAATGTTCAGTAACTGTACATTTTCAGTGTATTTTTTTCATCCATATTTGTTTGTTTTGGTATTCTGTGATTGACATACCAAGCTTATTTAATTACAGTTTTACTGTTTTGGGGTGTGGTGTGTGGCTTTCTGTTTGGTTTTACTTTTTAATGGCAGGACATTAATTGGGTGGTTCTGTTGGCACAGAAGCTTATGCAGGGTTTGGTCTCACTTCTGCCCTTACAGTAGTGGTGTGAGCTTAGAACTGTCTTGCCGACTACTTTTCCTTTTCTGTTGCTTGGCTCCCAGCTGAAAGGAGAGGAGGTAGGAGAGGAGAGCTCTGGTTGCCAGTCTGCTGGGTTGTCATGTCTCCAGGGGCAGCACGATGAGAATTCAGTTGGCTCTGGTTCTGCTGTGCATATTTCTCTTGTCTCAAGACAGCTTCCTCACAGAAATAAGACACAAGCAGTGGAGAAACCATTAAATAATTATTCACAGTGTGTGCATGCTTTGCCCTAGTCTGACACAGTCCCAGGGGCTTATGTAAATTGTAACTGCAAGGCAGGGATCCTCTGTGAATCCCAATGCTATGGCATTGGAGTACTTCTCTGTCTGACATTTCCACATCAGGATTTGTGAAAAGATCAAAGCCAAGCAGCTCCTATACTCATTTGTCATGTAGCAGAGGTCGCCTTTTAGAGTTTGGTAAAGAGTTGCCTTTTGCAGCTTCATGAAAACCCTATATTACATCTCCTGTTGTGGGAACAAAAGAGAATTTCACTTTATTTTTTGCAGACTTGAGGGATAATTCAGTTTGAATCCTTCACAAGTTGATATCCACACCTACACACCATCCACCCCAAACCCTTTTAGTTATTTGACGTAATCATTTGTTGTATTAAGTACTGGAAAAAACTGATGCCTTGAGTCTGTGGTATGCTCAGCAGCAAGACGTGAGGGGTGGTGGGAAGGAGGATCTGTCCTGGGGTCCACCCAGCGTTTAATCAGGTAGAGCAGAGAAGAGAGGACTTAGCAGACTTGCTGGGTGGGGCCTTCCTACAAGTTAAAGGAAGATCAGCGTCTGTCTCTGCCTGTAATGGTGAGGTGCTGTGCCTGCCTAGAGTCAGAGCAAGAATGAAGTGAGATCATCATAAAAGTACTGTACTGGGATGCTCAGTACACACTCGGATGTGTGCATCGTCTTACAAGATACACAGTTAATTCTTCTCACACAGGGTTACAGAAAAATTATTTGTGCCAAAAAAAGCAATGTAGACTCTAGCAATACTTCCCTCTGGTCACACTAGATATTGTGTCAAGTGTATTTCAGTCTTTCTGTAAAGCTGGTTGTGTCAAGGTGTTTAAGGTAGAGATGGCATTGTTGAGGTACACAGAAATTCAGACCTACTGAATTTTCTTTTGGATGCTTAGTTGTATCCCTTGGTGCACAAATATGTCTTTGTAATTACCAACAAACAAACAAAAAACCCACCAACAAAACCCAACACCTTATTTTAAGGAAAGCTTTCCATATTAATGGAAAACTTTCCATGTCAGTGGAAATATGCTCTTGTTGGCCACCATAACAAAGGATCCAGCTTTGCTTTTTATTGTCTTCCCTGAGTTCCTGATTTGACATATAGTGCTGTCAAAGTTTTCTGACATAGTTATTCTGTTTTCTTTGTTCGTGTTTTGAGCAGGGATTTATTGTGATTTAGCTTTCTTCACAAGTAGTGTAATATTAAAACATTCTGGCATCGCTGTCTGCCATTGCAGTAGAATATTTTATTTTCCTTGGCACAGTTTGCTCTGAAAAAGGTGTCTTGCCTTCTTTTGTTGCAGATACCAGTAAGCTCTACTGGTACAGTAAGGGTATTTGGGGTTTTTTTAATGTTCTTACTACTGGCTTTTGTGATTCTTTGCAAGTGTTGCACTTGACAGTTTTTATTGTCTCCTGAGGTGTAGCCATGTTATATGTGGAGCCCTGGTTTATTATGATATAAAATACAACATGGGACTGAGGTTATATTTCTTCCAAATCTTCCTCTTCCTCCCTCTACAGTCTCCCAGATCTGGAAAACAGTAATTCTTGAGTGTCTAAGAAATAAAGTTGAAACATGATTAGTGATTATTCAATATGTATAGTTAATTTAAGGTGGACTAAACCTCTTTGATGTTGCTGTCACTGGTGGTGGTTAGTAGGAACATTACTTGGGTATTTAAATCCCACTGGTTAAAGATGCTGAAGAAAATCATACAGGTGATAGGATCAATAAAGCATGGAATCCAACAGACCATAAAAATAGCATTTAATTTTTGTTGTTGCAGGTAATTTTGAATAACTGCTTCAGTGTTTGTGGGAGTGTGTATATTGATACCTGTGTATATCTTCCTGTGTATTACATACAGATAGATTTGCCAATCTGGTTTATGCCAGACTGACATCCTTTTTATCACTGTTGCCACATAAAGTTTGGAAAGCTTGCATTAATCATGGAAATGATGGCCAGGTATGTAGTATCTTGCATTCACCAGAGTCAGAAATTCTAATTTTGGAATTAGTGGAGAAACTTTTTGATTCCTGCAAATGAATTCACGCTAACGATGGTACCAACATGTTGGTTCAAAAATAGCAGTATTCCAGATTTGATTTGCTTGTCCACGTGGTTAGGATATGAAGAAGGGTTTTTGGTACTGTGATGCCTTGCAAAAAGAAAAACAAGCCAAAACAACTAAGTAAATTGTAATGCAGAACTTTGTTTTTGAATTTTTCTTGTTTTATAGTTTTGGTGTAGCAAGATGTTGTACAGCAATTGAATTGAGCTGCATGTTAGATGTGGTAGTTGTACTTTCCTTGGAGTAAATATGGACGATAGCTTTTCACTGCTCCTTGGGTACATCTTGTTTCTTGACAAGAAATCCAGTGTTATGTGAAGTTATTTTGGCATAGTTTCTTGACAGGTTATGGCTTGCTCACTGTGATTAGCTAAGGATAATTAGTACTAATAGGCTCACAAAGAGCAGCTTACTCAGTTTGGGGCTGTTGGAAGTTGCCAGAGGGGTTTTTTTGTTGTTTGTTTTTTCCCCTCTTTTTAACATGGCAAAGTAGCGTAAATGGGTCAGTTTAGTGGTCAGTGTTGTGCAGTGCATTTACAAGCTATATTAAAATAAAGATTAAAAATAATCTCTGTGTGTGTGTGCACGCATGCGCTTTGCTGGGCTGGGGGAGGCTAGTGGAGTTTCAGGGCTGTGAATAGAAACAGCCTTTCCAGCCTTGTTCCTGCTGCATATCCCTGTGGATGGGATGCTGCTGAGAGGGAGAGGGACTGGGTAAGGTGCAGTTTGCACTGCAGTCTCCGCAATGGAGTCGGGTCACTGTGTTCCCTGTGCTGGCGCTCCCTCCATGGGCACGGAGGCTCCCCGGTTCTGCCCGGGTTGGGCCGTTGATGCCCTGGGTAGGGAAAGGGGTCCCAGCCCCGCTGACCCTGCTGGAGTGAGGGGCTGTGGGTGGGTAGGGCACCGTTGCCCTATGAGGGAGTGAAGGGGGAGAGCTGCCCTGGTCTGGGACCTGCTCTTCAGGCTCAGGCCCGAGGCCAGTAGTGCAGGTGTCCTGGTAGTGTTGGCCCAAAGCAGGACTGTTCTTAGGGCCGTGTCCGCTTAGAGGTGCACGCCCATGGTGCTCTTACACTCATCAGTTTGCTCTTTTTCCAGTGAAGTTTGGCATATTCTTTTAGAAATTAAAATACAGGTGTATTCTGGAATAATTTCCCTGACTTGCTTGATTTTATACTGCTTGCCACAGACGCTGCTTGTTGCGTCTTATACGTCAAAGTATTTTGCTGTTTCGGTGGAACTGTTTGATCAATGTCCTGGTCATTTGATGGAAAGTGTACTTTCTAGACAATTTGATGAAAGTGTATCCAATAATTGGTTAACTTGTACGGATCAAAATGAGGCTGGCCAGAGGTTTTGTAAGGGAGCTTTTTTTGTTTGTTTGATTTTGTGATACCCAGAACACATTGGGTATTAATCAGAAGATCCTTGTTCTGTTTTGGATCCAGTTAAAGCAATTATAAGCTTATAGGTAAAACAAATTGTTGCTGTGCCAAATGCAACTTCTGTAATGTAAATTTCTATTATTTGTTTTTATATTCTCTTTTTAGCAGCTAAATAGCTTCTAAATAGCCTTACAAATCGTTTACAATAGATGTCTAGCTGTCTTGTTTATTATAGAGTAAGCTTGGTTTTGTGTTTGCATACTTTGTTACTTCTAATCACTGCATGGAATCTTACATCTCAGTGGTCTGAAATGTATTTTAAATAGCTGATCACTTCCAGATCATTGCAGATTGGTAACTTTCTCAATGTGTGAAATTGAAAACTAAAACGAAACCAAAAATCCACTAACATTCAGCTGGTTGCTGTCGAGAACTTACCTTGCAGTAAAGATAATTTGGGAACCACATTGTTATTTTAATAGATGTACACTGAATTCTTTTGGGAGAAATAAAACAGGTATTTGGATTTTTAGCAGTTGTGGGTTCCTGGGGACCATAGTATACTAGAGAATATTTCAATGCAAAATGCAAGCATAGTTTCTGGGACAGGAGCCAGAGCTTAGGCTTCCTTCTGTCATCTTCCAGTGGACAGTACATGGCACTGGGGTACAGATGCGTTTGCCTTTGCTCTTCCCTTTTCTGTGAAAAGTTGAAAAGTTCTGTATTTGATTCAGTTGGTAATTAAGTGTCAGTGGTTGAATGTTGCATAATTGTTTTGACGTGCTCTTCTTTGTACTCGAGTTACATCTCTGGCTTCTAATAGCACCCTTATAGCTAGAGTATGCAATAACAATTGAATTTGTGTCATCATTTGGTTATGTTTTTGAAAAGGTTTTAAAGATGGCTATCAGTCCAAGCATCTGATGCCATCAATACATTTGTAGCTCTCATTCTTTCTGACTGTGTCTGTGCATGTGTCCTTAAGTCTCAGGTCTCAGTCTTAGAATCACACACTTTTTTAGGTTAGTATTGAATGCTCAATTAATGAAAAAAGTTGAAGCTAGTAACATCTGTGTAGTTGGTGAATTTGGTGGGGCTGCTGGGACCCTGAGGTAGATTGGTAGAGCAGGTGTGTTTGTTAGGCAGACTTGATAAATCTAAAGAGGAGTCTTGGTTTGTTGTCAAAAACATGCATCAGAAAGAATTTTCACCTTGAGAAGTCTCTTGTAACAGGACATAGGTGTGAAAGACTGCTCTGTGTGGAGTTCCTTCAAAGATCAACGGTGTTATTAAAGTATCAATTGCTTCCTACCTGGTCTGGATCCAGTGTAATAATTTTATCTTTTCACTCAGTTCTTTCATCTTCCTGACAACCCCATCCTTTCCAGATACAAAACTAAAATTCACTTGAACAAGTGGAACTTTATTTTTTTTCTAATGCACTGCTTAGTCATCTTTGCCAACGTTTCTGTGTAACCCAAAGAGTGCTTTTTAATGCTTGTCTCTTAAAAATAGAGATGCCAAAATGCCCTGTAAGTTTTAAGAATCAGAGTGTATTAAGAAAACCTCAGTATTGTGCACTGTGCATTATATATGTATGCCAGAGGCATATTTATAACTACAAACATTGTATTGCTTCTCTCCCATTTAGATTTTCCAAATAGGTAATGGAATTGGATGAAACAAAAATAGTAATTTTAGCTTTTTCTTTACAGGATTGATCTTGCTATTCTATCTGGTATTCTATGGCTTCCTAGCAGCACTCTTCACGTTCACAATGTGGGTTATGCTCCAGACGCTGAGCAATGATATACCAAAATACCGTGACCGGATTTCTAGTCCAGGTAACACTGTATTTATTTTTTCATAAATCTGTCTGTTTTAATAACCAAGTTTCATTTGAGAGCTTGTTTGAAGTATGAACTACTTATGGGAAACTGTTATCATTATTCAATTATTTGCAGGGTTGCAAAGGTAAAACTTGGTGTGAGGCAAGTTATATATGCTTACAGCTTAAATTCAGTCAGTAGCTTTTTGTGTGTATGTGCTAACTTCTGCTGTTCTTTCCTCTAAGCTCCCTTCAGTTGAATTTGTTACGTAGACCACAGTTTTACCTGCAGATCCACACAACATGCTGTTGTAGAAGTGGGTTTGTAATTTAATCGAATTGCTTTAAAGATTCTATGAACCAGTTCTCTTGCATCAGATGGAAGGCCACCTTGATTAGTATTTGACAGTTTGAAGAAGTGGGAAGGCTGTACTGTGGGTGTGATCTGCTCAAGAGCATGTAAGGACTGTGGGAAGGAGGCCTTTGCAGAGTTTATATTACAGTATGAGGTAGTTTCCAAATGACATGGAGTATCTGTGGATTTGTTGACCTGTTATGTAGGGATCCACTAAAGAGAGAGGGTCCTGTCTATGATGAAGCTAATTCCATGTAACACATAGCTGCCACTAAAAGTGCTTCCTGGAACTTCCTTTGTGTACTGCCCACAGCACTGTTGGCTGCTTCAAAGAGCTGTATGTTAAAAAAGCCCCCAAAACAGCCCTGTACAAATAAGAATGAGTAATAAGGTGGTTGTCTATTTTTTTTTTCGCCCCTTTCACCTTTTTTTCCCCTTTTTTTTTTTTTTTGAGGTGGGTGTAAATACATCACAAGATTCTGTCATTATAGGCTCAGTATTGGTCTATCTCCATATTAGAAAAATATTAAAGATTTTCATTCTGAAATATTTAAAAGATGCTTCTGCATACTTTAGCTACACCAAAGAGATGTTTTCTAGTTACTATTTCTGAAGAATGTGCAAATATTTGATTTGTATGTGCAACTTACTAAGTCACCTGAAAATCTGGTAAGATATCTCAATTTTTATAATAACTTACCTTAGACACCAAATTTATGTTTAAAATACAAAACTAAATGGTTATGCAATAATAATACTTTGGTGAGAGTAAGACATTATTATTTTAAAAAATACTGTTTTCTTTTATTGAGCACAAAGCTCTTAAAATTGACCAACATCTTGCAGCTGTAGCCACACTTAAGATGATACAGTGATCTTTGTGTGAGCACGTTGCAATTGGGCCAGTGTGATAAGTGTTCCTGGATTCTGAATAGAATTTGTTTTGGTGTACTGTTCTGGCCTTCTCTAACAAGTGTCATATTTTACATGAGGATTTTGAGGATTTGTGCTCTTTATTTCAAGCTAAGAATGGGGTAGATGCTGGAAAGAATAATTAAAAATAACGAAGTTTCCATTCTCCCCATTTCCATTGTGTCTGTTGTGGAAGTCAGAACTGTGGTAGTGGATGGAGCCATGGGTAGCTGTGATTTAATGCTGGACTTGAGTGACATTTCTTCTCTCTTACAGTTTAGCGTATTAATTTTCATTGGCTTTGAAATAAGTCATAAGGGATGTTTGTATGCCACAATTAGTTTTTAATTGAAGAATTCTGTAACATTTCTAAATTAAATTTCTTTATTAACCATGGCTTTAGTAACTCATACAGTAAAGTTAATTAAATTGCTTGTTTATGTTTTAATGTTTCTCCTTAACTCTGTCATTTTTCAATTGCAGTGAAACATGTAATGTTCCTGGCTGTAAACTTAAAT
Source organism: Atrichornis clamosus (assembly GCA_013400975.1). Classification (NCBI taxonomy): domain Eukaryota; kingdom Metazoa; phylum Chordata; class Aves; order Passeriformes; family Menuridae; genus Atrichornis; species Atrichornis clamosus. Next base: position 51,943 of record WBMZ01003615.1, on the reverse strand, counting down.
TATATTTTAAAAAAATCTACACACAAAACCTGGATGCCGTAGGTCAAAGGTTCTACTCTTATGTTAAACATACTTGGAAATCGCACACTTGATTTATTTTATAATTGACATTTGTCTTGCTTTGTGCACTGGGGTATAATAGAATAAATCAAATCCAGATGATTTAAAAACCTTTTTCTTTAAATCCCTCTTGGAATTGTAACATAATGTAGTCTCTCTTACAATTCTATATGTGATCCTTTGCTGAGGCTGTTAATTCTGTTCCTCTAGAAGAGCCCAAATCCTGCATCTCTCACAGTCTATGCATCAGTCCTTCAAACAGCTTTTCCTGGAGAATTTACACCATAGTCTACAGGCAGACTGTGATTCACTGGAAGTGGAGCAGTCCCTTCCTCATAGGATGTTTCTGAAGTTCCCCTGAAGCAATAAATCTCTTCAAATTATTTTTTAATTCATTGATGACTAGTGTAGTTGTTTTGTCATACTCCCTTTGAAAAACACTGTCCTTCATTTACATTATAATTCTATAGATAATAATGTTATCCCCTGAAAGCCCTTAATGTGTAAAACCCTTTTAGTTATTTTTTCCAACCCCTTTACTAACTGCCTTTTATTTTCTTGAATCCTAGTTCAGTGTGAAGGCCAGAAAGTGCAAAGTAATCTGCAGTCAAAATAGTATTTGTAGGTTAATATGGACGATCAGTCATTAAGGCATTTACTTGTGGCTTCCACGTAAATAATTTAACTGCTGTTATTGCAGAAAAGAGGATTTGAGATTTATTTGGAATCCTACAAATGACCTAGAATAAAAAAACAATAATTTTTTGGGGTTTTTTTAAATCTGGAAGTTGTCTGTGGATAGGAAAACTATATGGCATCCTATGGTTATACAGTCAACTGCTGTGTAATTGCAGCTTCTTCCTTTATGCCAAATTTGACTTTGATCAAACTGTCTTAATATTCTAACTCAGAAGAAAATTAATCTAATAAGATGATAAAATATAGGTTGGATTTTGGGTTTTTGCTTTTTTTTTTATTTTGTGGAACTGCAACGTCCATTCTTTGCTATACTTGAAGAGACTGATGCATAGACAATCACCTCTTAATCACAACTCTAGGGTTTTTATCGGTGCTAATTATTTATATTAAATAAGAGTTACTGTAAGGTAGTGTGAATAAAGCAATCAGCCATACACCCTTTCTTGAACAGATTTAATCTCTTCTGCAATATCTGGTGATGTAGTGCTGTTTCATCTGCTGCTGAAGCTGTGATGAGTAATACAAGCATCAGGTATCTGTGTTAGTGCCAGCTCCTGATGGCAGAGGCTGTGTGTATTAGCAGAGTGTGCCTTTTGCTTTTGCCTGCTGCAGAGAAATCCCTAAGATTTAACTCTGCAGCTTTCTTGACCCCTATGCTGGGAAGCAGGAAGTTCAGCTCTCTTGAGGGCCGTGCTCCTTATGGACCTTTTCCATCCTTCAGCCGAAGCTGGGCTTCAGCCTTTGGTGATCCATGTCCTTGTTCCTCCTGTCAGCTCTGGCTCCCTGGCTGTGAGTGGGTCCTGCTCCAGTACCCCCAGTCAGCAGCCAAACGGAGCTGTAGTTCCCACTGGAATGCTGGTGCTGTGGGATCTGGGAGCCAGCTCCAGAGCATTCGCAGTTCCCACGGCCTGGCTGAGCTGTACCCTCGGGGCTGCGTAAAGGGTCTTCTGTCCTCCGTGGGACAGGTGGCACCTCAACTTTGTTTGAGGAGATGGAGGAGAAGAAGACTAAAAAGTAACTTGGCTTGTCTGTTGTGACTGGGGTAGCTTTGAAGCCACCTTTATGCATAATCAAGTTTAAAAAATATATTGTTTTTTCTGGATTTCTGTGAGAGTAACACAGTCATAGCTTCACTCTGTATTGCCTAAAGCTTTGAAGCATTGCTTGAACTGAAGGTTTGCTGGGTGTGCTTTTGGGTATTTTTAAAATTATTTTGAAGCCTAATTTGCTGAGTGTGGAAAGTGGATCAGTAAAAATCTTTGAAAGTGATTAAACTGCTGATTTTGCTTTTCCTAATCACTTGGGTTTCGTTTGTGAATTGCAGTTATACTTTGGGTTGGATATAAGGGTTAATTAATGTAATGTTGATTTTGATAACTGTCTTCAAACACAAACTACCTTTCAGTACTGTGGAATATAGGGGTAACATTAATATTTCTTTACAGATAGACATTTTCCAATTTATGGATATTTGAATAGGGGTTAGAGTGGTGTAGGAAAGTAGCTTAGTTGCTAACCTGCACCTTTTCTTTTGAAGGACTTATGATTTCACCAAAGCCAGACACTGCACTGGAATTTTACTTCAACAGGAGCGACAGCCAGTCGTATTCAGAATATGTTACCACACTTAAGAATTTCCTTGAATGTAAGTTAGTTACAACTGCCCAAGTAATTCAGGAGTCTTAACCTTGAGTACATTAGTTTCATTTTTTGCTTATAGTTACTAGTTGCTAATGGACACTAATTCAAATTCAGGGTACTATAGATGTGTGTTATAAAAGTATATACTTTACAGAGAAAGGTAAGTGTAATGCCTATATTGGACAGGGAGCCTAAGCATGAGCAATAGTGCAGTCCATAATGGAGAGTTTTGGGTCCTAGTCCAGTGTTTTACTGATGTGGCTATTTAAGTACTGTAAGATGCAGGAATTACATATACCAAGAGAATTCAATGCAAAATAACATAGGTCTTGCATTTGAAGACTAAGTTCAGCAAGACTTACCTGATAAGTCTTGATCTAAGTGGTTTGGTAATTGGGTGAAAACATTTTAGTTTTAAGAACTTGATTGTCTGTGTACAAAAACGAGGCACACAAAGATTAAACTAAGTGCAATTTATTGATTTTTCACCCTGATACACAGTATTTACAGGCAGAAATATTAAAACACTGAATTTAAAACATGAAGAGAAAGTAACACAGGACAAGACTGAAGGATGGCAAAATCATTAATTTGTCATACATTATTTCATGTACGTGCCTGCATGTACACTTACTCTAATAATATAGAAATCAATTAATAATATGAATAAGTTTAACCCCATAAAAGTCAGAATTGAGAAGGTGCTGTAAAATCTCACCTGTGTGCATAAGTTGCTTTCTTAGCTACACAAGCTATACTTGAATCTCTCCATGTTCATAGTTTCATAAAAACTTCTATGAGTAGGCTTTTCTTTCAGAGCTCTGCTAGGTGTTCCTGGGAGGAATGCTGCATTTCATGACTACCTGCCTCTCCTGCAGTTCTGTGGGTCTTGGATCAAGGATGAACTTTCCCTTTCTCCATTTTACCTTGTTAGCTGGGAGGTGGGGTGTAAGGGAGGGGGAAAAACCACAAAGTATCTTAAATGTGAATAGTTTAGCATTTGTGACAGTGTGATCTGTGTACTTGAGAAACACAAGAAAGTGAGAATCGACTTGGGATCTTGGTATGACATCAGTTATACTACCTGATGGAAGTGTAGAGGCAGTTTAATATTAGTTACTGCAATACTTCTTAGTTTTGCTGTGGATTTGTAATAGAAATGCATAAAGGGAAAACTGCTTGAGTTTCCAGATAAAAACTTGATAGGTTATATTTTAATACATTATTAACTTACAATATGTAATTAGCTTATGTACAGAAATTAATGAAGTTGTGATTATTGTTACAGTTTGAGAAGCAGGAAAGCCTTAATTCTTTTGTAATACTCCTTATTTTTTCATTCAAGTACACTGCTACTTCTTGATAGCCTTTGAAAAAGCATTTAAGATGGATCTAAGAGACATAGTGCTCTGAAAATAGTTCTTTGAGAACTCTTAGGCAAGTAACACTGTAATTTATTTATATAGGCATCTGCAGGTTTTGTCTGCTTATATACTCTATACCGTTGATTGACAAGCTATTTCTGTTTCATAGCATATAATGATTCAAAGCAGTCCCAAAACATAAACTGTATACCAGGAAAGATCTTTGATCAGAGTGATGTTGCTGTTAAAGAGGCTTGTCGATTTAACCTCTCTGACCTCGGACAATGCTCTGGAAAGGAAGATGCAAATTTTGGCTATTCTAAAGGAACTCCCTGTGTGCTTGTGAAAATGAACAGAGTAAGTGTCTACTACTTTTTAATTCTTAGTAGAAGTGTTCCCAACCACTGCTGTATGAAAAAATGACCATAAAAAGGACTGAAATACATGTTCAGTTTGCCACTCAAGATACTTGCATTTCTAGAGCAGTGTAATTTACTGAAATGTCTAGCAATTCATGCTTTCAGAGAGTAAGATGAAGTGACCTTTTTGAGTATTCTAATACTTTACAAGTATTTGCTTTAACTACTTGCATGAAATTACCTGAATCCCCTGTTTTAAGAAGTACAGCGCTGGTTGCTTTTCCTTGCTGTTCTATGAGAGATTCTAGACCACTCTGCAAACTAAAGTGTTTTACTTGATGTCTGTGTTCTAGAAATCTAACTAGAATGTAATGCGTTCTGTAACTCCTAAACTGTGAAAGGTGATGGAAACTTTACTAAGTATTTGACTTTGCAGTGATGTTACATGTTACTTGAACTGCTAACTGGTTTGAGCTATTAATGTTTTGTGCTAAAAGTAAATTAAACAAACAGGCCTTTCTGTGGCTACTGTTTGAGTTGACTTGAGTAAACTATCTGACTTAACAATACTTTAAATCTTAGTCCTAGTTTAAAATTGTGTTCCGATAAAAATGATACTCTCTGTATGTAGATTTACTCTCTGTATGAATTCATATTTAGTGAGGGAAAAGTTCAAGTAGTCTGTAAAATTGGAAAGGGGGGAAGAAGGTCTGTAAATATTTTAACTTTTTCTCCTTTAGATAATTGGATTAAAGCCTGAAGGAGAACCACGTATAGAGTGTACACCTAAGGTCAGTTCTGAATGTAAGAAATAAGTGTGTCGTTTACTTTTCTTGTGATTAGGGTGAATAGTGATGTAATTTATTTGGCTTTCTTCCCTTCTTAGAGACTTTGTATCTTTGTGTTTTTCATCTTACTCTGTCTAATTTAGTTTCAGTGTCTTTAATTTCTTCAGTGTACTTATAAAAACATTTTTCAGTTGTTGTTCTTTCATCTTTAGATGTGTTTGAGCTACCTGACTTGATTAAGAGTTGAGGAAAATGCATACATGTTATTTGTGGTCTTATTTATTTATTTATTTATTGTGAGTTACATTTTGTTTTCCCATTTCATAACCTATATTTTTATTTTTTCTCCATGCTGCAAGTGCACCTTAGACAATTTTATAAATGATGGGTAAGACGCTGTGTGTGGAAACTAATGTTACTGCTCAAGTAAAAGTTGCCTTCAAATCAAGTACAAACTACTTAAAATAACAGCTAATCTTTGCATATTTGTTATGTACCAATGAATTTACACAGAATGTTTTATGGCAATTATAATAATTACTTTGACTTACGGGTATTTTTCCTAGACTGCTTGGGGAGCGGTGAAAGCCTTGGTAAGTTTGTAGCTTGGAGCAGGGGGCAGAGTCATGGCTTTTAGCTTGAGGTGACTGATAAAAATGTAGGCTGGGAAACATCAGCAGTTAATGAGACCAACACTTGTAAAGGTTTCTGCCTTCATCCTAGGTACCTCTGGTGGGCATAGATTTTAAGATTTGATTTTTATGGAGTCTTTGAAAGTTTTGATCTCTCCATGACATTCCGTTGCAAGCAAAGGCTATTCCTTCTCTTACTTGATTTCTTTGCTTCCAATCTCAAAAAAATACATTATTCTCTTGAAGGAATTACTTGTTTTTAGAATAAAGCAATTAAGCTCCTTCTACTTGTACTAGTACTCTTTCTTCTTTGGCTTGTTTAGTTTATCTTTTTTTGTAATGTGATATTCCAAACTGGACAGAAGTTTGCTTGTAGCTGAGATCTTGTTAATGACAGAGTTCCTCCCTTTGTGATCACATTGGAAGTAATAATGTGTCTCATCGTGAATTTGCTGTTTGTAATACGCTGAGTCTTTATTTTAATTGTTTTACTATTAAGCTCTTTTTTTGGTTATTTCCCAGTCTGTATTTGTATATGTGATTTCTTGAAGTTCATAGCTTTGAATTTCATATTGATATTTGGGGTCCCCCCAGTTTGATGATCATTCTAAAGGGATTGAGTTCTCTAAAGTGTTTTGCACTAGTTACAGCTTGGTGCCATCAGTGAATGAATTTGGGCTTACATCTCACAAGTCCTTATTGAAAACACTGATTAGGGTCCAGGGTAGTCATCTTCATTTCCACCAGAAATGTCTTGTGATGTGTTGAGAATTAATGTTCAAATGATCCATAAAACATTGATGGTTTCACTGGCAAAAGAATAAGCTTGATAACAAATCGGTTGATCATGGTGGGGTTTTTTGCTATCCTTTTACCCTTTGAGATACAGGGAAATAAATTGGATGTGTTTTCCTGCATCCTCTTCGTGTAAGTACAATGTACTGCTTTTACCGTATCTAGTTAAAATTTTTCTAATTTACACAAGTGTGGTGTTTTTAGATTTTAAAGTTACTACTCTTTACTAGTTCTTTAGTGACTTCCAGGGAAACTATTTGTCAGACTTTGATACTTTGAATGCATCTATTTTATCTTTATTAGCCTATTCTCACTCTAGCTCATCATGATTTGCCCACTTTGGAAAGCTTGGGTACCACTTAGAGTTCATCCTGCAGATTTGCTGTTTATTGATTTTTATTTTCCTTTCATTTGTGTTTTTAAATATTTGTTACAATTAAGAGTCATAGAATGAATAAGGTTGAAAGGGGGACCACAGAGGGTCATCTGGTTCCACGTCTCTGCTCAAGCCCTAGAGCCCATGGCACAGGATTGTGTCCAGATGGTTCTGGAATATCTCCAGTGAGGGAGACTCCACACCCTCTCTGGGCAATCTGTTCCAGTGCCCAGTCACTCGCACAGGGAAAAGGTTCTTCCTCATGTTCGGGTGGAACTTCCTATGCATCAATCCTGCATGTATTGAGAGCAAGTCATAGTGTCTGCCTGGACTTAACACCACCTGACTTCTAAGAGGTGTTTTTGCTTTTACAAGTCTCTCAAATACAAAATGAGTTCATAGCTTTTGTCTGCACATCCTGCCAGTCTTTGCCACCTGAAACATCATTGGAGTTTTTCAATGTGAAATTTATGTTCCTCGGGCATTCTCCTGTGAGGTGATTCTTCTTTCTTCTCCCTGCACTTTTTCTATGGGATTTTGCTTAAATGGAAAAGTTTTAGATAGGTTTGTCATTTCAGGGTCAGCACACAGATGGGGATGGTTCCCCCTCTGCCCTGACACAGTGCTAGCCATCATCACTGCAATTTCTGTGGGATTAGGGAAGTGAGTGTTTGCAGTGTCAGACACTCACTACAGCTGTTTCTTCCTCCTGCACCCTGGAGGAACTGATATGCTGCAGTCTTGAGGTCTCTACAAAGAGAAACAAACCAACAAAAGATTCTGTCTCCAAGAAGTTTGAAGATCAGCATTTTAGGTCTTATGTTTGGGGCCAGAGGTGTGCCGTTTCACATGTGCCGGAACGTCTTGCAGCAGTATTTCTTTCAAGTTAAAGCTGCCTTTACTGAAAACTGGTAGATTTGATGTATTTTTCATTTTTAACTACAGAAAAGAAAAACCTTAATTCCAAAACACATCTATTTCCACGGTTTAGTGACCATCTTGATATATTAGGTATCATTTCTAGTTTACAAGAATGAAGAATGTCTGTGAATGACACTATGTGCCTTGCTCTTGTCAGCATACTCAGGATCTGAGTTGACTTGCTTTTTGTGACAGAAATCTTTATTGTTTTACAGTTTTTATTAATGAATGTTGCTCTTTATCTTCTGCAATGACTCAGTTTCTTCATTTCAAGTGATTATAGACCATTCTTGCCCAAGTTCTTTCCTGGGGTCTTTGTATATTATTTCAACATCTGGATAATTCTTCTTCCTAAGACACAGTCTTAATAAAGAACCAGTTAGTGAGGTGGAAGTCTGCCTGTCCAGCTAAGTTGTCTGATTCTTAGATTTCCTGACTGTCAGCAACTCTTTGTGGAAACTAAATGATAAGCAGAAAAAGTGACACTCGCTTATGGACTGATTCTTGAAGTTCTTCAGCAAGTGCAGCTTGTTCCGATGGAGGGGGTTTTTTGCTTTTATTTAATTGTGTAGGGAAATTACTTAGGATTAATTATGAAAGAAAGTCTGGAGCCCCGCAGCAGTTGCATGAGACAGGCAGCTGCATGTCCCAAAACCCCTCTGCTATTGCACTGATAGCCTAATGCATATATAGAGTGTATATAGTCCTGACTGCATGCATGCCTCATGTTTAGCTGCCCCTGAAAGCACTACTCCTGTCTACCTTTTCTATGTTATTCCATATTCTGATTATTTAACCGTTATTTCAGCAGTATATTTGAAAAGTGAGTATTTTCAGCTGCATGAGCTTTAAATAAAATAAAGAATAATGGTAAAAAGCAACACATTACTGCTTAGTAGTAACATTTGCTAGCTCAAGGTCCGAAACAATAAATGTATATTGAAGAATTGCAGTAATTTAGACTGCAGAAGAATGAGAATGTGGCCATATCCTAAAAAAAATCTTAGTATTCTTTTGAGGAGGTGAAAAGAAGATAACATTGAGCTGTGGCTTGTTCTTGATTATGTTTTGATGTTACTGCAGTTGTCTTCTGAACTTCGTAGAGTATCTGTTTAAAATTACATCTGTTGTATATGATAGTATAGCAAAAGCAATGAAAGTTGCTAATACACTTTGAACTTGTGAATTACATTGAATAAACGATGATGTTCTGCAGGTAGATTTAGCATTGCAGGGGGAAAGGGGTTTTAATGACATTTCCCTTGATGATGGCAATATATTTGCCTTATTACAGAAAGTCACATTAGATGTGGGCATTTCCTAGTGGCTTGAACTCACAGTAGTTTGACATCCTGCTAGAATACACAATTCTGAACAATGTTGTATAAAGGGAGAGGTGTCTGTAGGGGCCAATTGAGTGATAAGGCCTGCATCTGTATCTGTTGTTCCTCTCTGGTGGTGGTGACACACACAACTGTAGGAACATCACACTTTTAACTTGGGTTTCTTCTTAGCTGGCCTGTATTTAAAGGATAGAGGCCACCTAATGTTAGGAATAGCACACTATTGCAGAATGTGGTTCTCTGTGAAGGGTTATATCATTACAAATTTGAGAGACTTAAAAACCTGGCTTTAAACAGCACATGGTTCACCAAAATATACAGGTTTGCTTGTGGATACTTGGGGTTTTAGTTGCATATCGGGTTTTTTTGGTTGTCAAATTATTCATTGCAATGAACATCCTCTTCCCCCTTGCCCATTTCTTTGACTCATAAGAAAAGTATGAAGGCAAGCTGTCTTGACTTGACTGCTAATTTAAGTAGAACTGTTAACCCTTACTGTTTCAGATATGACTATTAGCCAGAAGAAATCTATTTTGAAAGTTATTCTATGAGTTTGTAGTTCAGTTGCCCTTTTTCAGGTATTTTGCACTTTATCATTGGCTTATAATTTTAATTTTGTATTGATTTTTATGCAGGCAGATATTAACTGGTTTTTTGTTGCTGTCTCCAATTGCAGGAACCAGGCAGGGTTCAGGTAAATTATTTTCCTCCTCATGGCACCATGGACTTGATGTACTTCCCATACTATGGGAAAAGCTTGCATGTAAGTATCCCTTAATGATGGTCTTCATTTTGTTAATGCTTTGTTCCTGTGTGTGTATTTACAGTTATTCATAGAAGATTAATTCTGAAGTTTGAACTTTGTAATGAGGTGCTTATGAGGAACATTACGTATGCAGAAGTTGCACAGCACTTGATGAGATTGGAGAGATGCTTTAGCAGACATAAACTGGGCATTGTTCTAATGAAGAAGTGGCTGTATAACAGCAGTATTGAGAGCATCTGCTCTTTTGCTGTCTGAAGTCTTTTGGAATCTTTGAATGTAGGGAAAGGCAGGAAAAGTAAACTGGTTCTTCATATTACAATACACTTTCTAATAGTTAATCCTTAGGGTTCATAGCATACTAACTTTATAAGTCCTTGAGGTGGTGTTGATTGTATTTGTTTGTGGCTCTGCAGTCATGTTTTCTGTTTGCTCTGTTTTATGAAGAAGGACTTCAAGGTAGCAGATAGGGTTTTTTTAATTATTATTGTAAAAACTCCAAACTCACTACTTCATAAACACAGAGTCATCACTGTATGCAGAAAATCTGTACCTTCTATAAAATACAAAATTATATTGCCTCTTATTGACCAAGTTATTTAGTCTAATAAGCATTTTCATTGTTCATCATTGAAGATAAAGGTATTTTTTAAAACATAAATCTATTAGATCCGTAGTGTACCATGGTGGGTGGTTGAAATTTCGCCAAAGTGATTTTTGTATTAAATTGGTCCTTTGTCAGTTATTTTTCCAGTGTACTCTATACTTCCAGCAGTTTCATAACTTTTTTTATCCTCCTGTGGCTTTTACTGATGAGGAAGGGGTTTGTTTTCCTTCAACATTTGTTTTCATGTTACTTATGGGTACTTCTGTGTGTTCCATTTAGTTGCCAGGTTCTGAACTGATAACCCATCTATTCACTTAGACTTGCAAATTAGAGAGAGGCTGACTGCCTGTGCTTCCAGCTGCTGGAGTCAGTACACACTCTGTCCCCTTCTTGGAGTGAGAGAACAGGGAAGGAGAGCACTGCTTCCCTAAGAAATACAAAATACAGCATCTGTGGTCCCTGACATGTCAGGAGGCAGTTTGTACCGAGGATGGGATGAAGAACTTTACTAACAAAATTCCCATCTTGCTGCTATACTAATGGAAAGTGAAAGATTATGAGAGTAGTGAAGATAGGCAAAACTCAATGCTATTTCTTGCTTGAATTAAGTGATTAAGAAAAAAACAGTGTGGAACTGTTAAATTACTTTATTCTGTAAAGGAGTTAAGAGGATTTTACTAAACTTGCTGCTGTTGTGCTAAGGAGCCATAAAAGCACTAACGTCTACAATTTTGTGATCCAGATTGGTTGTCTTTTGCTGCTTAGTGCAGTGAGCTCAACTCCCTGACCTTACAGAATAATGAACTGACGTAGTTAATGAGGATGCTGCCCTCCTCCCTCAAATTTTATATTGAGTAAAAGTCCAGTCTGGTACCATCTGTTTTCAAAACATCATAGAAATTTGTGTACCCTTTTGAAAAATCTTGATGGTGAGAAGACTTCTCTCCCTGAGGAAATGTGGGAAGTTCAGTTCTGATTTTTAGGAAATTCAGAATGTGGTATCACCCTTACAGCTGAGAAGTGTTGAGGGTGCCTTGCCTAGCTGCATTTCCCCCTCCCAGTCTGAAGTTTATAGGAGCATAGGAGAATTTCTGATACAGTAAAACCACTATCCATTGAAAGCAGTTACTTCAATCTACTTCTCACTAGTACTTCATCTTAAAGATTTTAGCACATCTGCTTCCACGACATCATTCTTTGTAAATGAGACTTTTGAGTATTCTGTAGTGTGTTCGCTGTAGTGTTATATTTAGTCCACTGATTTACATGAATTGTTGCCAAGAAAATAATTTTGCTTAGTCAGCAGTATTGACCTAAAAATATTAATAAATTATGGAAAAACTTCATGAACATTGGATCAAATGCTGACTTAACAGTGTATAATAAATAAGCTCCTATTTAGTTCATAGGCACAAGAGAATGCAAGTTGTCCTAATTGAATTGGACATGAGGTATAATACTGGGTTGACAAAAATTATTCTACTCTCATTCTTAATTTTTATTAGGGAGTGGAGTTACCAATTGTAATTGTTTCACCACATATGATTGTCCGGGAAGGATATTGTCAGGATGTTCAAGGAAGGGTTTTGTGTAAAGCGTAACAGATAACACCTTTCAGAATGGTTTGTTGCTGAACAAGTAAATCTAATTGGGAAAAAGGGAAGCTGATTTATTAGTGCTTGTTGAGACTTGTTGGAAAAAAAAACAGTTCAAACCCTGCTAGAAAAGTTACATTCTATAGCAGATCACCACCCACCCCCAAACCAATCCAAAACAAACAGGAGAGACAATAGAATGGATAGGAAGACAGAATTTCTGAGGTTGTTTCATAGGAAGTTTCCTTAAAAATTGGACCTAATATAATAGAAAGGGTTAAAGTCATATGCCTCTTCAAGATACTGTCTGTGATTTAAATCATGTTGAATATATTGGTTAAGAAATATGAAGAATGTATTTCTAACCTGGAAAAAAAAAAGTATCTTACCTGAGTCAGATTGGGCTTTGAAAAGTTGGGTTCTTAATTAGCTTCTTTTTCTTAACTGTTCTGATTGATTACATGTTAATTTATTATTAACTTATTCTGGTCTCTCAAATATTTTCCCCATCTTTCTGTTTACTAGGCTCACTATTTACAGCCTCTAGTGGCTGTTCAACTAGAAATTTTCCCCAACAGTACCAAAGAAGAAATATCAATTGAGTGTAAGATCCAGGGCTCACCTAATTTAAAAAATGGAGATGAACGTGACAAGTTTCTGGGACGAATTGCCTTCAAAGTTCTGATGTCTGAATAGCTGGAGTAAACATTCTCCACGAAGTAAATGTGTTGTCTGTTTTGTATCAGCTGGACATGCCATTCTAGGATATGAGACCACCTTGAAGAATGTTAAGGTGGTTTATGGCGTTCAGGGTAGCATAATAATATGCTTCCAAATTGTATGTTTAAATTCCCTTAAAATAAATGCCTATCCTGCTTTTGCCTGCCCCATTGGAACTGTGTACAGACTACAGTTATGTCATAGGGACCTGTAAATAGCTGTTTTCAAACACATAATAATGGTGACCTTTGTCCTGTTCTAAAATGTGGTTTTATCCTCCAAGTGAGTGTCTCAAGCTTAATGTGCTGTGCTCTGTAAATATTGTATTGATTTAACACTGGTTTAACTGTCATATCTCAATGCTGACACAGTTAGAGGGATAAATAATAAATGGTACCTGATTGACATAGTGATTTCTTTGTACGAGTAAACACCTCCAATGTAAATCGTGTGTATGGGAGTGGGTGGGTCAGTGGATGGCTGTGTGGAGATGCCTTAAATTGTAGACTGGGTGGTGTGGGAGAACTGAAATGGAATTTAAGGGTTGGTATGGATTTCTGAAAGTAAGTGCTCAACTAGTACTTTCTTGTGCTTGTCACTGTGCAAGTATTGTGTACATGTAATACTTGGTATAGAGTTTGGTGTTCTAGCTGAGGAATTGAACCTTTCTTTGTGTTGTTAATTGCTTGTAATATGTGGAGCACAAATAAAATCTATACAATATTTTAAAACTTTTTAGTTCAGAAATATCAGTAGAAAACAATTTAAATTGTTTAGGATCCTGGTAACAGTTGTACAACAGAGCTGCTTGAAAGAAGTGGCCTCACTATTGTGGGAACAGGCTTTGATTTTCCAATTTAAAAATTTCCTGAAGAACCTCTGTTCAGTTTAAGAAAAACAAAAGAAAAAGAAAGGATTGTCTTGATTAAACATTCCTGTTTAATTTATATATCTGTTTTGTCGCATCATTTTAACATGTCTGATGTCTTCGTCTGCTCTTTCATCTTGGACTTTCTGTGTATTTTGTCATCATCCATTTAGAAAATTGGTGTCATCAACTGCTTGATACCCTGGTGACTCGGGGTCAGTCACCTGCAGTGTAACTTTAAGTGCAGTTGCTGGAATGACTGCACACAGATTGGTTTGCTGGTAGCTGCTGCTCACATTAAACCAGACTGACCCATTCTTTTGGGCTAGAACTTGGGCAGTTGAGCTGACATGCAATTTATGTTACTCTTCCCCAGGGTTTTGTTTGTTTTGGTCTTGAGGGGGGGTTTTGAGTACACAGTCCACATTCTGATGTCTTGTCGATATTAAAGACCACATCAAATCTGCGTTTGTGTAAATACCTGTATGTTCTGCTAGTTAGGCCCAAATTTGTTACTTGACATGCTTTTATACCTGATTATTACAGTGGGTTTTAATATTTTATTTTAACAAATTAAATGAAGGATTTCTAAAATTCAAGATCAATGCCCTGCTTTAAGTTTGAAGCCAGTCTAAGCCACATTAGTGATAAACTTTAACAGCTGTGTGAGCTTACAGTGGTGCACAGCTGGAGGAAGCTGCTCTTAATGGGACTTGAACAGTGTTTTAAACCTCATTAAAAATAGATTTATACTGATCTGATACCATTCAGCATGCTTTTTTGTTGTCTGCAAAAGAAAGTTGTTGTTCCTACAATATGCAATGAATATTTTTGTAATAATGGCATGCATTAATACTGAATGAGATGTTCTTTCAAAATACTCCATTACTAATGTTTTAAATGATGCACTTTTAGAGCTGGGATACCTGGCTTCTTGAAGATATGACTAATTGCTTCTCTGTGTATTAATAACTGCCTGAAAGTATTTTAATAGTTGTGAGGGACCTTAAGTGTAGATGTTGCATCTGACAATGAAAAGGACTAGCTTTGTGTAAAAACTTCACATTTGTGTTCACTTAGGAATGGTAAGAAGTTCTGGAGAAACACTCAAGTTTTCAAATGAGCTTGTTTTTTGCAACAATTTCTTTTTTGACTTGTCTATAGACAAAGCATGAAATGGCAACTCTTCACCAGCACTTTTCAGACAGGTAAAACTCAATAAACTCCTATTCTCCCTAGATTCTGTACAAGTGGTTTTTTGTTTTTTTTTTTTAATTTAAACATGTAAGGATTATCAGTTTGGGGGGAGAAGGAAACTTTTGAAAGGGTTCAGCTGTCAAAATTAGCATGTAAACCATAAGTAGGTAATAAGTCTAGTGTTAAACTAATTAAACTGAGCTGTTTATCATTTTTATTTCTGTGTCTTGAGTAAGTAAATGATACAACAGTTACCCATAAACAGGTGTACAGACTGTTAGGATAAAATTACTGATTTCCTTCACATGAATTTTTCAGTAAAGGTTTCTTAGCCTTCATTTTAAATTATGAATAAAGATTTAAATATACTACCTTGTTACAGAATTTGGAAATGGTGAACTTTCATACTAGTAAATTCATATTAGGTAACTTGTAGTGCCTTAAAATCTGAAACAAGGACTTACAATTTCAAACACTGGAATGGGCAGTGTGTGTCCAAGTCAGCTGAGGTACCTTCTCCTTGCCATGCCCCACTGCCCCTGCCCCCCTCACTTGAACACACACACAGGGTTACGGGGGAAGCTGAGGAGAAGGTTGTCAAGAGACAGAACGAGCTGTAAGGCTTTATTTACACCCATCATGCAGTAGATAAGATGATCCCTTGGGGACAGATGACATTTAGCACTGACTTGCAATTACTTCCAGCTGGGGATGATGCTGCTTCTGGGACACTAGTAAAGGAAACTCCTTTTGTACTGAAATGTCTGATGTGGTTTCCCCACAACAGAGAGGGAAAGAGAAAATCTGGTTGCTAATGAAGAGTAGAAGGAAGAGTTGTAGACTAAAGGAGTTGTGAATCAGTGTAGAAACAAAAACAAGGGGGGGTATTGTTTTTTTTGTTTTTGATCCCCTGCATCCTGCCTCTCTCTCAGTAGGAAAGTTGGAAAGGAAAAACATATTGCTCTGCACCAAGTCCTGCTGACTGATTTCTTACAATTTTTTAAATGCAGTATTCTCTGGAACCTGGTACTGAACCTGGATGTGCCCTATTTCAGGATTTGTTCTACCTCTCTGTGAAGCTTACTCATCATAATTTTTGGAGGGTGTGAGTCAAATAGAGCCTGAAGCTGAACAAATGATGGAGAAAAATTATTTAATTGCATAATTTAAGGTTTACCGGAAAAGTACTAGATGCTAAGAGTATCAGGGCAGCTCTGAGTAGGGATTTCCAAACTTCACAATGTTCAAAGCTTTAATCTTAATCTTTTTGCAATTATTCAGAGCTTTGACTTTCCTGCTAGTGAAACAATCATCTTGCTGGTTGGACACTTTGTTAAAACACTTCAGCATTCACACTAAGTCTACTGTCAAATTAATGAAGCCTTTCATGAATTTATGTTTAATATTTAGTCAGTATACCTGAAAACTAGTACTTTTTCTCTTACAGAAGAAAATAATTTTGTTAATATCATCTACCATGAAAAGTCTTTATACATATTATTTTTTTGCATTGTATTAATAGAATATACAAGGCATAAATGTGTTCAGAAAGTATTCTTCAATTTTGCCTGTAGGTCAGATCTGGCTCTGTACCTGTTGAGAGTAGAAAGAGCTTCACCTACAGTGGGCAGAACTCTGGTCTCCCCTTGCTACAGGCTGTTGCAAACATGGAAATGGCCTCAGGTGATGGTGTGTTCTACCCATGTACACTGGGGGAATATAATTATTTCATTTAGTTCAGCCCATCCTCTGCATCAATATTGAGTTGTTTTTCTGGTTTGGTATTTATTTCTTTTCTTTTAGGTAACAATAGAGAGCACTTGGGGTTTCCTGCCAGTTTCCTTTTGAAGAACATCCCTTCTGTACTGGAACCTTTACTTCTGTGAGCTATGCTGAGGGGATAAATCACTGAAGTAACTTTTAACTTCAGCTGTTTCGGATCATAAATCTTTGTCCTGATGCTTGTTCGATTGCAGGTGTTGGGCTGCACACCAAAAATGTGACTCCTCTTTCACCTTGAAAGTTACCTGACTTTGGTAGCTGTTGGTGTTGCTGTAGAAAAAGATTCCATCATAGAGGTCTCATTTTACAGTAGTCTTGGAACAGAAGTTGCCCTTCAGTTAAAACATACAGTCAGTGTCTTGTTAGAAGCAGCATTTTAATACAAAAGGTCAGAGTGAGCTCTGCTGTAAGATACTTTCTACAGTTTTCCTTCTTATCACAATGGGAGGAAAGAAAATCAGAGAAAAGCTAAACTGAAAATTCAGGTTATTGCAGTTTGAAGTCTGTCAATTTGGTGACTCAATGTAAAACCAGTGTAACATGAGGGTTATCAGAAGCTTGAATGTCACTGTGTAGTTTGTTTGGATCAAATAGCTCTAATAATGCATGACAAAAAGTAAGACTTTTCTTATCTCTTTAAATCTCAGGCAAGCACCTAAGGAAGCCAGTAAAGGAAATTTCAAAGTTTTGTTCACTAGCAGGTACTTAAATCTTTTTATGTGGTGCAGTTCTGACAGTGAGTACTGCATGGAGCTGTGGAAGCAATGCCTCATTTTGATTTTGCATTACCTGAGGGGAATCACTAAGAGTTTAATCTGGATTTGGCAACAATTCGTTTAAAAAACTGATGATCATCAGTGTATTTGGAACAAAAAATTCCATATTCAATTTTAGAAAGTTTACTTAGCTGTGTATATTATGTGTTAGAGAGGGTTGTTTTCTTTTGAGTTTGCTTTACAGTTGTATGGAATAAGAATGTGTCCTTCCAGTACCCAAATGTTATGTGACTTGTGAGCATATTTGTGCGATTTCTATTTTTCTGACACAAGAGAGCCCCTACAGTGATAACTCCTCCAGGCTTTATTGTCCCTAACAAGGTTTCTGTTAAACCTGCTGTGACTGCAGATTCTAACTTCAAACTGCCACTTCACTCCTAATTACAAATGAGACAGATGCACTTAACACTATAAATATTTTAATGGCTGTTACATAGCACCAAGTTGTCTTAACATTTTTAGTATTCTTGTGAATGAGAAAAAGCACAATGCATCAGAGCTTGTGTGAGTTATAGTGTAAGAAATTGGTTTTTTGCTTAACACCTAACTTTTGATACATCTTTGGCCTTTCAACTTTCAGGAGAGGTTAGCATATAACTAGCACAGCATCAGTAATTCTGTAAGTTCCTCTAAATTTGTGTTGAGAAATTGCGTAATTGAAACATCACTTACAAGTGGTAGTAAGTTTCAGACCAGTTGATTTAAATATTAGTTTAAAGCAAATCCACAGATAAGATTACAAATCTTTATGTGTTCTTAAGAAAAGTTGCAGGAATGGCTCTGCTTTCTTTTGAGGGCAGCTCATTATTTTGTCTTATTCCCATACTAAATCCCTAAGCAAACTGCTCAATAATTCATGGAGCTATTCACTTAAGGCCAGTTATAGCCACAGGTGTAAAGTTAGGAGCTTGCTGAGACTTTCCCCTGGTCCCCCACCCTCAGCATTTCAAGGGACTGAAGCCCAGCGTAGTGAGCCAGTAAAGCACAGAGAAGTTCACCTGCCAAAAAAAGGAAAATGGGATTCTTTATCTGAATCTGATTCTTGACTTTGTAAGAAAACATGAGAAAATAAATCAACCTCTGAAAAAGCAAAGCTGAATTCAGATGAATTTCTCCAGGTGGTTGGAAGTCTTAGTTCCTTCACGTGATGCCGTGTGTCTGTCTCATCAGTGGATGGTGCCTGGATGGATTCACATTCCAAAGCCAGTGCTGCCCCCTGAGGCCGGCGGGTCTGCTTGGACTGGAGCAGGTGGCTTCCTCCCACCTCCAGGCTCACAACCCTTGTGCCATGGAAGAGAGAGAAGTTGTGTGGCAGGAGAATGTAAGTATGGAAAGAGGGAAAGTGTTCCTGTAGGTAGTTCAGTCTAGATTGATAGCTTGTGGATTGAGGAGACTTTTTTTCCCAAAGGTAGCACAATAGCTGTTAAGGAGGATGTAACCTGGACTTGTTGGGAACTGGAGGAGTGACAGGGAAAATTTGTAATGCTTTAGTACATTATATAGTAAGTTCCTTATTGGGTATAAGGAAGATTTTTTTTTTTGAAGCTGAATGAGTATAGAAAAGTTTGCACTGAGGTTCAAGGTGATGCATTAACCTGCAGGTGAAGCCTGAAATGCCTTAATTTTATTGTCTTAAAGCACACAAAACCAGAACTCAGTGAATAACAGCATTACATAAAACCCCTTTAATGTGACAAGTAACTGACCCCAAACCAAGAGCATACCAAAATGCTTGTAGTTTTGAGTAGTAGTAATATCCTCACTTAAAGCTGAGGCATTGCAGGAAAATAGTAAAAAAAAGATCATTGGAGCACTGCAGTAGTAAGGTACAAATTTTACTGAAATGGCAGGGCAAGAGTGATAACTATCTATTAAAGAGCTTTGTTTATTGCTGGAGGATGTGTATTAGAAGACAGCTTCCTTCTGAACACAGCTGGCTGGTGGGGCAAAAGAAGAGGTCTCTGTACTGCTAGCCATGTCATGTTTTATCACCAGTCACACAAGTTCTCATTTGAGGTGTTCTTCAGGAAACTGCACCCTAGAAAGGCTGAGAAATGCACTGACCTGCGTGCTCTAACAACTTACTGACTTTTGACCATTTGATCTTTTTGAAATAAAGTGCATGGTCTCTAGCTGAAAATAATACATACGATGATAGACCTGCATGCTTTTAATCATTTGACAAACACCTTGAAAATTAGTCTGTTTGTTACCTGTATGTTAGTGGATCCACATGCTTGTCTGAAGACTTGCTTCCTGCTGCAGTGTAACACTGTCAAGCAGAAATCTGCTGCAGGATCTCATGTTTTCCAAGTGCCCCAATGTGTTAAAGTAGGTCAGAAATTGCATAAGATGCCATTACTGGAAACTGCTGTAGGCTGACTTGCATATAAAAACTCAGCAGTGCAACTAGCAAATGCAGTCTGACAAAGAGAAATGCAGCCATGGCTTGAAACATGACAAGAGAGCTCTCTGAAATCTCCCTAGGACATGAATGGCTGTTGGAATCGTGAGATGTCTTTGCCCCTTCAGTTCATGTTCCTGCTATCTGCTGAGCCAGAGCTGCCTGCCTGGCTTGTCAGGGGGCTCACATGGTTCTTGTCTGCAGGGAGCTTGGGCACATGGCTCCTTAACTCCTTCGGCATCGCAAAGGTCACGTTCTGTGTCTCTCTTGGCTTACCAAGCCTTGAGAGCCAACACGCACAGGACACTCAAAAGTCATGTAAAGGCAAGAATCTGTAGTAGCTCTTCCACTAACTGAATGGCTCCTGGTGATTAGCAAGGGCCAGTGGGAGTTTATTGGGGTAATTCACAAGTCTCTGCAGTTTCTGCAGGCAGCAGCAGCCACTGCTGTTCAGTTGAACATGGTCGGGGAGCACTAAGCGGGGTAGGGCCCATATATTCTCCCTCTTTCGTAGCATTGTTTCACAGCTTCAGCACATTCCTGGGTATCCAATTCAGGCAGTATTTTACCCTCTTTATAGAGTTACAAAAACGTGTAAATGGAGAAAGAAAAAAACCATTCTGAAAGTACATAGTATCACCTTCATCACTCTCAGGTTACACACTTGTTCTGCTGTGTGTACATCCTGTGCCCATGAAGCCAGACTCCCTTGGTTCAGAATGTCTGTGGGCCCACTCTCTGCCATGCCCTTGTACTTCAAATTTTTAACTGTAAACAGTTTATAGG
Organism: Atrichornis clamosus; assembly: GCA_013400975.1. Taxonomy (NCBI): domain Eukaryota; kingdom Metazoa; phylum Chordata; class Aves; order Passeriformes; family Menuridae; genus Atrichornis; species Atrichornis clamosus. Next base: position 31,467 of record WBMZ01003615.1, on the reverse strand, counting down.
TCAGAAAATACACTCCTTGGTGGATGCATTTTTCCAAAGGTTTGAAATACAGGTCCTCCTCTATGAAATGAATTAATGAGTTTGCAGTTATTTCTGAAAAATCTTTAGCAGCCGGGACTACTTTATTTCCTGGAATAGTTGTGTCTCTGCTGGTATATAAACCCATTTGTAATCATGCCAATCACCCATTTCCTATAGATAAATAGATGGGTCAATACCAACCATCTCAGGAACACACAAAATTGTACAGGTAGATGGGCTGGAAGGGTCTTCAGTTAACGTACAAACCTCATCAGGTCTCTGCCAGTGTAAAAGCTTCTGCTCCTCATTTTGCTGCTCGAGGGCCAACAAATACTGGTGTGATAATACTCTGATAAAGTTGACTCAGTCATTTGGCGATGGCCCCTAGACAGACCAGCCCCTATCACATTCAGTCTTAATTTAATAGACTTAATATATTGGCGGATGACAGAAAACTGTAGGTAGGAGCTTGGCGGAACATAAAATAAAAGTTTGAAAGCCTAGGCAGAATGTTTAGAACTTGGGTTTAGTCATGCTAATGAGATGATGAGAAAATATCAAAGGTGAGAAGGTTTGAAAGTAGTAACAATTAAAATCTGGGCTTTCCCCAGGTTTACATCAGCCTGGCCAGCATCACTGCAAACAGCCAGCAGCTGTGTTAATTTACATCTCACACAAAGTTGTCTTACTAGCAATAGTTACAGCAATTTTAGCTACAATTTGATTAATATTACTTAATGATTCTGTTACGGTAATGTGGAAATGTTATCTGCTAATTCCAAGCTCTTCAGGAATCAGGAGTGTTTATAAAAGGTGGGTTTCGCAGCTGTTTGCCCCGGTTCCCGGTCGGTCCAGGCCCCGTGGCGGAGGAGGGTTCGGTGGTTTCCTCTCCCGCCGGAGCTCGGAGCCGCTCCCGAACCCGCGGCCGCGCGCTGGGGGCGGCGCTGCCGCGCGCGGGCCGTTAACGGTGAGGGGGGCGCGAGCCCCGGCCCCTCACGGGCGGGCGGAGCGCAGGTACCGCGGGCGGGGGGACAGGGGCACGGGCACGGGCAGGGACTGGGACAGCGGTGGGGGGGACAGCTGCCCGCGCCGGGCCGGCGGCGGAGCGGGTGCGGTGGCCGCCGGTACCGGAGCCAAACGCCGCCGGCCCGCCTGGGCTCGGCCACCCGCGGGGCTGGAGCGGGTCCCGGCCGGTGCGTGGGGGCCGGGGCGGGGAAGGCGCTTAGCCGGGCCCCGCTCCGGAGCGGGCAGGGCGTGCGGGAGCTGCGCGGGTCGGTGGTGCGGCGGAGCGAGAGCGCGGGGGGAGACTTTGCCTGCTCGAAATTGAGTGCGAAAGCCGCCCTGGCGGTGTCGGGACAGGTTGTGCCATGGCCGAGCTGAGCGGGCCGGGGAGCGCCTGTGCCCGTATCGCTGAAACACACGGGCAAACTTGGGAACTGGGCAAACACAGGCCGGGTCCTCCAGACAGGGATGCAGCTTATTGGAAAGAAGAGTAATGTGGGTGTTCTAGTCAGGACTTATCATTCCAAAACCGTAGATTTAAAGCACAGACTTGCGTCTTAAAAAAGTACGTGAACATGCAAGCGCCTCTTTTTCTGATGCTTAACTAAGGTGTGGCCTTAAAACATGCTGGCAACTGTGGAAGCTTCACGGGTTTCTTCCCCCCCCCCACTTCACTTAAAAATGAATTCTTACCTTTACCACAGAGCAACTTGGGGTGCAGTGTGGGCAGTCACCGTGGGTGTGCTGGGCTGGCTGTGGTGTGTTCACACCCTGCCTTTCCTTGCGGGAACTTGTTGGCTATGCCCTCAGCCCCGTCCTGCTACTGGGAGCTCTGCATGCTCTTTTAATTTCACTCTGGAAAGCCAGAGGCTTAAATTGTACACAGGTCAATGCTAGCACATTTTTGTGGGGTTTACTCTGTCTTTTAAATGTGCCGAGACATTTATGTCCTTGTGGTGCTTATTTATTGAAAATAACTGTCTTGCTTATGCCAGCAGCTGCTGTAAAAATGCAGTCTGCTGCTTTTTATATATGGAATTAAATGGAACTTTTGTTATTTAATATCTGAAAAATAACATTTGGTTAATTAATTAAATATATTTGCTGCATAAACTGGACTTTGATGTCAGGATGATGAAAACTTGGGTTAGCACAGGTCATTTGAACTAAAGGAGAGTATTGGTTGCATGGTTTCATGTATTGTACAAACACGGTGATTAGAAAATTTTGCCATTTTGTAGATCTGTTTGCTGCCTTATGCTGGAAGAATACAACCCTTTCTGTTTGCTTACTTCTTCCTTTTGATGTCATCTCATTGTTGCAGGCTTTTATATCACTTCCTGTGCAGCTTTGCCTGGGACAATGGTTTTCAGTTTTTTAATGGGTCTGTGAGTTCTCTGAATGGCTGGTGAGGGATTCTTGAAATGTTACAAAACCGAGCCTGCAGTGAGATGTCCAGGGGGCAGCTGTAAGGACCAGAGGGCAGCAGTGCAAACCCTTCAACAACTTGTAGGGACTTTCAGTGTGACACACTTGATTTAACCATTGTGACAGATGATGTTCTGTGACATGCATAGGAACAGTTTCTTCTGTTTTGTTACCCTTGAACAGTGGTTTCAGCAAGGAGACAGTTCCAGTGGCATTAGGTTTTTCAGCCCTTTAAATGATTTAGAGTCAGAGGAACAGCACAGGAATTCTGTATTACATAAGGACCCCCAGGGCAGAGACAGGTCCCTCCCAGGCAGGCGAAGGAGCGGGCCCTGCAGCACAGCTGAGCCGCGTTCAGGAGCAACCTACACGGATCACACGCAGTCAGGGACAGGACTCGTGACAGGGGACTGGGACAATGGACTATTGTTCACATTTATCTCCTATCCTACACTTGGGCTTGAGACAGGGTTTAATGAATAGTAAACCTACACAAATTTGGGAGTTCTCTGTTTTCCGTGAATGTTTTCAGATATTTTTGCTTTCTAACAGAATGTGTGGAATTCAACAAGATGCACTTTAAAAGACTGTTATTTTTAACCAAGGAAAATATTTGTTGTTGTCTTAATGTTTCTGTTATTAGCATAGAGCACCTTAATGCTGCAGCAGTTACCATTGCTCAATTCCTTTTTCTAGGAAACATACAGATTTATTTATGTGAAGAAAAAAATAAACCAGTTTGTATGATGGTATCTGGTTGGATAGCTGCACAGTCAGAGAAATTCTAACCAAAAGCATTTATAATTTCAGAGAGCATTATTTGTAGACTTCTCCATTCATAGAGATCTATGCTGAGTACTTCTTTCTTAGAAGAAAAAAGATAAAATGAACTTTTATGCTTTCACATTTTCTCAGTCACTGTGTTGGGTCCTTGGGGAGGAGATTGCCAGGTGAAAACAAGCACAAAGAATCATGGAATCACAGAATATTCTGAGTTGAAGGGACCCACAAAGATCATCAAGTCCAATTCTTAAGTGAATGGCCCATACGGGGATTGAACCCACAACCTTGGCATTATTAGCACCATGTTCTAACCAACTGAGCTAATCCCAAGGTATCCTATCACAGAAACCTGTTGAGATTCTTTAGAGGAGAGTATTTATTCCAACCAGCTTCACCATCAGCTTAATGTTCCAGAATCATTCTGACAGCGACTTATGGAGCACTGACACAAAAGAAGGTACAGATTTTTAGACTTTTTTTTTTAAAGAAACAGAAATAAGCCATAAATATCTTTATTGTTCATATAGTGTACCCTTTCAATTTTTCAGTCATGTTTCTTGCCCATAAAAAAGACATTGCAAGAGTTTTTAGCTAGTTATTTGCCAAATCTGTTCATGAAAATGCCTTCCCAAATATGCCATTGCATTTTAAATGAAAGGGGTCTGTGGTAGAGTTTCTGTTTATTACAAAAGAATGAACTCAGTTTTGCAAGTCTTCTGCTATTGTCTTTAACCTTTACTTTCAGGTGGTTTGAGATTAAAAATAGTGAGTCATGGGTCTTCTGTGCACATGGAGAAAAACAAGCACTGTGACATTATTTGGTGTCTTTGTATTTGACAGAGTTGGAAAACCAACACAGAGAATGAAGAGGGACTGTATCTAATGGTGCCTAAATTCTTCACATGTAGATTCTTGCTACCAAAATACGAGGAAGGGATTTGGAAGGATATATGTTCAGAGTAGGTGTTGGAAGGGTGTTCACAGCATAGAGGATTTAGCATGAGGCAGGGGGAACACAGAAGACTGGAATACAGTGTGCTGAGGAAACACTGCCAATTCCTTCCTCACAGATTTAACTGTTTCACAGAAAGAGTGTTTTAAGGAAACTCTAAAAAAGCCTGTGTGAAACATGCATTCAGTTGGCCATGGAAACTGATGAGTTGTTTCTGAGGCCTTCTCTTAGGTATAGATTAGGTATATATCCTGAATGGATAGGGACAATACTATCCCTAAATAGTTTTTGAGTTATCAAAATGTAACAATTTCAGAAGTCCAGCATCTTTCCCTGGATAATGACATATTAGGTTTCTCTGAATGATTATCCAGTGAAGATGCAATTGCTGGAATGTGATATTTATTTTCAAAACACCAAAGGATGCAATACTTCCTAACTAAAATTGGACAGTTCCTTTTATTTCTTTAATGAGGTGCACATACTGTCAGTGTTAACCTTGAGCAACCTTTTCCCACAATGTTTTTCTCAAAAACAAGCTCAGTCCTGTTGCCTTGAAATTCTTTTATTCTGTTCTTCTACAGTTAAGGTTTACGTTCCTGTTCACAGACAACTAGATGTTTTTCTCCAAAGCATACACAGCTTTCACCTCAGTCAGACTGTCTGCTCCCACCCCCATCTGCAATGTACAGTTCCCACTTGCAGCATTTTCAGTAAACATGGGATCAATTGAGTATACAGAAAAAGCTTCTATAAAATTTCCGTTAAAAAAATAACAAGTTTTTATTTACAAAGTGTTTGCTACTACAAAGTAATATTTCCTATTGGTTCAAATATACTATTTGCTAATGCCAGTGTTCCTATTAGGAAAGTAAAACTTTGTATATGCATTTTTCTTTATATCTTTGTCAGTGTTTAAAGCACATATAATACTACCACATTCTTTTTTACACTACTCCTACCCATGTACAATGTGGTAGTAGACATTAACACTATTTGATCAGGACAAAAAACCAGCATAGCTTAATAACAGACTTTCTGCAAAAATAAAACTTTATAACTTACAGGTGTTTGGAAAGAAAGAAATCCATGGAGAATTCAAAAATATGCAGTAAATGAAGATGAATGGGCAACTTGGACTTTCCTTAAGATACAAGAGTTTAGCATGTAAAAAGGGAGAAAAATTTCCACCAAAGTGTTTGTGTGACGCTTTGTGCCAATGCACATGTTGGCAGATTAAGATGAGTAGGTTAAAAAAATTAAGACTTCGAATCCCATATAGTTAGCATCCTTATAATTGGATTTGTCTCTTCCCACCCACTATGTTTACAAACCCTGCTTTGAGTTCAGAATTGAAGGAAGTCATAAAAGGAGGCCATGACTGGCCTCATTCTTAAAAAAAAAAAAAGTTTAATTTAAAAGCTGATGTATTTTCAAGTGGTTTCTGCATTTTAAACATAAAAAGGAAGTGTCTCTGCAATTACTTCCATGTAGAATATAGTGGATATTAAAAAGTGCTACTGTAAGGGGGGGACAGAAGGCTGGAGCTGCCTTTTCTACCACTTGCTGCATGTGCCTCCAGAACATGGGCTGATGGCACATCAGCCTTCACTCATTGCCAGGGGACTCATCTACTGCCAGATCCTGCCCCTGGTGCCAACAGACACGTACTGGTGTAAAACCGTGCCTGTGCTTGCTGCCTGGTTACTCCTGATGCTGTGTAGGATATGCAAACACAAAGGCTGCTGCCTTGGTCCCAGGGCATTGTTTGCAGTAAGGGCCTGAGGAGCGAGGACAGACTCATATCCTACTTCTTACAGGTTTGTTTAAAGTAGGATTAATTTTTTCACAGTAGGTGCTTGTGAGATACAGTGTCATAACATCTGCATATACTTCTCTGAAGTATTTTTCATGTCTACAGCCTGGCTTTTAAGACCAGGGATTGTGCCAGAAACTTGTAGGATGGGTTGTAACTCAACTGGTGTCTTCCTGGGGAAATTCTGTGAGATCCACTTAATCCCTACATTAGTACAACCAAATCTACTAACTGTTAAAGTTACATTAGCAATCTAACAAACCCATCAAAAAGCCTGGAGACTGATTTTATGGACTTTACCTTTTTGGATCATTTTAATGTTTGTGGCCATTCAGAGTAATTGTGTGTGACCTAAAAACATCAGCCGGAAGGGCTGTGGATATGTGGTGTTTTTTCCTCTCTGGCTGCCTGGCTTGTACCTGTGTGCCAGTGCTGCTTCATGGACAGCACAAGAACCAGGCAGTGCTAGGGATCAGTTGCTGTTTCACTCAGCCTGGATAATGAAAATAGGCTTAAAACCAACTCACTGGTAAAGACTCATTTTGTCTTGGAAAAGTTTCTGCATAGATGAGTTTGATTTGCATCTGCAACTGGATTTAAATTTTACATTGCTATATCCTGCTATCCCATGGTGTCCATATATCTAAAGTATATGCCTGTAGAATGCTGAGTATTTAAGAATGGCATTTGGTGAAGTCAGAAGATTTAAGTAATTGCACTTGTTCTAGCCAATAGAGAAGACTTAGAAGTGCAAATGCAACAGGGAAGACAAAGCAAATGCAAGTTTAGGCTACTGGGAGGTTCCTGTATCTGCTTGGAATTATCATGGCCCTCTTACAGATATTGACCTGATCCAGGTCAGGATCGGCTTTTCTTCTCAGACTAATTCAGAAGTATTTATTTGCTCCATATTGTTTCTAAGCAGGAGGCTTTCTTCTGGAATTTTTATGGTTAGATGTTACTCAGATGTTACTTCTGCCCAATTTTGAGCAAGGATTTTTGGTGTCTTGCAGTTTAGGTTGATATCCTAAATGTTGGATTCTTGGGTACTGTCAAAAATTTGAAAGCAGAAAGAAAACATTTTGGTTATGGCTGATGTCTGGGTGGCTGTGCAAGGCAGTATTAAAGGTGTAGAATGAATATGCAATCTCTGATCAGCTGCAATAAATTGCCCCTTCAGTTGTCACTGTCAAAGTGCTTTAATGAGCATTCCCTCCCCTCACTGTCAGTGCCAGCTGGGAGTGGGATCCATGGATGCCAACTCAGGCAGTCAGATTTAAAGAGCTGGGACATTCTTGTACATGCAGCTCTACAGGGACTTGAAAGGATGGCAATCCTTTGCAGATGGAATGAACAACTGAGAGTAACATTGGTTATGGGTATTTTTTTGGCAATATACCTAGATCCAAGGGAGAAGAGTTGCTCATAGCCTCCTAAAAACACTCAGGAGACTAAATTCTAACAGCTAAATAGGAAAGATAATCTGATTTGGGAATTTTGTTAAGTCTAAGGAATGAGAGTTTCAGGAAGTTTTATGGTATTAGGTTATGCGAACACCTGCTAGCAGAAAAGTATTTAGAGCTGGTCACATGCTTGGGTAGGTGTGTGATGGCCACAAATTACAAATGATGCAGTGGTGTGTTGCTTGTAGACAAGTCAGAATTCAACAAGTGACACATTTTAAAGAACAAACATTCCATAAACAGGTCCTTAGCCTCTCTCTCCCCTGTTCATCAGTAATGCTGCAAGAGGCACCACTTCCCAGTGCTGATGGCTGAGACACCTTCAGTCAGAAAATAGGCCAGGCCTCAGAGTGACCCAGCTGCAGCAGAAGGATGTCACCTCAAAGTGTGGCTATTACTACAGTTTATTAAATCCCAAATTGAAAAAGCACATATAGTCTTTCCCCAGCTCATTACATCTGGTTATTTAATCTTGTGATGTTCCTAAGAGATTCTTGTAATGAGAAGACATAAATGAGGTGCGCCAGGCAGAAGATAACTTGGTGTGGTTTGTCTTCTCTATAGCATACCCTGTGGTCACTGGCTTTGTTTTTAAATTAATCCAAACCCAAACATCTCTAACTCACTGAAAGGAAAGTCTTTACAAGTAACTGCCTGGATTATTTTCAGCTGAAAAGGGCCAGTTAATTAGAAAAAGGAGTATTGCTGAGAGTTCAAATGTGGTTAAGTTTCAGCTATGCTCTTGAATTAAAATGGTGGATTTGGTCAGAAGAAAGATCACTTGAGCTTTTAAACCTTAATGCTGGAATTCTAAATTCAAGCATCATTTCATGTATGAACTTGATGGCCTTGTTTTTCTTTAAAAAAAAAAAAAGGATTAAAATTTGGTTATTAGGCCTTTTTACATAATGTTACTTCAGGCTGACATACTTGATCAGCAGAAGCCCTGTGGGAATTCTGTATACTCAGCAATTTCCAGCTACTCAAAAAGATTAGGGGTATTGCAGGCTGTAGTTTAAAAATTAAAACCCCTTAACTGAAATGGAAACACCTACAGTGTGGCTTGCACTAGGTTTAATGGCGTTAGTTTAAGTCATACAGTTATTCAGTTAAACTGGTATCATTTGCTTAGATAGATACACTTTCTGAGATAAGGTGAATTGTTGCCATTAATTCCAGTGTTGAAATAAGAAAGACTGGTGCACTGTAATACAATTCTGAAAAACCAAAATCCACAAACAGTATGTCAGATTTTCACATAATAGAAAAATGCTGTCTCCCATTGATATTTTTTCATCTAGTTAGTTAGTGGAGTTGACAAGCTTCTCTTAGTCAAATTTAGATTTTTCAAGCACCCCATAGTAGTCCAGAAATAAAGCTGTTTATGCACTGTAGCTGTGAAAGCATTTACACACAGCATTAGATTGCTTGCAGCCAAGTGCCTTCTGAATGTATGTATAATCAAGAGAGAGTGTTCCAAGACACAGAAACTTCACTTTATCTTATATATAAGTTGCATGAAAATTTAAATGTTAACTTTTTCTTATAAGGAATATCATCTGGTGCCAGTTGCTGCTTGATTCCTATCCATGAATGTCAGTGGTATTGCATGAGACAGGAGAAGATGATGGTACCTGAATAGAAAATAGGAAATCCAGTCTTGGACATGACCATTTTATTCAGCTGGCTCTCAGTGGGAGGGAGTCTGTGCGTTGAAGCAGCTGAGCACAATCACTGCCATGAGCTCAGTGGGAGCTGTGTGGTTTGTTAATATTCTCAACCCCCTTATTACTCACAATTGCAACAGCTGCCTTTAGTGAGGTCTTGCGTTTACCTGTTTTGGTTTGTGGCTTTTGTATATGTTTTTTGTTTCTTTTTTAAATATGTCAGCTAAGATCAACAGGAATGACTGAAAGGCTTGCCTGAGATCATACATCAGTGACTATGGCTGGATAAGGCCCAAAATTCTCCTGGTTCCCAGACTTTAGTGTAGCCACAAGATCACAGTGCTTTACTTGAACTTCATCCTCAAGTGGAACTTGGCACAAAGAAGCCCAAGGAAAGAATTTACTTTTGAAGTCTCTTCTAAATGTTCTAACTTGTTTTGTCCTTTGTACTCAACTAGTCCAGGAAAAATAACTTTTAAGGCTAGGTTCAACTGTCAAATGAGTATGTGCTCCCATATTTTTTACTTTTTATCTTTAAATTTGATAGCTTGAGGTTTGCCAGAAAGCAAGTAGCCGTGCGGCCTGGTGCTTTGAAGGGCACAGACATCAATGGAGGAAAGGTATCATTGAAGATCTTCCCCTTTTAAAGCAGAAAGCACATTGACTGCTAATAAAATACATTCCATTTCTGGACTCAAAGCCTTTTTTTGCCATGTTCTTGTAGTTCAAAGTGCTGCTGTTTAGGAATTGTTTAGGGTTTTGCTGGGTTTTCTTTTTACATGGATCTTGAGTGGGGAGTGTGAAGAAAGTGTAAAGTTAAATGTGTCCCTAATGTATTATTGGGGGTAGGGGGGCAGGTATAACTACTTTAGAAGATGTTTCCCTCTTAAGGAGTTCCTTAAGATTGTGCATATATAAGTTAATTTTGATCTGCCCTCTCCAGTGAAAGCTGATTGACAGGGCAGTTTTTGAAAAAGCAATGGGTTTATAAGAATAAAAGTGATCATCCATTTAAATGAAATGTCATTCACGAAGCTGACAATTCCAAAGCAATACGTCTGTTTCCCTCTCCTCTATTTCAGAAGTGAGCCACTTTGTTCAAGTGCACTGACCCTCCCAGCGAGAATGTTCTTTTGTCTCTGTAAAGCTTTCCTTGGTACAGAGGTAGTTACAGATTTGGCCGAAGTGAGGTGGTGCAAAGCCCTCAGTCTGCTGTTGCCTGTGAGCCGTGAGCACAGGAGAGTCTTAATAGTCTTGCCCTAAGAGTGAATACCATATTGGTATTTAGGCATACTGGAATTCTCTTAATTTGTGCATTTGCAACTCATTTGTGTAAAATAGATAGCTCAGTCAAGAGCTATACTTACACACTGGTGCTGCCCTAACAGTATTCCTCAAGTGCAGGAGTTTGGACTATCTGTGGGAAGTTTCTATCTGGATGCTTTAGTTTTTAATGTAAACGTGCAGGTGGTGCTTGTCTGCTCCTTGCAATTTTACCTGTCCTGCGTGCAGTCAGTCCTGTGCTAACTCCTGCACCCAGCCAGGCAGCTCTTGAGCTGCAGCCTCATTTTCCCGCTGTAGCTGAGACTCGATGCTTTCGGATCTCTCTGGCCTGAGTGCAGGTTTGGCTGTAAAAGATGACGTTGCCACAGCCCATGCCATGAAAGTCACGCTGTCAGCAGCCCAGGGATCGTTTGCTGCCACTGCTCAGGTGAGCAAGAGTAGGACAAGCTGCCTCATCTCCCAGCGCGGTAACGGAGCCAAGGCAGCTGCCTCGGACAGCTGAGACACAGGGCAACTATCTACACACAGTATAAAAACTGGAAAGGTTTACCTAATTCAAAATAGTTAACTTTGAGACTAGTTAAAATTCTGGATGTTAGAACACCATGGGAAGAGGACATCTACAGTATATTTTGCACTGATATTCAAGGGGCGTTTTTTAAAGAGGTCTTTATGATTGGATGTGATGTTAGCTATGGAAAACAGCCTCCTGCTGCAAGTCTAATTTAACAGTTCACATGGGATTCTTGTTGTGTAACTTGAGCCACAGATTATTTTAAGTGGTTTGATACAATTTTCAAAGGTGCATCAAGGTGAGTGCAACAGAAGTTGATGATAAGGAAGTTAGTCTGTCAGAATCCAGGCTGACTAAACGCAAAACATGAAATGACATATTGTTGAAATTTTAATTTTTTTCCCAAGAACCTCAGCCTATGACTTTAAAAGTTATGTGACCTGCCTTCCCCAAATTTGAGAAGACTGCCTTGAAAACATGCTGCCTGAGATCCTTAAGATGGTGGGAGGCCTTTTCAAAAAAACCCAACATATGCCCTAACATCAAAGGGATTATATAAAGTTAGAACAGTAAAGGAGAAGCTACACTGGATACACTGTAATCTAGAAATACAATTTTTTAACTTGTTTTCCTTGAAAAAAGCTGGTGCAGAGAATACTGTTTTTTTCCTGACTTTTAATAATGGCTAAGAATAATCACTTATAATAAATTAGGTCTGCAATATAAATGAACATATGAACCTTTTATACTAATGTTACTTTTAGAATACCTAAAATGGATTTAAACTATTTCAAGATTCATTTAATGACTTGCAATTTATATTACTTTAAGAATCTTCTATACAGCAAAGTTGAACAGAAAAAAAGCAAACATTTTAACAGCCCCTTTTCCCTATAACCATTTTCATACAAGATAGTTTTAAATAACTATTTTACCGCATTTGCGTGTGCTCTCTCTCCCCCTTTTTATAAAGGCAGCACAGCCAAAAGACAATGCAAGAATTGGCATTTACTGTCTGACTCTGTTTTCTTCTCCATCTGAAAAAGATAAGGAGAAGACCAAGACGAGTCCCAGAATGGAAAAGATGAACTTAAGGTTTACTATGCCAGATCTTCAGGGACTTTGTTCTTTCCTTGTTTATAGTTGATAAAACACACTGTTCTCTGTCTCTTCATGTCACTCTGTGTTCAGTTACAAAGTTTTCAATTTCAGCTAAAAACTTGTTTTGAATCTTCCATTTTATCTCACTGAACACAGTGCAAACCAAGGCAAGAAACCAGTAAAATCCAAACAGGAACTCCCATTAAGAATATTTGAGCAGCATTTTGTATATTACATTTTCTACTGTCCTCATTCTGGGGAGGAAGAATCCTCATCTTCATCCTCTTCATCTTCCTCATTGAAGGAGCAGGGCGTTTCCCCCCGTGACGCTGCACTGCTGGACTGCTGACTGCTCGGGGCAAGAAGCTGCCCAGTTGCTAAGGCCACTTCAGCATCCAAACACAACCCTGGATTCTCACTATCAAAACAACAGAAAGGGTGAAGTTTAGAGGGTTTCTCATGATGTTTTAAGCTTTTTTTTTTGGCCTCAGCTCTCCTTTAGTAAAAGAAATGCTATTAACAAGGAAAAATCCAAAAGTGTTGCAGTAAACACAACTATTAGTTAGGAAAACAGGTAATAAGTTGGAAAATTGCTTAAAAAAGATTATTGGGTGATTTCTTTTTTTCATAAACAACTAGGAGAACTGCTCGAGCTGAAGAATACAAGAAATCCATTACAGTTTTATTAATACACAGAAATATTTGCCATATAAAATGAAGTTCTTAAATGTTATGAGAAAGAGCCTGTTCCAGAATAATCTTTATTTCAATTTTTTTATGGGACAGGTAACTTCCAAGCAAAGTCTGGCTGTTTAGGTGTATTTTGGATTGGGTTTTTGCTGATGGTGGTGGTGCTTTTTCATTTGGTTGCTGGTTTTTAATTTTAAATTACTATTAGGCTGTGTGGACTAAACGTCTTTCCTGAGACCTTAAGCAGTAGTGCATTTAGACACCAGACATTCTTTTGCATTCCTCAGAAATATTACCAGGCTTTTATCCACTTGTAATTACCTATTGGTAGTCCATGCCCAGGCAGGAATTTGAGGTTTATCATGAAAAAGGGCTTGAAAGTGATTCTATTCTTATGAAACATAGGTACAAAATAGCTGGTATGTTCAACATTCAAAGCATGTTGATTTGACATTTCAAATATAATTATCAAGGAAGATGGAATTAGAGACTTTTTCACAATCAAAATCAACCATGATAGGAAAACATCTCAATTTCTGCATGCAAATGGTATGAAGTAGCAAGGTTACTAAAAGTACCACAAGCATATATAACTATCCTTGAATAAAAAATTATTTACCTTGATTTAGCATCGTAAGTGCCTCCAGCTGCCTCTAAGTGTGAAACCGCTTGTGCTGAACTTGAAAGTAACCCTTGGTTTATCCACGAAAATCCTGCAGACATATCTAGAAGAAAGCATAACTGTATTTATGATAGTTACCTAAATATTTTCTTCCTTTTACAATCTTAAACTTTGCATTCTCTTTGCAGTTAAGATTCCTCATAGTACTTGTTTTCAAATTCCCTAACAAGTAATGCCTGTCAGTTGTTTCCAGTTACACACATTTCCGCCAAGGGAATCAGCAAAACAAATCAATCGTCCCAATTACAGTTACGGATTGTTTTTTTTTGGGGGGGGGGGGGGGGGTGTTGTTTTAAATTTTTTTCTTAGATAAGGTATTTCTATTGACCTACCCAAATTTCATCTTGACACAAAATTATCAAGACTGTCTAGTTCTTTTCCATGGTGTTTACATGTGGCTGCAGCTGGATGCATTAAACCAGGAGTTAAGAGTCCTTAGTGTTAAATTAATTCTATGCCTAACCAAGCCTCTGTTCTGCGGAGCACAGTGACAGTAAACTGGGACTGTACTACTCATATTAATCTAGAATTGTTCTGGAACAGCAGGTACGAGGAGTAACTACATGTGTTTGTTACATACGTGTTCTCATTTGTCCTTCTGTGCTCCGATTAAGCTTTGGTTCTTGAGACTTGGCAGTGCTGCCTAGCACAGGGACTGTTTTAAGCAGGTTGGCACAGCCAAGTAAATTGGCTCAACATCCACTGGGATGGATCCACAGGTTGCCTTGTTTTGTGCTGTGGAAACCTGTTAGCAGTGAGGTATTTAAATGTGATGTTACAAAGCAAGGGTGGTGTTCCTGGCAGCAGTCTTTGGAACATGACAGCAAACATTAGTAAGAGGCAGTTTTAGGGTGATCTATGAGGACAGAATAGATGAGAATAGTTAAATGTGGATGGAGCTGGATGTCTTTCATTAAAATTGCCCTAAATGCAAGTTTGTTACAGAGAACATGCTCTGACAGCTTCCTCTTGTCTTTGCAGGAGGAGGCTAAACCATTTGGAATGACTGCATTGTATTTAGATTAAGAGATGTACTTCAGAGTTGTTTCCTGGTATTTTGAAGGAGTGTACCTGTGTGTACATGTTTAATATTCCAGAAGAATAACAAGACACTGCTAGTAACCTTGTGGTTTATTAACATTTCTGGATAATAGCTAGCTTTTCTTTTTGAAGAACAAAGTAGAAGCATGGATTTTACACAAGGCAGAAAGGTGGTTCATAGATGCATATCCCTGCCTTGTATTTTCATTGCCTTATATTTCTAAATTCAATTTTCCAGTGGGCTCTGAGGAGCAAGGGAAATGAAAAAATTTGTGAAAGATGGGGAGTGGAAGTCATTTCTGCTATGGAAAAGTCTGTCAGACCTCTGCCTACAATGAAAAGACATTTCTTCTGGCAGTGTAGATCAATTACTGATAGCTACACTTACAACCAGAGAAAGCAGTTTGAAAAAACCTTGCCAAGGTGGTGCAATCCTATCTAAGAGTGGCATCCTTATGAATTAGGCATATCTTGCAGCAGATACACTTGGTAGAAATTTGTACTTTACATGAGCGGGCTCTAAAGAATACCCTCAGTAGCTTTAGTGGTTAATGTACAAGTGCTACGTAAGATTGTTGTTGATTGCTGAACAAACTCACTCAGTCGGTACTTTTATCTCTTTAGTTCCACCTCCAGCCCATTTTCCAGTCATGGCTTATTATGCAGGTAAGTAGCGGAGCACTTCTTCATGCAGGGGAGAAAAAAGAAGTCCTAAACTGCACCACTTTCTCTGCCCACTGCCTTAGTGGGAGACATAAAGGGGGATGTTGTTACCCCAGCTGTTAGTGCCTCAGAATTTTTATTTCTCGGAGTTTATCTGTGGTCTCATTTCTAGTAGTCAGGACTCAACTAACAAAGGCAGGACTTGGTTTTGTGTTAACTGCCTGTAGTATGTGCACGGCTCAAAAGGCACAGATGTTACTTTGGCTGTGGTTCTACAAGTTTATGCTTGTCCCAGTCAGTCGTGTATTTCAGCTCACTCAGCAGTCTCACTCCCTCCTTCGCACTTGAGCTGTTCTGGTTTGAGCCCTTTGCTAGATAGTTCTACTTTTTTGTTGGAAACCCCTCAGCCAGATAAGAGCCTGCAGTTTAGTGCAACCAGCTCAGGAACAGCACACTGGAAAGCACCTGGCAGAAATGGACCGGAATATGTAATCAGGATCATGACCCTGGGATGTCATCTTAGGCTGCTGCAAGTGTGGTGTTTTAGACATTGTCAGTTATGACAGTCAAGCAACAGAAATGTGTGTTACAAACTAAAGATAGAATATTTTTCTCTAGGATGTCAATATGCCTTAGCTTTGCTGATTTCAATGGCAGTCATACTTGAGGATCACACCAATGTAATACAAAAACATGTGACTACATAACTGTATTTTTTTTTTAGCAAAACAAAATGGCTTTTTTTAATATAAGTCCGCATTTAAAGATCCTGACACGAAGATTAAATGTTGCCAACAGAAGGGAATCAACTTTAGGAAGTTTTAAAAAAAATTAGGCCAAATGTTTGAAGTTTCCAACCTTCCTGTGTAAAAAGCACAGTTTTATATTACAGTAATTCTCTAGTCACTAGAGAAATCAGAGCAAGGGCTTGTTCCCTTTCCTCAAAAACAAAGGTCTGCACACAGTAATTCATTGGGTAACACTTCTTTTACAGATAAGTCCCTCCAGAAATTTGAGAAAATGTTAGGCTAAGTTTAAGCTGTGGGTAGAGCAAGAAGAACACAGTCTGACAATAACTCTAGGAAACAATAACAAATTTTAGCAGCTCTAATCCAATGATGCAACACTGAAGGAGTTCTGGGTTTGTGTCTGTTTAAGCATGACCTGTTCAAATAAGGGGAGGTAAAATGCTCAGCGTGGGACACCTGTCCTGAAGTCTTTGGAGCCTCTTGCTTTATTGAGAGAAGCTCAGTTCTCAGATGGCACCTGCTGGCACCTGAGGGATTACACCCAACCAGTTCAAGATGCTTTTTTTCTTTCCTTTTCCTCAACTTGGGAAGAGCTGCCTTCTTCCAGTTTGCTCCTCCATACATCCAATTACTCAAAATTAATACTAACGCATGAATATCTGTTCTTGGTATCAATTTGGTTATTTAAGAAAGAATTTCTTCATAATGCAGCTCACTCAGAAGTTTGTTGTTACGAATCATTGTGAAGTAAGTCGACAGGACAATTAAGATAAACCTTTCAAAATTAACAGTAGAACAACTGGTTCATGTACCAACCCTACTAAAGTCCCACAAAACTTCAAACGTTACATACCTATGCTGGTTAATATAATTAAATTTGCTTCAGTTAACTACGGTTATGGATTTGATCAGGAACAATATTTAACTTACCTGTGATGTAGCCTTCTAAAGCTTTTGGCACCAGTGATTTTGCAGTTCTTAGGTCCTCAGCTGAACATTTGCCTGCTTCAAGTCCAAAGGACATTCCCATTCTCTTCAGCACCTCACTGTCATCATGAATCTCAAAAGTGTTATCGAAATTAAAGAGGTATTCAAATCTGCATGTAAAAAATTAAAAGTGAGATGGTTCTGAAAAGAGCAGCGCTCTGCTTTTCTTGCCTGTTCTTTCTCTGGTTTTTTGGTATGCACTGAGGTAAGTGTCTAGAGTCTTCATTTTCTGTAAAGGGTCCTTAAGGAAAGAGAAGTGAAATAAATGCTTTCTCTTTTCTGGGACTGGCATGCCTACAGGTTTAAAATGGCACTTTCTCAATTAAAGTAACTTCACCACTGCAGGAAGAAAGCCTAAAATTTTCTACCTCATTAAGTAGATTCAAAGGGGAAGAGGGAGGCCTTATTAAACATGAACCTTCACTTGCACTAAAGCCAGTAAGGTCACCTGAAGCCCTGTCACCAAAATAACTATTTTGGTTTTCTGCTTTTACATTTCACTTTCTGTTCTAATGTGCAACACTCCTCCTGTGAACTGACCTATTTACCTTGGTATAATTTTGTTTTTTTGGATGCAGCTAGCAAAGCAGTCTGCCCAGAGTTCTGTGTGTTCACAGCCCACCATTTCTGCTGCAGGACTTTCAAAATGTTTTTAACTGCATAAAAAAGTGGAAATTGGGATATAGACTTAAGACAGCTTTAAGAAAAGCAGGGGCATTTAGACTGGCCTTATACTGTGATCAGAGACTATTAAAAGCCTGGACATCACTAGTCCATAAAATAAGGCTAGTTCCCAGTACCTCATTTTTTGCTGACACAACCTCTGGAAAAGCAACCCACCCATGAGATACAATCTTTAAAAGATAACTCACTGATGGGTCTTCCATTAGTTCTCCAAGCTCATGTCATATATTGATTTTCTTGATAGGTTGGGGTTTTTTTCTAATACTTGTTTTCTTACTCTTGGAGCCAGTCAGCTTGGAAGCGTTACAGCTTTTGTGTTTATACCCAGAATTTTCATTTGGCAACCTACTACTTTGTGCTGGGTGTAATTGTCAGTTACAGGCACCATTTCTTTTGTGACTCATACCATATTACTTGTAAAACCTCTTGTTTACGCACCTGTATTTATTTCAGCATAACCACATCAAGAGGGAAAATAAGATGTGTCACTATACCTTTAATTGGTACAATTACACTCCTGCTACCTAAACCGGCACAGCTCGAGTCACAGAGCCATGTGCACACAAGCAGGGATGGGAGACCAGTGTCACAGCAAGCTACTACCAGCAAGCTGTGTAATTACTGAGTCAGAACCAAATTCCACTTTTATGGCACAGGATTAAAGGCTGTATTTATTGATAGCTCTGCATTTCTTCTCCCATGTGCTGTGGTCAAACACTGGATGTTAGAAAGGAGGGTAACTTCTTTCCCCCTCCCAGCAAGTTTCCAAACTGAGAAATTTACAGTCTTCAGTATTTCTCCAGTATAGTTTGTAGCACCCTGCAGTCACTGATACAGGAAGTTCCTACACTTCTACTTCGCTGTTAACAGCTATTTGAGGATTTTCTTTCAGGCACTTGACATGACCCCTTTTCGAACTTAAGTAAACTTTTGGCATGAACAAAATCAAATACTGTGATTTGCACAGACCTTTACAAAAACAATCTTTTTGTCTAAAACCTGTCACCTGCTATCTTCTCTTAATGCCTCTTAATTTAATAAGCAACTGTGTTCTCTAGGCAGGTTCACCATGTCACCTATGATTTTAGAGACACCTGTGAGCCCTCTTTCCTAGGCCCAAGAGCCATCTGTTCCTTCTGTTGAAGCCTTTCATAGCTTCATTCCTTCTTGCTGCCCTCTGTGTCTCTCTTCTGGTTATGCTATACTTTTTCCAAGAACATGAGAGTGTGTAGTATTCCAGATATAAAGCACTATATGCATCTAGTTTTACACTGTATTCCTTACTGTTTTTCCTAGTAATTCCCAGCATTGTTTCAGCTGTTACTGAGAAATCAACCTTTGTTCTCACAGAATGATCTACTGGGCTGCCATCTTATTATTCAGTACTAAAAGCTAGGTGCAGAGGCTGATAATACCATGTATACAAAATTTGGGTACACTTCCTGTCCCTTTCCCATGGTAAGTGCAAATTTCATCACCAATTATTTTAATCTGGATTTTCTGCTGTTACAGACAATTCTTTCTGTAAGGGTACAAGAGGCCACTTCCTACGTGTTCTCCCTAATGCACAGTGTTGTACCTCCAATTAAAAAATCTTCTACATTTCCCATTAGAGATGTTCTAATTTTCCAAGTTTCTGATGTATTTATTGTGTCTGAATGCTTGCTTAGGTGTTTTGGTTACTTTTTTTTTCCTTTTTCCTAGGACTGACAGCATTTATACAGAAGCACCATATACACTAATATATTTTTCCTGTTTAAATGGGACTTATTCAGATGCCTCATCTTTTCAACATAATTTTTAACTACTTCCTTTTTATCTGAAGACTTTGCTTTCCCTACTCCAATTTCAGAAATGCTATCCCCAGTGTGCTGCTTGGCACCCATCTACCTTCTCAAACTCTAAACAAACCTTGCCCAATAACCCCTCTTTTTTCATTTGTGAGAAATTTCATTCTGTTTTGGCTGGATAAAACATAGGAAAAAGCTGTAGAGGACACAAACTTATGTTCCTTGTGATACTAAATCACTCTTATATGTACGACATTTCAAACCAATTACTTTCCTTCAGAAGATTCTCTGTAAATGCAATTTTGAGTAGCTAATGCTGTGAGCTTAGCTCTTCATTGGACTTTACTAACATCAGTGCTTTATGTAAATGTTATGTGGGAAAAGAAAGGAAAATGGAAGCCCTTTAAACAGTGGGCTTTGAGACTGGAACTAGGTGCAGGGCAGGCACTCAAGCTGACCAGTGACGGAGTTAGGCAGCACAAATATACACATATACTTTCACAATAAACTACAGATTGTGAGTTCTCCAAACCCAGTGACCACCTTTGCTAACTGCCTTATTTAACAGATCAATGTAACAGGGGTTCAAACACAGCAGTTTCTGGCACTGTTTATCTACTGCTGCTGCCACTAATCAGTTGCACAAATAATAACCACAGTGGAAAGCTGATTTAATTTGGGTAGTACACTTAATGACCTCCAGATGACATAATACCAAAGCTGCGTTATATAAATTGAAGTATCAACAATTAAATAACTTTGCTGTGCTCACTTTTAGTAGTAGGGTTTTCACACAGTTGGAGACTATAGGAGCATGTTACACTACTTTGGATCCCGAATGCCAGATTAATCTCTGACAACTTCAAAGCAGCAGTTTTGAAGTTTCAGTATGAAATTGTTCAACTTTTTAATAACTTCAAACCTAAATGCAGAGCCCTGTTTAAAAGTGCAGGAAGAACTTTATAGTGCGATGATAGAATAAGGGTATAATTATGCTAAATCATAAATGGTCCTAAAAATCCCAACTTGCTGAACTGCAGTGCTGATAAGAGTATTCCAAAAGTTGTCACAGAATATACTGCACTTCAGTCCAAATTTCTACAAAAATTCAACTTTTCATAGTATTGCTGTTTTGCATGTTGGTGCTTAGGTTACTAGAGCCTGTCTATTTTTGCTGTCTGATTGACTTGAAGTTCAGTACAGGATTTGCATACCACAGAGTGAAATCTGTAATCTACAGTATTAAAAGCAAAGCCAGCTATTTCCAGCTAATAAACTAGTTGTGATCCGATTAACCGTTAACGTAACAGTACCTCATACTTCCAGCCATATTTTCACAGGATGAAGAGCACAAGCACCCACAATTACGTAACTGGCAGATTTTCAGATTAATGTGAATGCAACTACAGCAGTTTGCTTACAAAACAGTATTACAAATGTCTACGTCATTTCCTTCAGAGAACTGGGTGCCACCTTTTTGCTGTTAAAAAACACTTTCAGAGTTGTCATCATCACCTGTAGTATGTTACTTCTGTGTCACATGGACAACCTTGTGTTTCTGACTGTATACATTTTTATGGCACACTAAGAGTAAGAATTCAGAAGTGCTACCACATGGCTGCATTAAAAGGTAGTGCTGTCCTAGTACATAGTTTCATTCAGTTATTTCTCCTGTGCAGTGAATGCTCTTTGAAATGTCAGCCTGAAGTGCCTTTTACAACAGTGAAAGTCGGCCTGTTTTAACTAGTGGTTGTAAGGCAGTGTTGGTAAATTCATTCCTAGTACTACTGCAGCTGCATTAAATATTATAAAACCCAAAAATCTCCAAAACAACAAGCAGTCCCCTAAAGTGACAGTTGCAAATACAAATACAATAATTACTTTTAGTAAACTAGAAAAATTTCCTTGATTTGTTTGAAGAAAAATACCAGTCCACAAAGAAAATAAAATTATAAAAATTGATTCCATAAACACTTACTTATCACTTGATATGCTGCAGTCTATAATTGTTCTTTTGCTAGTGTTGACTATTAAGAAAGGCAGCTGTATTGTGGAGTTCAAAGATGGAGGGCCTTGATTTTGCTCTTCATTTTGCTGATTTCTTTGTACTAAGTTTTTAAATGCTATTTGCTGTAAAAAGAAAGAAAGAAAGAAAAATTATCTCTGACAATAAAAAAGCAGACATCAGTGTTTCCAGGAAATGAAGTATCATAGGTCTTATTTACTAACTCTCAATATATTCAGTAATTTTTTGTCAAAAAGTGAGTTGTGGCCTGACTTTTTCTTTGCACTAATGTTCACCAGGAACAGAAGTTAAACACATATTTTGCACACATATACTCTTGACTCTGCCCCCCCACACTCCCAGGAGAAGAAATAAGAAATAAATTAAATGGGCTGGAGAATGCTTCCCTAATCCCTTTGAAAAGGCTCTGGAGTCAGAGGTCTTCTCTGCTACTTTTTGTGTCATTACTGCAGAGCAGGAGGTAGTTACACTGAAACAAAAGTTAACAAATATTCCCCCACTTCTCATGATCTGTATTTGTATTCTTATTCCCATCTCATCCATCAACTTCTTTCTCTCAAAAGAATTAGTTTTGAAATTCTCCTCTGCAAGTTATTAAACAGGTGCTGTTTGTGACACCACTCACTGTCTGCCCGTTTGTTATACCTGACTGCACATGTATGGAAATGTGTGGGTTTAGGAAATATCATTTGAGGATTGGAAGTCAGTGAACTTATCCACCTTAGGCACTACTTATTCCACTTAAGGGGAAGAAGATGGATAGCCAGAATCCCAAAGCACTGGTAAATCCTTTGACAATCAATGCAATCAGGGCAATAATGACAGTTGTAGACAGTAAGGGAGTCAACTCTCTCATATTTGGACTGAAAGTTAAGAGGGCTGGAGTTGCCTTATTTTCACCAGCATAATTTCATGTTACTCTTAGAGAAACTGCTAATATATTGGGCGAGACAGATAGAATCACAATTGCACCCGAAGTAGAGAAACAGTTCTTGGTGATGGAAAAAGGAGAAGCATCAGATATTTGAAAGTTTCAGTGAATATCAATTACATGAAAACTGTAGAAGTGTAGTTGAACCAGGAAAAAAATACAGCCTTATTGCCTGTAATCTCATAGAATAGTTTGATTGCATTTAAATTACTAGAAGTCTGCACAGATCAAAATGCTTAAGAATGCTCATAACTATATATATAAAATGTTACTTTATAAACAAGATGCATTTGAAATATATTTTTGCAATTAAAGCTAAAACTCAACTAATCTCAAAGGTGCATGTCAGAATGTAAAGGTGTTGGATTTGACAGTCTTCTGCTGTTAAGATCCAAAACAACTCTGTACACATTTGCACAAGTTCTGTTGTGAACTTTTTATAGTTTAGATCAAAGAGAAATTCTGAAGTAAGAATGACTCAGGGTAGCTCTGGGGGGACTTGGAGTCAAAAAAGGGGACTCATGAGTTGTTCCCATTCCCCATAAGAATGGCAAAGCTTCAGCAGAACAGTTAGGAAAGCTTGTGGCACACAGAGCATGCTGACAAAACTCAACCACAAAGTGAGGACAAGAGGTCCCCCTATTAGAAACCAGAAAGGTCACAAGGGTCAAACTTTTCTCCCTGGTATATGACAGCTGCTAGTTAATCTAGAAAGAATTTCCGAAGTTCTAATATTTTTGTCAGATTTGCACTTGTTATTTTCATTTATGGGGAAAAACCCCCTAAAATTAAATATACCTGCAGCAGCAGTTCTTGCAGTTGGGCTCGCTTCTGTTTTATCCTTTCAATCCGCTTCTGTTTTTCTATCTTAAAAGATAAATGTAAATTCATTAAGATACTTACTTGGTTACCTTCTCTGTTCCATTGTGCCAAACTGAACAGGCTTTCTTTGTAAATGGGGGCAAATTGCATGCTCATATGAGTTTCTCCATTAAACAAGTCTAGCAGACTGTAATTTCTTTCTTTGTTAACAATTTTAACTCCAGTAAGCATTTAATTATTACAAGAGACTGTTATCTCCCCCCCATTCCGCCTCTTCTGTCTTGCGCACTGAGTGCCAATTACCACCAAATTAAACACTTGGTTGAGGGGGTGCTTTGGGGTTGTTGTTGCTGTTTTTGTTTCGGGTTTTTTTGTTTCTTTTTTCCTTCTGCCCTCCACTCTTTTGGAACTGTGCATATTCCACTGTTCTAGCTGCATGCTACTAGACATAAATGTTGGAGGCTGGGCTTAGGATCATCATCTGCATCTTTGCAGTGACCTCCACTCTTTGTTTGAGATTTGATTAAACGAACAAGCTTGCAGCAACAAAAAGGGGGTAGAGGTAATATTTTCTACACGAGTACAGTTCTTGCAACAGTTTAGTTAGTGCCGGGTTCTGTGGGCCAGCTGTGCTGCCCCGGACGCGCAGTGCTGGGACAGCAGAGCGCTGGCTGCCTGCTCACCCTGCAGCTACAGCAGGGCCTGGACCTGTCCTCTGCGGCAACGCTCAACTGCTCAGCGGGGCTCAAAGGGGGTTTTCCTCATCGTTCTGTCGGTGCCACTGTATCACTGGCTCCCCAAAATATTAAACTCCTAAATTACCTTCTCATTCAGGCACTGAAACGGAATGATGTGGTCTTTTAAAACTTAGCTGGCCCGAACTCCTCTATCTTATTTACAATGTTGCTGTGTGGTGGTTCCCTCCTCACACACTTTACCGTTTAAAATGCTTCCTTCAGAGCGCAGCAGATGACTTTCTTTGCTGTGACTCGCAAAACCATTGAACAGTACAGATATCACTTAGGCATGGTTTCTATATAACAAGTTTTTCTGTACTGATTTCTCATTTTTGTTCTGGTAATCTTATTATAGATTTACACTGTAAGAAGAGTTGGCACTTTATACAGCTTTAAAAGCAAAATTAATTCTGATTTTCACACCATGAAAATGCAGCTTTGTTTTACATTCTTTCCTACTATGTAGGGGAAACAACATTTTTTGAAAAACATGCCTGGCTTCCATTTTGTGCATATGTAATTAGAGCCTGAAACAGTGAATTGCATATGATCATTGAAGATGAGACAATGAAATTCAAGTCGCATATTTGTAACAATAACCTATATTGAAGACAATGCATTCATATAATGTGCATGCAAAATGCAGATTCCTTCATAATTTAAAAAAACCATTCTGCAGCATAATGATTGATCACATGCATTCTCCTTGGATGGACATATTTTTAAAGTTTCTGTAGTGAAAGGACAGTAAAAGCTTTTCTCTTACCACATCTAAAAGAACATTGATGTAAATGGCCCTGCACAAAAAGAACTGTTCTGTACTGGAGAGGCACCCATCCACCTTTTAAGACACCTAATGCCCAAGTATCACAAACTGAGATGTGTTTGCAGACAGCCATTACAGCACGCTTCAGTACATACAGTGACTTGTGCTTTTTATTTATAGCACATTTGGCCTGAAGGACAGGCAACATTTGTGCATATAAATTCTGGCATCCCTGCAAAAAACCACTGTAACTCTTAGCCTGCTGAAAAATAATGGAAATAACCAGTAAGTCAAATTTATTTTTTGATTCTCTGGCAGTTCATAACTAGTATTTGTCATCCCAGCAGGAATTATTTTTCAGTTTAGTTTCCTTTGAGTGGTATTTCCAAGTACAGCCATTAATAGAGAATTGGTCTCCTTTTAAATGTATACCATTTTGTGAGCATAACTGAACCATAAATTCTTTTTACTTTCTTCTGGCTAATTCAAGCTACTACAGACTTTAGTCTGAAAAATAATTACCAATTTAATCAATGTCCATTTTTGTAAGGTAAAGAGCTTGAGTTTTTTTAAGAACTTCATGTAATGTATACTAAATAAAACTGAACTAAGCATACACATACTTTCAGTTTATTCCACTACCAAAATTTGTATTTTCATAGTGCACAAGAATGAAAACCAATCAGGTTCAAATTGAGAAAAAAGCCCCTCTTCTAAAGAAGAGCAACTCCATTACCACAACGTGTGAACTAAGCAGAATTTCCCATGTACCTCCCTTTACCTCTAGATTCTGACATTCCTGAGCTGAGTTTGTAGGAAGGCCGATCCATCGGATTTCCTTCTTCTCCTTTGAAATTATGTTCATTGCCATCAGGACATTAAGGGCATCATAAACTCTCCGTCTAATATTCT
The DNA here is from genome assembly GCA_013400975.1 of Atrichornis clamosus. Classification (NCBI taxonomy): domain Eukaryota; kingdom Metazoa; phylum Chordata; class Aves; order Passeriformes; family Menuridae; genus Atrichornis; species Atrichornis clamosus. Next base: position 5,956 of record WBMZ01003615.1, on the reverse strand, counting down.
TCTGGTCATAAGCCTGCTAGGAAAACAATACAACACTAATTACAACAAAAGCATTAAAAAAGGAAAAGCAATTGAATACATCCTTCATAGACATGTAGAAGATAAAATGCCAAAATGGCTGCTCAGGTCAGAGTGGTATTAAACCATGATCCTTCATCTGTGTAACTCCTTGGATACCACATGAGCATGTCTGGTTGCAAATACAAGCTTCAGACCTGCTTGAAGAATCTGTGCAGGAAATTCCATCATGGTAAGTCTGTCACAGTTGAAAAGCCTGACAAGACGATGTATGGTGGGTACAAGAGTAGTCTTTTCTTAAACTTAATTATTTTGGCAGACTCTTCTACTTTGTTTATAATTTAGAGGAAGTTCAGTTCTTCATTTTAATTCTATATTTTTAAATTTCAGAGGGTAAGTCTTTATATTTGAGAAGTAGTTAAATAAGTGAAGGGAAGTATGGACTGTGGCAGGACAGCGCAGAAGCAGAATTCCATGATAAACCAGACAAATCTGTAATGGTATAACAAATTTCAACATATATTTGCTTACTGAATCTGCAGCTAGGTGGCTGTTAGAATTTGTGAATTCTGATACCAGCTCATCAGCGACTTCGTTGTATGAAGTTGTTCCTTTACGTTGAACTTTTTCACAAACTTTCATTGAAAAATGCCTCAGACCCTTCCCATTTTTATCTCCTTTTTTGCTTCTCTTACTGGAAAAAGAAAAGTATTATTTCAATACATTGACTGTGAATAAGTTACTTTGTTACATAGTAAAAGGTCTACCTTTTGCAACAGGAATTTGCACTAGCTAAATGAAAAATAAAACTTTTTTGCATCAGTTTCTTGTTTCTTACAAGTTGGCAAAAAAGTGCACTGGTGCCCCTTCCCATTCCTTGGCTATTTCTACACTGATAGTATTTGAACATATCCTGCTGGGAAGATGCTTAAAATGGATTTGTAATTCATCTCCAGGTAGTCTCACAAAAGAACAACCCAAAAAAAGAGGAAAATCTCACAGAGTGTTTATGGGCCTGGAACCCATATTTATGGGGAGCTCTCATGTGTGTGCCTATAACAGAAATCCTCAGATGTCCCTATTTAAAATACAGCAGGAGTATAAAATAAACTGGGTCATTAGGGGAATTAAGGCGTGTCCATCACAGTTAAGACAGAGATACAAGAATCTCTTTGTGGAGAGTAAGTACATATTCATTGGGTTTTACGGTACCAAATTAACAACTGGCAACTGGCAGGGTTATTTCCCATTCACCTTCTTCCAGAAAAGCAAGAGCTTAGATAATGGTAATAGAAAAAACCAGGAGCAGTTGTTTTATCACACAAACTAGATCTGGATGTGTAACTCAACACAAGCCTTTAGAACGTTCAGCTGTGTTGTTTTTGTTTGGTTGTTTTTTTAATTAGTCTTATGAGTTCATTTGATAATGTGTTTCAGGGAGATCTGTTATTTTACAGAAAAGGCCTACTTCTGTCAGCAGTAACAAACTAAGGAAACCATTAAAAAACGAGAATGGTTTTCAAAATTTTTTATGTATTTAAGAAAACAGAACACAGACAGAAAAAAAAAAAACCAGTAAAAAGAAACACTGGAAGACTTAAAAAAACCCCAACATAGCTTTTACGTGTGGGAGTGAAAACTGCTGAAGGTGGGAACTGGACACCCATGTTCTGTGAAGGGCAGATCTGAAGTAAAACAGGTATGATTCTATACATAAAATATACGTTCAGTAAACACTCACCTTTCTGAAAAATCTGACTCTATAATTTCTTGAGTCCGCTTTCGCTCCCTAGACAAGACAATTCAAACTTAAGTTGAAAATATTTTATCTACAGACCACTAAAATCACTGTATATGGGGCCTAGGTGTTTCTAGTGTTTGCCCTTACATGTTTACTGAAAGGGAAAAGTACAACACACAGAGCCTGACAAAATTTGAGAGAAAGTAGGTAGACTTTTGGAGGAAGTTGTTGGAGCTCACCACCAGACAAGTTCTATTCCCAATTTTACCATGCTTTGCCCATATGAATGCTGGGAAGTCTCTTCGCCTGGAACTACAGGAAGTGCTGGCGTGAGCTAGATAACTGAAGTCCATCAAAAAGGAGAAGATGGCTTCCTTTGAAAACTCCTATTTGAGATTCCTCCATGTGGAAGAAAAATGTCTTTAAACTGCATAAGATATATCCTGTATTTTCAAGCCATTGAATGTTCTGAAATCTTTCCGTGAAGTCCAAGGTAAAACACTAAACGTGTTCCTGTTAGAGTTGATACATACAGAGTTGAAGAGAGAGACTCTGAAGAAGAGCTGATGTGAATTCTGCACAGGACCAGCAGTCTGCAATAACTGGCCATTCCTTATCACCCCGTCTATTCCCCACAGCAAGCAGGCTGCAGGAGCTGTTTTCCAGGCCTGCCTTTTCTTCCTGCAGCTGACACGAGGCACGTTGCCCAAGAGCTGTGCTGAGTTAGGGCACATCGCTCCCCTGTGCTTTCCACAGCAGCTGCTCCCCGCAGAGACTACACAGGGAGAGACCTGACACTGCTGTGAAGGGAGCTGGACAAAACCCCTGGGTCTGAAGACCGGTGCCTTGAAACCAGCACGTTTGGTTGTGTGATCCGGAACACACAGCCAGGCCTCTCCCTCGGCACCAACAGCAGGATTTCTGTCCATGGTGCTTAACTGGGGGCTGAGCAGCTGGGCTGGGGGCTGCAGTGGGCACGGGCCTGGGATGGTGCTGAGTGCAGAGGGGAGCTGTGCCCTGTCTGGATGCCCAGCTGCCAGAGGCTGTGTGGAGCCCTGGGAATTAATGTGCTTGTCTCATTTGGTTCTGGAAATAATTTGGAATCATTATTTGGAGTAAATGATGGGTAAAGCAAGCAGTCTGGACTTGCAGTCTTTTGGAACTGTCTTCAGCAAGGGCTCGCCACCTCAATTAAGCAATACCACAGACCCCTCCTCAGCTCTGTACCTCAGATGAAAATATGGCCTATCATAGGGACTTCTGCACAGATCACTATTCATTGGTCTGTCTGGAGTTATCTTGCTCCTTTTTATGGGTGAAAATAGAGTTAAGGCTCATTGGAAGTCCTGTGTCTCGACTTGGACAGTGCACAAACAGAAGGATGGTGCTTCTTGGTGTTGGTGGTTGATACACTGCAACAAGGCTGCTCTGGGAATTCCCATCACTGGGTTTGGAATCTTAGGAAAGCAATGGGTGTGGATTCTTTGGTTTAACAAGCTGTGACCAGACAGCAGAGCTTATTCCTCCTCTGGGAACTGAAAGAACGTCTGCCTGGCCTCAACATTTCACAAAATTTGCAGAAACAAAGTAATCTTTGACAACTCCTTTTTCAAATAAAATCAGAACTAAGTGCATTCACAAGGTATTTCAGGAAATGAACACATAGCAAAAAAAACCCAAACCAAACTCAAGCTCAAAAACTGCGCAGCTGGGCCTGCAGTTTATCGACTCTATGATGGGAATACAGTAATTGGGGAGTACAACCTATGAAGGTCCTTGCTTACAGAGTAAAATGGAGAAAGTCAAGGTACAAACATTGCACTCTCATTTCTGCTGTTTCCTAGATGCTCCATTTCCCACCTCTAATGCTAAAAGGTACTACTGACATTCATCACTGATTAGAAAAATTAACCTAGATGCAGAAATAAATTACTTTTTCAGAGGCAAAGCACTACATCTCTGTTTTGAGACAGCTATGCTCAGCAGTAGTGGTATTAAAACAAAATACCGAGAACACTGTAAAGACCATATTTAATTAGAAGAGATAAAGAATGTCATGTTAGGCTGGAGCACCTCAGAACCCCATGAAACTTGTTGCTACTGCTCTCCCCCTGTAAGGACCTGCTGCTACACTCAATAGCAGTGCTACTTGGATAGACCATGAATTTATGGGAAAAATAAAGGCTTGTTTTAACAGGACCCATGAATTTGTGACTCTCCATTTTTACAAAGAAACAGACACTGCCAGAAACCACAATTAAAGCAGACAGTAACATGACTGGTGCTTATAATTTCGTGTTCACATGCTCCAGACACCAGAAGTGCCTACCAGTGTGTCATGCACACTCCATACTCCTTTTAGTTGTACAAGAACTAGAAATTTTAAGTCAACATATAGACAGAACAGTATAAAGAATGGAAAAGATCATAACAGATCCTCAGACATCTTCAGATAAGAAAAAAGCCTTACCCTGGGACCCAGCCAGAAGCTTCTGTTATGTGTGTCTGCGTGACCATTGTTGGAGCTGGGTTATATGGACTCCCGATCAGAACACTCCCTGAACTGGTCAGTCTTTGTGGTGTGCTTATGATCTGTAAAATTTAGGAATAAAAGCCACAGCTCTCTTAGAAAACAGAAATTACCACAGACCAAAAATCATACTAAGCATTGCACTAAGAAGAGTAGTAACAATTCTGTACCAGCAGCAAGCTGCAGTCATTATACACAGAAGGGATGTCATCAGAAGATCTTCATACAGTAAAGTAATTACAACACTGTTAAATTTTCTGTTAATTGTACCATATTACTGTATTATTTATATGGACAAGAACTAGACAAACAGAAATAATTCCTGGGTATGGCAGATAGGATCTGTACCTATAGACACCCAATTGTTTCTTCATGAGCACATCTAGGCAATTTCTTGATCAAAGTAATCAATACAACCTTCTTTCTTTCCAATGGGCTTATCTCTTGCAATTGTCTGTACAATTGTAATTACAATTATAGTTGCAATTGGCTGTACAAAAGACAATCTGAGCTGCAGGCAAAGTATTCCCTGCAGTTTCTAGCATTCACAAGATCCCAAGGCACTCTGGCAACTAATTGTACCTATGGAATGCAATGCAAAGTCTTTACAGTATAGATAGAATTTACCTTTATACAAACCCGGTGAAATTCTATGTACTGTGGTTAACACCAAGACACCTGGTCTCAACTTTTAAATCCCATCTAAGTTCATTCTTCAAAGTAGGTCACCAGAATAATTTAAATAGTATTTTAAAATGAAACAGTATTAATTAGCTAATCTTTAAAATAAACCATGCTTAATTATTTTGATTCCAGTATGGTAAGATGCATACCAAAGCTTCTTGGACAGTGCTTTTTACTCACATACCGTATTTTATTTTTTAAAACTTAATTTTACTCCATTTATTAGTGACATTTTGAGTACTGACTGTACCAAACTTTGCAGTTTCCTCTGCTATGTAACTTATCCAACACCCTTGTAAGCATCCCAAGGCACTCTGGTAACTAATTGTTGTAAGTATATGCTGTAAGTATACAGCAAATATAAATATATATGTACAGCAAGTGTAAATATGTATGTATGTATGGCAAGTGTACACATATATATATAAACGCTACAGGTGAGTATACAGCATGTGTTTGGTATCAATTAATATTGTTTAAACAAGTAGAAAAAAATATGGTATGTGAAGAATTCCCCATTTCCTTAGCTCATTGAGCATTATTTCACATCCCTCTTAATAACACATCATGATTACAATACATGGCTTTTATGTCTTAAAGACATAAATTTACCTCTCTTATTTTTTTGCAAAAGGCTAGCTTGATAGAACCAAGTGAAAAGAGAAATTTAGAGAAACCAAGACACAGGTACAGGTTATGCATTTCCTGGTTGATACCGGAGAACCAAAGGTGCGTGCTTGGCTGCGTTACACACTGCAGGCAGGCACAGGAAAGGTGTCACTTCTGTCACCTGCCTGCTGCTCTGGCCTGGAGGCAGAAACGTGCCAAGGAACGATCACGTTTGAAGCTTGGTCAGCAGAGCGCGGCTGCGGCCGGTGAGCGAGCAGCGGCCCCGCGGGGTGCGGGTGGCGCAGGGCCCGGCCCGGCCCGCGCCGCCATCTGGCGGCCCCGGCCGCTCTTACACCGGCACCGGCACCGGCACC
>WBMZ01003614.1:0-44707 GCA_013400975.1 Atrichornis clamosus | reverse complement strand
CTAGCAAAACCACGACAATGGATTGCAGTGATCTCCTTCAAAACACCTTCCAAACGTATCTTGAATTTGTGCAGGCTTGTGCTTGCCTACCACACTTCTACCTGTATTTGAGAAAGCTGTGTTTATGTTTGTAGAGTCATGGGGTTTTATGACTTGGTGATACAACCCCAGATTGATCACATTTGAGGTTGTCCTAACCCTGTGCCTTTGATTTGAGGTGAAAGATTCAGATGTTTTTTATTAGAATTTATAAACAATGCACTAAACAATGAAAGCACTCAAATAATGTGATCTCCAAAGTAATTTGAGATACAAGATTAAAGGGTTAGAAAACTTTATTCTGCAAAAACAGGATGTAGAGGGAACATAGGAGTCTCTTTCCAGTTCAGCCACTTTGAGTGGCTTTCCAGATTGCTGCAGATTCTGTACACTGATAAATGGAGGTCTGAGATAGTGGAAAGAAAGGAGCTGGGGTTTGGTTCTCTGTTATCTGCCATTTTGAAGACTGAAATCTCTGTCTGGAATCTGTTTGTTCCTTCCTTTGAATTTAAAACTGCATGGACCTCAGGTCACTTTTATTTATGTAAGTTCTTCTGCAGTATTCTGTTACTTAACAAATTCATGTTGAAAATACCAGTCTCTCTGGCTCCCCATTCATCAAAGGAAGTAATACTTTACTTCCAGACAAGGTAAATTCTGCACAACTGAATTCTCCATCATTATTACATATAAAAAATTATGCACAGAATATTATTGCATATTACAAAAATGATTATATTGGTTGCAGCATGAAGCTATCCTGTGGATTATAAAATCACTGTCTGAGAATAATGACTTTTAAACAATGGAAAATTACTTCTGGATTCTTTTTCTGCCTTTTAAAATTTTACTTAAAAAAAAAAAATTCTTTGCTTGCCTTTTGGGCTAGAAGTAGTGCAAGAATAGTTCTTAACCTGTAATTCTGTCTACATTTTAGGGGCAGAGGAATTGCTGTTGGTTTTGTGCATCAAGCTTGCATAAATGTCTTACTTCCAGACATTTGTATAGTAGAAAATAAACCAGCAAAAATAATTATTTGTGTTTATCTTGATAAACTGAAGAATTTAATTGGCAAATTGAAATACAGCAGTTGTTGTAATTTGTTGTAGCAGGGGAATGGCTCAAAGGCATTAGAGGAAAAGTCGAAGATGTGGGCCATTAAAATTTAAATAATTTTTTCCAGATCTTAAACTGTCATTTAAAAAATCCTGTCAATGCCTTGAATATTCTCTGTGGCATGATTTTGTACTTGGTAACTACTCTGTCTTCCAGAAAAGCTTTTGTAATTTATGTACTTTGAAAATGCCCCATCCCTGGAAACGGCCAAGGTCAGATTTGACAGATTGCTCATTGCAGGAGGTTGGACTAGATGACCTTTAAAGGTCCCCCCTATGATTCTGTGATATTTAGTAGCTTTTGAACGTTTATTTTGCAGTTTTGTAGCTAACTCCCCATGTAAGTGGATGTCAATATAGAAACCTGTCCGTCATCCACCTTCTCTTTTGTATCTTTACAGAAACAAGGCAGCAAGTTGGGATTGTCTTTAGGGATGCCAGAATATGTGTCTTTATGAGTGAGTGTGGTTTAGTCTCTGTTTGTGTTGCTGCCAAGGTGGGCTCAGTTTGAGCCCCTGTGGCTGCACAGTGCCCCTGGTCCATGACTGTGCTCCCTTGGCTCGTAGCCTTGGCAGACTCATGGGAGTCTTTCGGTGCTTAACAAGGGGCTCACCTAATCTTTTATATGGAAATTTTCTATATTATGTCCATCACTACAGTGAATGTGATATCTTGAATACTTCAGTGGCCTTCTCTTAGGACAGTCTAACATGGAGCAGACTGCCCTGAGAAAATCTGTGACTTGATACAGGAACTGTTTGATTGGGGAATTGGTTCTTCTTAAAATCTGCTCACTGTATATGGCCTGGTCTGTGCCCCTTCAGAAATCTGGCTGCATTCATTGGTGTATCTAAAATACTTTGTAAATGGCAACCAATTGCCGTAACATTTTAAGATGGTCCAAGCATGTGGACAGAACAGGAAGTAGTAACTCTTTCAGTTGCTCTGTCCAAAAGATGAGAGATTATTTTTTGTTCAAGTTGTAATTCAGTTCTGTTCAAGGAATGTTTCTTGGCTCGTGACTGTCTTCAGTTGTTTCCGTGTGTCCCAGAAACACAAACATGCTTGAGATACACACTGAGATTCATTTCTACTGTATTAGCTGCAGGGCATAGCCTTTCTATACTATCATTTGGTATCATCCAATGTTAGAACACTCTTTAGAAGTCTTTTAAGTGCTAATTTAAGGAGTTGTGACATTCCTCTGTTACACACATTTTGGAGCATGAATTTCTTCTTGTTCAAGTTGATGAAACCAGTGCCATGGAATAAAACAAAGCAGTTCCAAGTGATCCTTTGAGAGCAGGTGGTACAGCCAAGGTGGCTCTTGCTATGTGTTGTAATATTTGAGCCTAAATTTATCTCTGTGGCCTGAGGAAATTGTAACGTTGTTGGTGATACCTCAAGTGAACCGAAGTAGGATTTTGCTTGTCCATCTGAAGTTGAAGGATGAATATGACGTTCTGACTGTAAAATCCCAGTTTATGACTAAAATGTATAGATATCATTTTAAAAAATCATATTAAGTTACAAATAAATATTTAAATATTTTTGTCTTTTCAACAATGAGGAAAAAACCAGCTTGCTACAGTAAGGCCTAGTTGCCTTATGCTGCAAGGAAAAAATGTTGAACAAATTCGTATTTGATGGTAAATATCAGCATGGAACACCTTACATCAAAGGCCACAAGGTGGAGAGAAGTGGAGTTTTTTAGTAAGACATTTTTTCTTTGTTAACTGGGATACTGTGCATTGTGTAAAAATTGAGGCAACTCTTAATGGTTGAAATTTTTTGAGTGCTTCAGTGCTGGCATTCTCCATTCATAGCTTATTTGCATTGTTCTAATTTAAGTGACTAAAGAGAAAATTAAGTTGTCTTATGTGATAAGCTGTTAATTAGAGCGGTATCCATAACTGTTCTATGAATTGATTCACATAACTAGAATAGAATATTACTGTGAAATCATGTTAACAGATTGCAAAAATAATTAGCAAATTAAAGTTAAATCATTAATAAATATTCTCAGATAATTTGATGAGCTTACTTGTGAAGAAATATGACATAACTAAATATGCATTGCTTGATGGTGAGGTGAAGTCAGCTGTGATAAGGTTGTGAGGAAAATTCAGAGTGGAAATAATTGGGGCACAAGTGGTCATGATTAGAAACTAGAATTGAGTAGCAGGTAAAGTCGTCCTGTACTAACAGATAATTTTAACTACAGTTTTTGTTAAAGATGCCCCTCATTTAGATGTTTAAATCCATCTTGGACAAAGTGACAGATGGACTGGACTATAGAGAACAACTCACATCAGATTGTTGCGTCTGCATCTGTGTCTGGACATGCAGAAGTCAAAGGCAATCAGTGCGGGACTGAAGTTATGACTTCATGTAATTCTTACTTTGTGTTTTCTGAGACCTAATGATTATATATTTTTTTGATCTTTGCAATTAGAATATTTTAATATAGGTTTCAAAAAAAAAAAAGAGTTATTAACTAGGTCCTTTAGGCTCTAGAAAGTATCTTTGACTGTTAAAGAGTGTCTGGGAGTGGGGGCAACTAAGGAATCTTAAAAATTGCATCTACAACAGTAAGCTCACACATTTGTCTGTGTAAACATGGCCAGTGAATCTTTAGAGTGGCCTGAATTGAGCTCTGCTGATTAGAGTTTCATCCTAGCCTTCCTGGGCATGGGTGGAGCTCCACAGCAGTTGAGATGTTCCCATGGGCAGGCTGAGGACATTTCTTGTTTTGGAGGCCAACAAGACGTGCACAGATGTGAACTATTGTGTGCTACTGGATCTTGAAACTAAGCTTAGAGTATTCCTGGCAGACTTAGTTACCTGGAGTAACTGCAGGTGTGGTTTAGGAGTCAGTTCCAGGTCCCAAATGTTTGTAGCCACTTAATCTAAAATCTAGAAAAAATTAACCAGCATATTCCTGAAGTCAAAGAAGTTAATAAGCTGGATTTGCATAGGTGTGAAGCAACCAGAAGAGCATATGAAGCTTAAAATGATGAAAAAGTAGAGTCTGAGAAAGTCTCGTTTCCAAGAAACTTCACAGAACTTCATGGAAACAGTTGTTTCTGTTTTTCTGGTTTTTACAGGGGCTGCTGATTAAAACTAAGTTACTTAAAGTAAATTGAAAAACAAACAAACCAACCCAAAACCAAAAAAAACCAACCAAGCAAACAAAAAAAAGAACAAAAAAAACCAAACCACCAAAAAAACCCAAACAGGCAAACAACCCACAAAACAATCAAACCCAATTCTAAAGTAGCAGCTGAACTTGCTGTAGATTACCTGGAGACAAAATTTGGACTCTCCCCCTTCTGCCTTTGGGTTTACTAAGCCTTTTTCCTGAAGACTATGAAAAGTAGAATGAGCTGAGTGTTTGTATGGATGTGTTCTTCTACTGGAAAATCTTTTGGTTTGGGGAATATTATGCATTTGGCTTCGTTGTTCACAGCTCTGTGTTTCAGAAGGAAGCTGGTGGTTTAAGTATAGATCAGTTGCTTTAAAATAATCAATTTTCTGTCACTCACTTGTATTTTAATGCATCTGCTATTTAATTACTGAGAGTTTAATATTGACAATGCATTGTAATGCTCTTTTATTAGAGAGTGAACCAACATATAGAATAACTAAATGATTTAGGACTGTGTTAAATACCTTCTGAAACCACACTGATACTTCATATATGAGATGCCTGTATGGAAAGTAGCTCTGCTTTAATTTTTTTTATTACCTTAGTTTTGTTAATATCTGTTTAGAGCTGTATCACACTTCATAAGAAATGTGGAGATACTGAGTAAGCTGAGGGTTCATAACATAGGAATAGAATTGATTCTAGTCCTTTCTTGGGCTGGGTCAATGGAAGACTACCTCTTGAGTTCTAGTTGGGAAAATAAGTCTGGGTTTTAGTTAGAGGAAAAGGGGGAAACTAAATCTGATCTCTTTTATCTTCACATAAGATAAGGCTCTTAAATGGCCCATGGTGGTTTCTTTTCCTGTTTGTGAAATCATGAAATCAGTCTTGCAGGGAAGAATGAGGATAAATCCATTTTATAAATACATTACAAGTGCACTGGTATCTTAGAATTACTCAGATTTCTTTCTTTTTCTTTTTTTTTTCCTGATCATCATTTTCATGCTCGAGGGGAAGAAAAAACTTCCTTAGCAGATTTCTCACTTTTACTTTAGAGCCATTGGAACCTGACTTTTGGGTCCCATTTTATCTAATCTCCATCTGTCCTTTGAACATAAATTAAAAATAACAGAGGATTTATCAAAATAGAAGACAGTGTCATCTATCTGTAATGAAAACAAGAATTAGTGTTTGTATATGGCAAATTTTAAGTATCAATGCTTTTTTTTTTTGTCTGCAGTTGGATTGGGGAATTAACAGGAGAAGAAACTATTTGATTTGAAGTGTTGCAGCAAAATAAATCTCACCCTATAATATCAGGATAAAATAGCAATTATGTAAGAAATCTATTATTCATTGCTTCATTATTTGCTGTCTGACTGCATGCTGTTTGACAGTAGACCTTTTTTCTTTTTTTTTTCCATTTTTTCCCCCCTCCTCCCTTTTAACTGGGCTGTTTTGCTGGCTTGGCAGTAAACACTGTTTTCTCTCAGCACAGCCATTAAATCTCTCACCTGCATGTCCTGTGCAGAGCTGCAGTTGAGAGATAAGGTTGGTCTCTCTCAGCAGTGAGCATTGGTATTCCAGGCTCTTCTTTCAAGGGCATTTTGCTGTGATGAAGCATCTGAAATGACAAGGAAAACATACAGGCATGTTAAATACCCCTGCTAGTCTGAGACGCGTAAGGGTAAATGGAAATGATTTAAAAATACATTTTGAAACTGTTAACAGAGCTCGTGGATAACTGCAAATCACAGTTCTAGGCAGGAGTGTTACAGACCTATTCCAGCTGGCATCATCCATTAAATAACAAATAGTAATGGAGAGTACTTGTCCTGCACAGCTTACGCTTAAAATCTAAATAAAACACAAAGCTCTGAGCCGTTCTGAATGTGTGTTCTTCATCCAAGGTCACTAAGGTGGTTCTGTGAAGAATTGAATCCTTTTCTTCTGTGTCTTGTTCTTGTGACAGCCTCTGAGCACCTTCATTTTTCCACTGGGAACTGAGGAGGTGCCTGGGATTTCAGTGTCCTGGAGCTCTCAGAGCACTGGCCTGGCATCCTCTGTGTGTGTGTGTTACAGAATCCATGTAGGACCTGGTTTTACTTCTGTGTTCAAGTACTGCAAGAATAAATATATGTAAGCACTTCACATGTTTTGTAGTCCTTGGTCAGTATCACTTTTATAAAATTAAAGATAAGATCTAGTAGATTTTTATGCTGATTAGAAGTTTGCCTGGAAAATCTGTTTTACATGTGCTCATTAACATTGCCATACCCTGACACAGCAGGTATCACCGTTCCTATCTTGCTGTTGGAGAAACTGAGGCACAGGGGTAACTTTATATGTAGGATCAGTTCAACATTTACATTTAAACATGACCATTTAAATTTAAATATCAGTTTATACATATGCGCATGTGTGCTATGTGATTACGTTTCTGTTGCAGTTGCTGAAAATCTCGTCAACAGTCAGAGGTTAGAGAGAAATTCAGCCCATCCTAAACTACACAGCAAGTGATTGATCATCAAACTCCCACTCTAATAGTCCAGGGAGTGTATTGAGCAGGGACTGCGTTGAACAGTTGCCCAAATAATAAGTGCTAATTTAAATACCATAAAGAACCTCCTGGGGCCTCTGGCTGATAGTTCAGAGGGGAGAGATCTTCCAGAGGTCCTTGGTCATGTTTGTCAAGCCCATGTGTGTGTCCTGCATACCCTAAGGCATCTCCCTTTCCATTAGCTATCCATGCTGGAGCCATATTAATTCCCACATCTGTTGCTTATACTGGCAATGCCTATACCATCATGTGGGGATCTGCGTTTAGTTCTCTTAATTTGAAGCTGAAACCGATGCAATTTATCAGTGATATTGTGTCGATAGGCTGCAAATAAATTTAGCTCACACTGCGGGGTTATGATCCTCTTCTGTTATCAGGGATTCACGTGTGTGCTGTGTATTCTGTAGTTGTTCATCAGCTCACCAGATGAATCAAGGATGTCCTGACTTCTGAACTGCAGCAGTTCATTTTACCAGAGAGAGAGAGAGAGAGAGAGTTTTGTAACTTGGGTCCATAACAGTTGTTTTTCTGTGTGGAACTGGCACAGAGAAGGATTTGTAACCATTTTGAATAGATAGAAGACACACGCACGGATTTCCACCCCCTCACACCTCCCTGAATATACTTGGAAGCGCAGGACTGTGAATGGTACAGCCACGTTGAAATAATTGAGCAGCTCTGACTCACAGTTGAAACTTGTAGGTAGCTAAATGAGACAGCAGAATGATGCTGCCTGACTGACACAGTTGTTTATGCAGTAACTGAAGTATTCTCACATCATGTGCGAGCCTTTGAGTTGTTTGATATTATCTTTATTAAAGAGGGAGAAGTCCTTCATAATGCTAATGATTTGTTTTATTTTCTGGGATACCCTCAGATTCTGAGATCTAGAAGTGTGACTAACAGAAAGTTGTTACCTACAGAAAAGCAAGAATCACTTACAATACAGAAAAGCTACCTTCCAAAAACCAAAGCCAGCCACAGCATTTTCCAAGCTTGAAAGTCTGTGCCTGCATGAAGAACTTACTGATTTAGGATTATTGTAAATTTAATTAAACTTCTGTTTTCTGTTCTTGTCTGGTCAAGATTCTGTGTCTTTAAACATCTTCAAACCATAGGAATGAATATTTATTATGAGAAGGGATGAATGGGAGTCCTTTTGCCATAACTGATGCCAGCTTAGGATTTATGGAAACTTTAGTTTGGGGGTTAAACTCATCTTGAGAAAATCAATGGGTTTGTAGTTGTTGGAATGGCAGTTAAATATTCCATCTAAAAGGTATATTCCCAAACAGTTCAATGGCTATTTTGTTTGGGAATTAAGAGTGGGAATATTATTACTGAGTAACAGTGAATTCATCTAGCATGGCAATACTGGCTCGTGGCATTGGGTAATGTATTTAATCTCATTTGCTTTCACATCTCCTTTAACTTCAGAGGTATCTCTCTGAATGGTGCCCTGCAAGTGCCAATCTTTCACCCCTCAGTAGGTACAGAGCATAAACTGCAGCGTGGCTGAGACGAGGAGAACTCCTGCCCTCAGATCTCAGCCCCTGGCCCAGCTTCCCCTGCCCTGCTGTGTTGCTGGTGTGTTCCTCTGGCTGGGTTTGTCTGGTACTCTCATCTTTTTGGGGCTAATTGACTTTAGCATTAGCCAGTGCTCACTGTCAAAAGAAAAAAAAATTATGTTTGTTCATTTTCCTTCAATGGCTGAGCTGAACCCTACCCAGTCTTCAGCATTCTATTTTCTTCATGCCCTTGTGAAACACCTCTATGAATGAGCTAACTTTGCTCCTGAAAAACGTTATCTAGTTGGCCTTTCTTATCTGCTGCTGCAGACAGGGAAACTGGAAGAATTGCCTTTTTTTCCCTTTTTTTTTTCCTAGGGCTGTCTGTTATGTTACTAAATTTTCATGGGGTTTTAAAAGTATTTGTCATTTATAATTCCATTAAAAATAGGATTATATTTGTAAGAGTGTGTTTCTAGCGACAGGAGCATGGTTTAGATATTGTTTACTTGTGTAGTAGACTGAATGAGATCAGTAGAGATGCGCATCATTAAAAACATTTTAATCAGCTATAATGTGAATCCATTTCCAGTGTTCCAATCAGACCTCAGAGGGTCATTGATGTAGCGTTGCTTTTTATTTTTCTGGATTTGGACATTGTCTTAATAAGGTTTGCACCTGCAAGCAGAGCTGCTACAGAAATAACCCCTCTAGTTTGAGTAATAACTAGCACAAGCTTCATCCAGTGAGCAAAAAAGTCAGGATTGCTTCTGAATTTAGAGGCTGTTTTTGGTTACAGCATGGCTGGTGTTGCTGTGAGGTCCAAACCCAGTGAAGTTTCCCTAAGGCCAAATCAGTAGTAGTTTGCTTGCAAAAATGGAGGCAAGAATTTGCAAAAGTTGTTTTAATCACTTGGGAATTGAGCTTGAAAAGTCTTAAATTCGAGGTGATACTTGTATGTGTTAAGCTGATACACAGCTGTAACTACAGTAGAAAAACAACTCCACGCACAGGAGTAAAGGCTGTAGACTCAGACTGCATTATCCCAGGAACTGTGCACATCCAGAATGCAAGATTGTCCCTGGCTGGAACAACATGGCTTTTATTTTCCTTCTGGTTGAAGAAACGTCTTGTGTTCCTGAAGGCTGATTCGAGTCTAAGACATGATCATCAAGTGTCAGTGGTCAGAATCCGGTGATGTTGTGGGCTACCATGGTGCTTATGAAGGAACAACACCACCTGGGATACTGCCCTGAGTTCTGAACCTGTCTGATGCCTGTGCACAGAAGTGTGAAAACCTGGTATTTCCAGGCTCAGCCTGGTTACACAAATGGGCCTCAGCTGCTCCTGAATTCACTCCCCTGAAATATTCACACATTGTGGGCAGCGCCAGTTTAATTCCATGTGCAGTTGTTGCTATGGTCAAACAGTGAAACAAATTCAGAAGCTTCTGAACGACTGTTCAAAACTCTCCACTTTCTGTTCTCAGAATTTTTGGTCATGGTCTTAAACCCCGTGTAAAATTGGTGAGAGATGGCAGTAGAGTTACATACCGTCTGTGATCTGAAAAACCTGTTGAATGCATATCAGTACTATGCTGAAGTACAGGTCTGTCTATATCAATTTCTGTTTATTACATATGGTACTTTAAAATATGCATGAAATATAGCTTCATTTTTTCTTGGAAGTTTGGTGAACTGAATTTAGCAAGACCATCTAGAGCCAGAGTTAAGAGTTTTTTTGAAAGAAATTGAAATGTTTTTTCTTTAAATTTGGTTGAAAATCAAGTCTCCTGAACTGGAGGAATAAGTTCAGTATTAATCAATTTTCAAGTGTACAATAATAAATTTTTCATTAACATTAGGTGAGCCTATAAGGAATTGTAGAGTGCCCTGAAAAAAAGATTCACATAGAACTATGTCTTGATTTCAAATGAGAAGTGAGCAGTAACAAATAGAATATGACATATATTGAAAGATATGAGTTGAAGTACTCAAAAGCTTTATAGAGTGCTTCTGTTAGGTAATCTTTGTTTTCGGGAAGCAGAACCAACTAGGTTATCTTTGTAAAGAGCTCACTAAAATACCCTAGTGAGCTAGAGTGGTTTTTTAAGGGGAAAAATTAGGTTATACTTTAGAATAGGAAAGAAGAAGTAAGAAATGAAAGTAATTGAGATCTCAGTAAGGTTTCCTTACTCAGATGGAGTGGAAAAACTGCAGTGATTCTCTTTTGAAAGGAGATGAATAGTAGAAGTACAGGAATAATCATGAAGTGGGGCAGGTCAGTTTGCACATCAGGTACCAGTTTTCATAAGAAGATTAAGGGTATTGAAATTGATAGGTGACAGATTTAAAAGGGAAAAAGGAAAAAAGTAATTACAGAACTATCCAGTGTAGCTCTATATTGTGAGGTCTTTTTTTCATTGCTGCTATGAAACCACCCTCAGGCCAGGCATCATTCTCACTTCGGATGCCTTTATGGACCTCAGAGATCAGCATCATCTAATTCTTGATATTTTTCTTTTCCTAATGCTTGTTTTGGTTTTGTTCTGTTGGTCCATTACTGTTAAAAATTTTCATAAGGCTCAGATACACAACTAATCTTTGTTTTCAGTGTTTCCGTCCAGCTCTGTGATAACCCCTTACTACTCAGTTTTCTGATGCCATGATTTTTCCATTGCTGTCTGTGTAGGACTTCAATCAGGCATCTTTATGGCTTTTTTCTCTGTTATCACATATATATATTATATTCAAATATATGAATAAAAATTCCTATAAACACACACAAAAATGCTAATGTCAAATTCTTTCTAAAAAGTGGTTTCATGTGGTTTATGAAAAATCTTGACCGTGATTAAGTGACCAGTGTACACAGCAATTGATAATCATGACAAACAATATTGATTCATTTACTGCCTTGTGCTGCCCTGTCCATTTCTGTTGGTCTGTGTAGTCTGGGTTTGTAAAATATTTAGTGCTGGGATATATTTCTTTCCTGGCTCTGGATCTTAGTTTGTGATTACTGGTGAGGAGGTTCCTATAAATGCAAGTTAAAAAGTGGGAAAACTATTTAACAGAACTTGGAAAAGAATGTTCTGATAAGAGATCTTGGCTTATCTGTGTCAGCATCTAATGTCACTGCCCACTCGCACTAAATTTTTTCCTCACATCTAATGTTAATATAATTAGGAGTATATCTGTCAATGAAGTGGAGTTGAGCACAGAAGTCCCTTACACTGAGCCATGAGCTGCTCTTAGGTTCATACCAATACTTAAATATTTTAATTTGCCCTTTAAATCTGACTTACCCGTAAATGTCAATGCTAGGCCTACAACAATTAAAAGTAATTTGTGGATCACAAGAACGAAACATTAGAGGAAAAGTAATGGTGCCAGTCTGAGATGAAGATCACTTTAGAAGTCCCAAATTTGTAGATATTTTATTTCTGTCATTAAAAATATAAACTTGTAGAGAATAAACAGACCACTGAGTCAGCAGGTGTAAAGCATCTTCACTTTACTGCTTTCTATTTCTTTTTTTGAACATTATTGCATTTGTGAAGAGTTAACCTTTAGGATAGATGGTATAAAGGTTGCCTAGTGCGAACTCCTAATTTCAAGGAAATGTTCATGTTCTGTTCTGTGAGGGGCTATTGACTTCCAAATCACACACAGACATGCCTCTGATCTTCCTGGGGATGAGTCACAGTGCAACGTGTATGCGAAGCACCGGGATCAAATTTGCAGTGTGTTGATCACTCCTGATGACAGGACTAGATGTTCTCTAATCCCGTGTGCGGGGTTATAGAGCGTGTTTTATTAAAAATGAGAACTTAGAGCTATTAAAAGCAGGGTGCCTATGTTTTTCCTGATTTGAGTGATTCTTTTATTAGTGCTCTGCTGTAAATGTTAAAGTATGATAAAGTAACAAATGCTACCTTGAGCTTAGTGACTTTAAATGCTGGGTTAATTTACACGCAGAGCGGAGCTTTCAGTGTCAGGCGATCTCTCTTTTTTTTTTTTTTCTTTTTGCTACCATAAGCACTCAGCTGAAACAACAGCTATGACTCAGTTGACAGTGAACGCTGCTTGAATTGATTTAGTCCGAGTTCAGATTTAGCACATAATCATGTTCAATTTGATCCACTGTGCTGCCTAGAGATAAAAGGGTTGAAAAAATAGATTTAGCTTATGTCAGTCCTTGTGGTGATGTCATTGCCATGAGAGATGGAATAGCGCTGTTACTATGCTGTGCCTGCTCAGTTGGTGGGTGTACAGGGGACAGGCAACCAGCAACTCAGTTTAAGTGTAAAGAGCTTGTGTTGGAAGATTGCAGGCATTGTCAGCACTGAAACTGAATTTTGGACTGTTCAACTGCAGTACCGAACCGAAGATATTTTTTTTTGTTGTTGTTGTTGTTGTTTTTTTTTTCTAATCGTTTGTTGCTCTGAGCTTGCCCAACTCTGTGTGCTAAGCGGGGGATGCCAGCCCGTAGCATGGACTGTGATGTTTCCACTCTGGTTGCCTGTGGGGTTGATGTGGAGGTTTTTGCCAACCAAGAGGTTAAGGTATGCGCCTACAGTTCTTTTGTTGCAGATGCTTCTTAGAAAAGCCTTTGGGGAGCAATAGGCATTTGTATGTAGCAATTCACAGTCAGGGATTCTGCTGCGGTGGTAAAGGACACGCAGTTAAAAAAATCTGTTAATTAGGGGAGAGAAATATGGGAGAGGAATTGTGCCTGCTTTTTACTGTGTTTTGATAAGCTGAAAGAATAGCCTGGTGTTTACTCTTTAATGGTATAAGAAATGGGTTATATAACTGGCATCTGTGCATATGCATGTTTCATATTCATTAAAAAATCTTTCATTGTTAATTTCGTCAAGTTATTTTTAGTTCAGTGTCACTTTTTAGATCAGCCTTGCCATAAACGTTATTTATTGATGTTGATAACCTTCAGATATCTTTACTCAGTTGAACAGTAGCTGCTTCTTTCCTTCACATTCAAAGCAAGTACGAATTTTTTGCGAAGGGTTAAAAGTTTGTAGCAAGTATTTTGGTGCATCTGCAGTGTAACAGAACACAAAAAGTTGTACATCTTGCATATCATAGGAATACCTGAAAAACAATGCTTAAATCTAAGGCTTGATATGCTGGGCTCATAGTCTCTTAATTAGACAACTGCTGTCTAGAAAAGTCATTGTGTGTAATTGCTTACTGTTGAAATCAATTATCTTTTTCATTTTTTCTCATATTACAGCAAGAAAATCACTGCAAATTAAGTTTGAAAGAGGAATTTTAAGTATGCTTTTCACAGATCATCTGAAAGAGCTCATAGGTGTGATACAGTGATACCCAGCAGTTTATCTAAAGGACAAAGGTACAGACAAAATTAGTTTCTAATCTGATTGTTCTTAGTATTGAAAGAATGGAACAGGGCAAAAAGGATTTATAAATTGGAGGTCAGATTTTGATCTCTGTTCTGTTTGGTTCTGAGTCAAACATTGAAGCCACTGGAAATATCTGGAAATAAAACTGCTTTGATTTGCAAGAGGTGATGATGATTTTCATTTCCCTGTTAGTTTGTTACCATGTGAGATCATGTAGACTGTGTACAGATGCTTTCGTGTTGGCAGCAAGAGATTCTTCTTAATTTAAGAAGCTTTTTCCTAACAGTTTTAATACTGTATTTAGAGTTGAAATAGTGAGTAATTCAGAGGAATGATTCACTTGAGCAGTCTTGCCTGCATTGGGACATGTTTCCTGTATTATTTTGCAGTAGTAAGATGTTCATGTGCTTATTCTTTTTTTTCTTTCTTTCTTTTTTTCTTTTTTTTTAACTTAAGAACATATTCTTTTAACATGTAGCATTTACACCTGCATTGATATCACCTTGTACCTGGGGCACCTGTCTTTTAGTGTCTGGTCCATGCTCGACGTAAGATTGTGCAAGAAATTAAAGTTGTAGTGAGCCTCTTGTATCCTCATTCATATTTCAGTAGCAATGAAAAAGCAAAATTTTGACTTTCATAAATCAGCAGAAAGTGTTCCATTGACTTGGGTAAGACTTAGATTAGCCTGATTTAAGCTGCAGCATCTCTCAGGTATGGGCTAGGAATATAAGAGAACGAAAGGGTTACAGAGACATTGCAGGAATTGTAATCTGCTTTGTGTTACTTGGACTTTCTGTACCTTGTTTGTTTGGGTTAAATGTGCCCTGTTTCGCTTATTTTCCCCCCTTACATCTGAATTAAAATGTTTGCAAAGACTTTGTGTGTATTTACAGTGGAGACTGCACTGCAGACTGCACTGCAGCTTGGAAACGCAAAGTCTACTTTGAAGTTGCCTGGCTTAGAGGCTGTCAGCAGCATGTCCTCCGTGACCCACAGCTCTCTGCAGGATCTCTGCCACCAAGTTGTCCCCAGACTCTGTTGTGGAGGCTGTGGCCAGCTCTGTGCTCATCTCTGGGCTCCCCATGCAGCAGCCTGCAATGTGGGCATCCTCTCTGTGAAAGTTTCACTGCTACTGATAGTTTCAAGGTGGAGGGATTTACTGCTATTTGCTTGCTTTCAGGAGAATTGCAGAGAAAAAAACAGGGTGGGGTGGCTTTTGGTTTTTGTTTTGTTGTTTGTTTTGTTGTTGTTGTTGTTGTTTTGTTGTTTTTTGTTTGGGGGGTTTTTTGGATGCAAAAGGATTCACTTCGAGGTGGTTTTTTTCGGTGACAGTATGGTCACAGCATATAAATGTTTATGTTGACTTCGATAGGATGGGGAACAGCTTTAGGGTTAAAAAGGAAGGAGGCTGTTGCTGAGAAAAGATGGGTGGGGAAGTTGAAGAGCAAAAGCAAGCACAGAAATCTGTCTTCTCCCCCTACCCTGTTCACCTGTGAGTCACCCAGCCCTTTTGTGGGTCAGCCTGAAGGCACAGGTGGCATTGACAACTGAAGTCTAGTCTACTGTCCCTTCAGTTTTCCTCTCCGATAGAGCCTTCCATGTAGGGGAAAGTTTTTTTTGCAGGGAACCTTCTGGCTGTGTGAGGGGAATGTTCCTTCACTGGTAGAACAGATACTAAAGATTTTACAATACGTGTGGCGCTTGGTGAGATTTGCTAAAACAAGCTATTGGTCCTGTAGAAGTAGTTCTCTGATGTCAGCAAGGGTTGTGCTTAGGGTTTAGGATATGCTTACAGCATCTCTCACTTTATTTCAGTTTAGGCTTTGGACTGACTTGAGGCTTGGGAGAAGGATGCTGGCTGCAGTGAGCCCTTGTTCTCCCATGAGGCCTGGCAGAAGGCTGCTGGCTCTACTGAGCCATTGTTCTCCCGTGAGGCTTGGGCGCAGGATGCTGGCAGCACTGAGCATCGCCCTGAGCCATTGCTCTGCACTTTGCAGCGTGTGCTGGCCGCAGCTGGAGGCGTGAGCAGGGTGTGGGGAGCCTGCCAGACCTGCAGTGGCAGAGCTCAGTGTGTCGGGGCTCTGGAGCAGCAGTTCTCACAGCAGGTGGCAGTGGGGACTCCTTAAAGTTACCACTTCTCAAGAGCATCAGCCCCTCACTGAGGGGGAATTTTTATACAGAGCTGGCTCTGGGCACAGGGCTTGGGGCGGAGCGAGCTCTCCAGCTGATTTCCACCTCTGGAGGCGACCTTATTCTGTAGGCATTGTGCTTTTAGCATCTGACAGTCAGGCTCAGAAACACACTTTTTCCACTTGGCTTCTGGAACGGGGGCGCAATTACTCAGTACTGAAGGCACTGCCTTTTAGTTGCAGCATTTGGAGCTGCGCATCCTTTCAACAAGCAGAGGTTTGTACGGCTGCCCTGGCAATGCACTGACACTGGGGGTTTGCCACCCATGAACCCTTCCAACAAACCCTTTGGTTTTGATCAGCTGCAGCTTTGAATTGTCTTTTCTAATCCAAAAATTGGGTCAGGCTAATCAGCATGCTACTGACTGTGGATCAGGAACTAGTAGAGTTGAGAAGGCAACCACAGAAATCACAA
The DNA here is from genome assembly GCA_013400975.1 of Atrichornis clamosus. Classification (NCBI taxonomy): domain Eukaryota; kingdom Metazoa; phylum Chordata; class Aves; order Passeriformes; family Menuridae; genus Atrichornis; species Atrichornis clamosus. Next base: position 28,344 of record WBMZ01003614.1, on the reverse strand, counting down.
AGTGCAGTTCTGCTTTGAAGTTCACCTGGATAATTAAAATTCTTTCAGTGCCTCTAGATGATAATTTTATGTAATGATCTTTGTTACATAAGCAATTAGTTAATGAATATCTTGTTTATTTCTAATAGAGGAATTCCAGACATCGCCAAAACAGTGGCAGAGAATTTAAACTCATGCTTCTTACTCTAAGCAATGTCTTTTTAGATGGTGAATTCTATATGTTCTCTCTTCAGTTATGTTCACGCAGCATTCTGCTTGGCAGCAAGGTAGGATTGGGGCAACTTGCCACAACTGTAAGAGAGAAGAAATAGTAATGATCCGGATGAATCACATCCTGAAGACAGCAATGTCATGTGGATGGGGCCATTATCTTAACGTCGGGAAAAACACAATGTGACATGAGCCAGGCAGCAAAGGGAAATAGTAGAAATAGTTTCACTGTTTTGACCGTGTTGCTTTGGAGGATTAATGCCCATTGGAGCAGGATGTCCGTCAATCTGTAAACTCATTACTCAGTTCAAGCACCCCAGTGAGCCCCCTGCTAATAGGAGTTCTTGAGATGGATGGGCTGAGGGCAGTCACTGTCCTGCAGTTGATGTTTAGAGGTTTAGCAGTCTAAACTTCTGAGGTCTAAAGGGCAAAAGCATGCTAGAAGTTTGTGGTTTCTGCTCTGCACTTCAATTCTCTGCTTGTATAAGTAGCTCATTCACAAAGATGCTCTGAGGTTTAGAGTTTAAGTGCTCTAAGAGTTGAGTCAAGTGAAGAAAGCTGGAGAAAAAGGGAGGAGTGTTGCTGCCCCTCTGGATACTGCCAGCTGCCCAGTGGCAGGAAGCATGACTTTCTGGGAGAGTTTCTGAGTTTCTTTCTTCAAATCCTTCTCCTTAGCCACGTGAGCTTGATCTGTGGGAAGAGGCTGTTGCACAGTCATAAGACTTCACAGACTGGGGCTGTAAAGAGGAAACCAGACAACAGCATGACTACCAAAAATACCCTGATGGCTCGAAGGGCCTGCTCTGTAACTTCTGTTGGTATTTTCTGTAGTCCGTAGTTCTGTCTTATTTGCAGATAAGGTTATGTCTGTGAAATCTGCACAGTCCTAAAGTTCTGCTGGAGAAGTAGATACCCATGTCTTCTGATCTCTGCTTACTGTCTGTGTTCACCTAGAGTAAGTAATGGAGAGGAGCTTCCCAAACGCTGTAGTGCTGTTTCCAGCACACTGACCCTGCTGCAGGCTTCAGGGTCAGCACGAAGAGGCTCTACCAGCAGAGCTCAGGCTGGTGCAGCCAGTGCTGCTGCAGACTGAGGTGCTCCCAGTTACAGGCACTGGGTAGGCTTTGCCTCTGTCCTTCTAACATCCCTGTGTGAAGGCAGCTGGTCTCTTTAGGAAGTTTGCAAAGAAGTGATAGAATGGCAAGATTTCTAAGGGTCATGATGTGCCCTTTAGGCTGACCTTCAATTATTTGCATTTGCTTTTCCCTTGACTCAGAAGAAGGGGATGCTGCTGTTTCACCAGAGGTAGGTGGCAGCTGCAGGTGCTTACACACCTGTGAATGTAGCAAACCTTCTGCTTCTCCCTCCTCACCCTTGTAATGCTGACAGTGAACAGCAAAACAAGTTAGAGGGCTTTGTATTCTCTCAGAATTTGTGTTCTGCTGGAAGTCACATGAAGGTATTTCGCTTTCATAAGGATAACTACGAGCAAGTTGTCAGATAAAAATAAATAACAGCTAGAATGTGTTCGTAGAAGGTGCAGAATTAATCCAAGGCAGGTAATGAGGTAAGATGGACCTTGTAATTCTGCTGATAAATGGCCCAGCCTATCTGAGGAACACTGAAGAGATGATGATTTTCTTCAGCAGATTTGAAGGACTAATCAGTACAGCTATAGATTGAGGTGCTTGTAATACGATTACAAGTGTGATACTGATTTTTCATTAAATAATTACTTTGGTTAAAATTCTCAGAAGAACTAGAGAGATGAAGTACCAAAGTTCTTTCTCTTCTGAAATAAAAAAGAAAACAATCAAGGACACATCATTTTCAGGTCTATAGTCATCTAGTCTCATCTTCCTCTGAAGGTGCTATATATATATGCACTCTTTTGTCTCAAATTTTACTGATGCTGTTTGCTGCTGCTTAGCGTGACTAAGCTTTGATAATTGAGCAACATTGCAGGTTCTGAGGCAAGCACCAGCCTTGTATGTATCTTCAGTAATTCTTAGTAATTTTAAATAATTTTTTTTTTGCTCATAGACTAATGTACATGCTTTATGGTTGGACAGTTCTTCCTTTAGTACTGACTAGGGTTGATTCTACCAAAGGCCTTAAATAATCTACTCAGTTTTGCTCATTCATATGCTAAACAGCCTGTTTCCTTTGGAAGGTGTTACCTAATCATATGCTGGAGTGCAAACAACCGTGACAGTGTGGTCTTGAGCAGAGAATTCTTCCTTGGCAAAGAGATACTGAGGAAAGAGTACCACAATTTGTCAAACACTTGGCTAACACACAGGCTGCCAAGGTCCAGAAACTGGCCAAGCAAAGCCTCCAGTCAGTTGCTGGAAGACTCTGTGTTTTCCGTCCGCACGTTTATAGTGGTGCCAGCATTGTGTGCGTGAACTTTCCCTGAAAATTTACCCCTTTAATATGATTTTCAATAAGCACCTTCTCCTTCTGAATGCCAACAGAATTAAAATTTCCCCCAGGGGAAACTTCTCCCCTTTTTTCCTCATTGGCAATGTTTCTAAAAAGCACGTGCAGCCACTGAGTTTGGCTCTAGCCTATGTTTTCTATCTAGAATTCAGGTTGATTTCTGCTTTGTTCATGTCCATTCCTGAAAGCACAGACCACCTTCTCCACAACATCAGTGTTCTTGTGATGTCTTTAACTGTCCCCATGTGGAATTTCTGTTGGTGCTGAATCAAGAAGCAGCCTTTGGTTGTAGCAGCTCTGATGGAGTAAACAGCCCCACGGCCCTTGCAGGGTGGGAAATCAGATGGATACTGCAGCAGCATCCCCGTGGCAGCATCTGTTCTGTAAGCCTGGAGTTGCTGAAAAACCTCAAAGTGGTGTTATAGGTAAAAAGTTCTGAGTATTCTCATTTGTAGATGGAAAGCTAAGGCACCAGGAAGTAAGTTCTCTATCAGGTGATTGGATTTGGAATGTAGCAGAGTTGGTGTAATTAATAATTCTTGGTTTCACTAATCAGGTTCTGTAGGTGTTCAGTCTCAAATGTTGCTGAGCTCTAGATATTTTCCAGAGAGCAAGGAGCTTTGCTTAGTAGCTGGTTTTAGTTGGGTGTTTCGTTTTCTGTTCTTTTTTTAATTAGCCCAAACTTATGACTTCTCAGAATCCGCACTGGATTCTGGCAGACGGAAAGACTGACTCTGTGTTGCAGGATGGCCTTCATATTTAGCACGAGAAATATACTGCAGCATGGCAGAGCCTCCAGTTTTGCAGCACCAGATATCCCATCTGCTGAAATAATAATCCCTGAGCGGAGAAACCCAGTGAACCTGTTGAGCTCAGAGCAGTAGCAGTGGGCAGCTGTACAGGGGTGTTGCTGCTGCTCAGTTTGTCACTTGCAGAAGAATCTCTCTGCTTCATCTGTTGTAGTGAGTGATATGTTGGCCATTAAAAGATGGAGGCATTCAGACAGCTGCATCATGCAGCAGGACTTCTGCTGTTTGGCCAGAGAAGTGGTAACTTGGCTGAAATATCACTTGTCCTTTTATTCATGTAGGCCAGATGTGCTGGTGTGAGGCAGATGAACAATTTATGGTAGAAAAACCTGCTAACCTTCTCAATAAAAGGAATTCCATTTATGGAGGAGATTAAGAAGATGATTCTTTTATTTGCTGTACAAATCTTACTCAAACTTTACCAACCTGAAGTTTCATCATCCTTTGCTGTATATTCTCTTACTCCACAACAAGGTTCATTCAGTTTTGGCTACTATTCCATGTTTCTAAGAGAAAACCAATAACTAACCCACTGAGAATGAATACTTTTTAATTATCTAAATAACTAGACCTATGCTGGGAAATTTGTTTTAACCACTACTTCTCTGTGGCTGAAGGTTTGGTGTGGTTGTGTTGGGGGTGCTGTGGTGTGTGTTGTGTTTTTTTGGAGGATTATTACTTTATTTGCTAGTGCTGATACAAAAACAAAACCAGCCCGCCAGCAGAAATGGCCTTTCCCAACTGGAGTATTTATTTAATAGAAACAAATATCTTTAAGGGGCAGATCATAGGTGGAAGTCTCTTGAGCTGAGGGAGGAGGAAAGCAGTTGGTTGTTCCAAATGTGACCGAAATGAAGAAGGGAAGCACAGGATTTCAGAGGAGGGAAGTCACTACGACGAAGTGCCTTTACTGGGAAAGACCAGGAGTGGGGAAAACACTTGTGGGTCCTGGGGCAGGGAGGCAGATGGAGGCAGGACTTGTCTGAGGGGGTGACAGTGACAGGGGAGTCAGGATGGGGAGGGAGTTGATGAAAACAAGATTCATCAATGGAAGACCAAGGTGGGAGCAGATGATTTTCACTTCTCGTGCTGTAGTGGAATGATTTAAGGGCAGAAGATGACACAAGAGGCCATTGATAGTCTAAAAAATGGAGGACTTTGTGACAAAGCTTTCACCAGGCAGGTGTTAGCATCATTGCAACCTTAGTTAAATTAATCTTGACAGCTTTCTGCTTTCCTGAAAGTGTCTTCCACAGGCTTCCATCCCACCTCCAGGTAACAAAATCCCTTTGTGAACAGGTACTCTGGGCTGCTGCCACTCTCCTTTCAACTCCCTCCTCAAAACACTCTGCGGTTAAATGTCTCACAAGAAATGAAATGATTGAACATGGCTAAGCTACATATGCATGTGTGGGACAGAAAATATTTTGGAAACCTTAAAAAAAAATCAAATCTCTTATCTTATAATATGTTTTATTCCTACCTTCTCTGTCTTTTCTGCTTCATTCTTCTGGAATGCAAGAAGGAATTGTGTGTTTTCTCTTGTTTTTGTTCAGTGTAGTAGATGATACTAGAAATAAATAACAATTTTTAAAATGTTCAAGGTATCCAAACAGTAAGTGATGTAGGAAGACATATATCAAATTATGAGACTGTTCTGGATGCATTTTTTTCAGCAAATGGTGGTAGATAATTTTATTTGATTTTTGATTTTGATTTCAGCAATTAAATATGAAATTAATAATGGCAAGTACTGTTGGTGAAAATTATTTCGAAGTAAGCTTTTGAAATAAAGTCTGAAGTCAGATGAACAAAGAATTTTTTTTTTTAAGTAATTTTCAGTAATCTTATGAAGCTGGTAAATAGTGTCTCGTAAGAAGATTATCTGGGAGACCAAGACGTACATGAGAATTAGCAGCTAAGGAGGCACTTTTGAATGCATAATGGAGATTATCTATCCTGATGGAAAGGACAGATGGGACATACATTAAGAGACTGTTAGGGCAAGATCAGATACTCCTTTTGCTTTGCAGCAGTTTAAGGATTTATATATAAAGTGAAAATCAAGTGTGCAAAATCACGAAATAAATTTCAATTAGCAGAGGTTTTATATAAGAACAAGGGAAGTCTTGTGATGTATAAAAATTAAGATGAAAACAATGCACAAATCCATTAACAGCCAAAATACATAATTTGGGGAGGGTTATGGTGTGACTGATTTCACGTGTTACATAAAGTGCTTGATAGATAATTAGCAAAATTAATAGAAAAAACAACTCTAGTGGTGGCTAGAGCAGAGAAAAACTGCTAAAAATATGGGGATAAGACATATTTAAGTGTACAGGACGTGCTGGAATCTACCTAAGAATGCTACAGGATGTAGCTGAAAAAATTTTTTACTATTTGAAATTATCTTTGAGAATTTATAGGTTACAAAGAGACTGCTGAGGATGGGAGACAGAAAAAAAATTAGCATTTGTGTTTTAAAGGAGGAGGGAAGAAAGACCTGGATAATTACAGGTATTTTTATCTGACTTGAATTTTGGAAGTAAGTTTGTAAGTACTTTGGAAGTATTTAGGCCTGGGCTGTGTAGACCAAATCATGTCAACTCAATATGCCTTCCTTGTTTGACAGGGCAATGGGATAAGTGGGATAAAGAAGATATGAAACGTAGATATTTTGACTAAAGCTTTCACACTGTTTAAGTAATTTCCATAAGTAATCTACACGCTAAATATAATTTCCATAAGGTGGGTACATGGTTGTTTACAGAATGTCTCAACCAGAACCAGTTCATTCTCAAATGGTGAAGGCATTTAAGTAGATAAGCTCACATGTTCCTTCCTGAAACCAGGTTGAGAAGAATGACAGTATTCAACAGAGAAAACCTCCAGAACAGTGTGCATGACACTGTTCTGGTGGGGCAGGGTCAAAATTCTGAACAACCTTTAGTTAAGTATCAGATTGAAATTTAGTGCAAAGGGGAACACCTGAAAAGAAATCAAAGTCACAGCTGTGTAAAGAAATTCTGAACAGTTGTGTGATGCAAACCTCTTGAGTTCCGGTGAATTGCAGTGGGTGATAGTCAGCAGTGTCATACCTCTGTAAGCAAAACAAATGGGAAATCACTGAATGGTTTGGATTAGAAGGGACCTTCTGGTGTCATCTGATTCCACCCCCTGCCATGGGCAGGGACACCTTCCACTAGACCAGGGTGCTCCAAGCCCTGACCAGCCTTGGACACTTCCAGGAATGGGGCAGCCACAGCTTCTCTTGACAACCTGTGCCAGGGCCTCACCACTCTCACAGGGAAGAATTTCTACCTTAGGTCCAGTCTAAACCTGCCCTCTTTCATTTTAAACCATTGCTCCTTGTCTGTCACTACAGGCCAGGGTAAAAAGTCTCTCTCCGTCTTTCTTACGCATCCTCTCTCATTATCCAAAAGGCTGCCATAAGTCTTGGAACACTTAAGCCTTCTCTTCTCCAGGCTGAACAACCCCAACTCTCCCAGCCTTTCCTTGCAGGAGAGGTGCTCCAGCCCAGGTTCGTGGCTGCAGGTATGCTGTTTGCCTCTGCTGACTGGTTAGAGTTTTCAGATGCACTTTCTTTGGTCTAAAAATGAGATTTCATGTTGCTATCTTGTTTACAGAGCCTAAGAAGAAAACCACTGACGTGTGAAAAGTGGTACCTTTATCTTTAGAAACAGCTGATTCCATGAGAGGAACTGCAGGGCTGTGTGACCAGCCAGCTTTCTGCAGGCGACTGCCAGTCCTTGAACCAGAATCTGAGAGTCGTTGAGCTAAAAAAAGTCCTTATTAACCAAGACAGCTGGGAACAAAGCCAAATGCTGGGCCATAGCAGAAATAAGTATGCTGCTTATGTTAGACAGAAGTAAATTATTGTGTACTTAAAATTTTATAGGTTTGGGAAGTAGATGCCTTTTTGCCTGAATTTTTTTAAAATAAAAGAATGAAGAAGAAAGATGTTTAGCTATCTATTTCATGCTTTTGTAGCATATTACTAGGCTGACACTGTTGAAATATTGCAATGATGTAAGAAGCCTGTCAACAATCTTAACTCCCAAAGTGGTGATATTTTTTGGGATAAGGGAAAGAGCTTGGCATAGAACTGCAGTCACGAAACAAGAGTTTACTCAAGGCATGCTGCACCCTAGAAAACAATACAGAACATTTTTTCATTTCACTGACTCAATGTTTAAAGAAATGCCTGCTTAAGCTTTAACTATATTATATGGTTTTATAGTTCATGTATTTTATAGTGAAACAGAAGCAGAGCAAAGGACATTAGAGTTTTATAAAGAAAAGGTCTTGGATGAGGGGAATTTACTTTGGGAATAAGTAATTGGTATAAACATGGTAAAATGATGATGTAATGGGAGCATACACTTGTGTGTAAAATGAAGTATGTGGATGATAATGCTGCAGATTGGTACCCACTGAACTACTCTATTTTAGAATCATAAAATTACAGAATCACGGAATGGTTTGGGTTGGAAGTGACCTTAATGCTCATCTCATTCCAATGCCCCTGCCATGGGCCAGAACACTTTCCACTAGACCAGGGTACTCCAAGTCCCATCTGACCTGGCCTTGGACACTTCAGGGATGGGGCAGCCACAGCTTCTCTGGGCAGCCTGTGTCAAGGCCTCACCACTCTCACAGGGAAGAATTTCTACCTTAGGTCCAATCTAAACCTGCCCTCTTAGGTTGAGATCACTTACTTGTAGGAAGGTACCCTTGTTGATCTATTCTCCTCTAAATGTTTTCCATTAAATTTGAGGTTTATGTGTAGCAAGTCCAGTTCTGCTGTGTTTCTGCTTTGAGTATCCCTTCGAGAAAGTCTGAGGGACTTGTAGGATGAATGTGTTCACGTTAAGTAGATAATTTGCCCTTCTTAATGAAATACTAGTATCCCATAGTGATTAAGTACACAGTTTTCAACTTCAATTCAAAAGTGTAAATCCTGTTCTTGGGGCTACAACTGACGCTGCTTCTGCAGTGCAGTGATGTGCAGCTGGGTGCAGGTACAGTCCATGCCTCAGGCTGAGTGGTCTGGGAGACCCTCTGACCTTTGAAGATGGAACCTCAGTAGTGAACAGGTGGCTTTCCTTGATTTTGACTGACTAGTTCCACCAGAATTGGCAGTCCCATTTCTTCTCCTGTCATTTGGAATCTCTTTGCACCAAAAAAATCTCCTTGACCTCAAAGCCAGACTCTCTGAGTCTGCACTANCCAAAAAAATCTCCTTGACCTCAAAGCCCGACTCTCTGAGTCTGCACTGTCATGGGAGGTTTAGGTTGGATACCCCTGAGGGTGGTTGGGCACTGAACAGGCTCCCCAGGGAATGGTCACAGCACCAGCCTGACAGAGCTCAAGAAGTATTTGGACAATGCTCTCAGGCACATGGTGGGATTGTTGCGCTGTCCTGTGCAGGGCCAGGAGCTGGATTTTGATGATCCTTGTGGGTCCCTTCCAGTTCTGGACATTCTCTGAGTCTACACATCTGTCTCCAACATTCCAGACTGGCACAAGGGCATTTGCAAGGCATGTACCTTTCTGTGACACAGAGCCAGTGTGAAACAGTGCCACAGGGCAAGAAACTATGGGATACTGATTATTTTTGTATGTCCTACTTATTTTTAAAAAAACTTATAAAAAGAAGAGAATCTCCATTTGTTACCATTCTACTTGCCAGTCACAGGGCTTGTTCCCTCTCACCGATTGCTCTGGATCTGTGGAGAGCTGCTTCAGTTTCATAATCCCAGTCCAGTATCTTTAATATCATGCTGCTACTGATATATTTTTCACATCAGGAAATGAAAATGATTTTGATGAAGAGCAGTGCTAGTTTTAGCTCTAACATAGGATTAGTCTACTTTCCAATTCTTGTTTCTAAACAAAATTTGTGCCCACTGGAAATTATCCAGTTGGTTGAAAAATGCCATGGGAGCAGTTTGGTCAGGAATATTTGCTTTTTCACCCTGGGGTTTCTTCCATCTGCCTAATAAAACAATTATATCACTGTGAGACTGAAATTCCCATGTCTGTGTCCTGTCTGGAAGTGGATGGCACTGGTGGCTGTTGAACCAGATGGAAACCATTGCTTCTTTTTCTGCCTTTCTGTACCTGATACAGAGCCTGGATCTGTCATCTCAGCAATCCCTTTTTCAGTGCTGGAAACTGCTTGCTGAGTCCACATAAAACCTTTTTCCTGGCCTGCACGAGCCCAGTTTTCTGAGCCCAGTGTGCTAAATTCTTGATTTCATTAGCTACTATAACACTATAAAGTTCTAGGGGCTAATTAAGCTGTGGTATATATTGGAAATGAAAATTTGCTGTTGAAATCTTTTTCATTAGGCAGGTAAACCATTGTATGGTATTTCTTTGGTATTTCACTATTCGTGCAGCTTGAGATCCTGGTGTCCTCCAAAGACTGTGACCTGGTGGGGAAGAAAACAGCCTAAGTGTAAAAGTATTTCAAGCACTTTTTTTTTTTCACTGAAGCTTGTTCAAACTGGAAAGCATCTTCAGTTTTTTGTAGGTCAGTGCTGAACTGGAGGTTCCAGTGACGATGTAGAAGCAGCATGGAGAGAAGAGTGTGTCACCTGTTTATGCAGATGCTTTCCATCCATTTCCTGCCATGATCTGCAAAATCAAATTCACAATTAAACTTATCAGAGTGATAACAGCATTAAGAGGCATTGTACCCAGCAGATTATAGCTCATTTAAGCCTCCTCTGAGGGACCAAATCAGTAAATGTGAGAGAATGAGAAACTTGCACTCTTTTATAACTCTTTCAGTGCAATGTATGGACATAATCATTTTAGTCTGCGGAAGTTCTGCTGTTTGAAGTTAGGAGAAACAGACTGTTACCTCTGGTTATTCTCTTTTTTGAACTAACTAACTAACTAAATATATACACGTGTGTCTTATGTTTGAGATAGAACAATTCCTGTTGTGAGGAAAGTACATCCTATGTAATAATAAAAAGAAAAATGCATCAAGCTCAAATGTTCTCTTATAAACAATTAGTGAAGGAAGGACTACCAAGAGCAAGATAGGTTGAAAAGAAGATACACATAAAGAATTAACGATGACAGTGTATTTTCACTGCAAGCTACAGAAGGAGAGGTGCTCCATCCCTATGAGCATCTTTGTGGCCTCCTCTGGATCTGCTCCAGCAGGTCCATGTCCTTTTCTCATTGGGGTCCCCAGAGCTGGATGCAATGCTCCAGGTGGAATCTCACCAGAGTGGAGTAGAGGGGCAGAATCCCTTCCCTCACCTCCTGCCCTCGCTGGTTTTGGTCAAGCCAAGAGCATACATGATACATGTCAATATCCCCCAAATTTGTCGCATTTGTAAACAGGATGTTACCTTCTGTTCACACCTTTACTCTTTTCCAGCCCAGTGATGATTTTTTTCTTCATTTTCTTTTTACCTCTTCCTTACTCGTTTATCTCTGATACTGACATTTATGCCATTAAGCCAGAAACACTCTTCACATGTAGTTCATGCAGGTTTGCTAAAGACTCTTCAGCCACTTGGCTGCAGGCAGCGTGTTCCCATCTTTGGTTTATCTCCATCGTACAGAGAGCCTCCAGTCTCAGGGGCTGTAGCTCCTAGGAGCTGCTCAGACACACAGACAACAGACCTGCTTGAGTAATTTGCAAGTGAAGTGTAAGACGGGGAATGACAGATGGTCGAGCCAGACTGGGAAGAGCAAGGAACAGTGAAGCAGCTCAAGCAGAGCGTTAGACAGTGGTCACGGGGCTGCTGGTGGTGCCCCCTGACTGTGGGCTGCAGGGGCAGCGAGGGAGCAAGAGAGGATGATGAGGGGATGTGCGCTGGTGGGTCAGGAGTTTCCCTTGTACCTGTTTTCGACGGTTAAACATTTATGGGGCACCATGAGATTAGGTTCTATTCTGCTTCCTGCTTGTTGTTTTTTTATTCATAGTCACTTTCAAAATTGCTGGTGTCCTTTCCAAACCCAGACAAGTTGAAACTGTATTTTTAGTTGTGTTCGTGCAGTTTGCAGTGTTAGAAGAGAGGGAGGAGAGAAAGCATTCCCCATGACTGATGAGAAACAGCTGAAATGCTATAAATGTTGATCACTGTAGGCAAAACAGTAAATCAGGAATGGGCAATGCAAGCATTTTATTTGTTTAAACTGTCCCATGGCTTGTTCTTGTTTATTTTTCTAGTTTAACTGGGTTGACAGTGTCAGGGAATGCATAGTGTGTATTTTATGGTTGTTTTACAACATTGAATCTCCAAGAGTATAAATAAAGCACAGTTTCTCAGCTCTTGGTGTTCCCTTTATTACAGTTCCTTCTTGCATTCAGCATTTTGCACACTGACGTCCTGACTCTGCGTCACAGCAACAGAGGTGTCCCCTGACATTTCAGTACCTCAGTAACAGATTTTTTAGAGGCTGAGGTTTCTGTACTCCACCAGGGGGTTGTGTAGAAGTAAAATGATTTGGAATGACTTATGGAAACTCTGGTTCTACTCCCAGGGTTTCCTGTAAGCTGTCACTGTGACTGTGAGTCCGTCCTGGCCTCCGTGTCACCACACAAACAGGACAGTGGGGTACCTCAGAAGCCATGAGGAGATGGAATTGTAGTTGCCAAAGATCAGTGAAAAATAGTGTCGTAAGAGGATGGATATTTATGTGGCTTTTCTTACAGTTGCAAAGTTTATACGCTTAATATTAGGAAGAAATTCTTTACTGTGAGGGTGATGAGGCCCTGGCACAGGTTGCCCAGAGAAGCCATGGCTCCCCCATCCCTGGAATTGTCCAAGGCCAGGTTGGACAGGGCTTGGAGCAACCTGGGATAGTGGAAGGTGTCCCTGCCCATGGTAGGCGGTTGGAATGAGATGATCTTTAAGGTCCTGTCCAACCCAAACCATTCTTTATTTCTGTGAATATTAATAATTTTCACACAGCTTCTCATAATGAATAATTTCAATTTTAGTTTCATGCACATGTTTGACCACTAATCCCTTATTTATTATTATCCCAAGCACTTCAGTTTGGTTGTGGGGTTGTTTTCTTTTTTCTTTTCCTAGAGTATCACCTAACTATTTTTATGAGAGGTATGGGCTTGTGTCTACATTAGCATTTTGAGTCTGAGCTGGGGATTCTCATGAGGCAACTTTCCCGTTGCCCTTCATTAACTGCGCTTTTTGTTCACAGAACAGTTCATGAACTGGATGCCTTTCAGATGCAATTAATATAGAAGATGCACTCTAGTAGTGTGCCTGATATCCTCCAACTGCTAATAGGTGTTCAGTCCATGGCACCTGATCAGAAAGTCCTCAGCACCAACTGTTTTGCTCCAGAGATCTGCTCCTGGAGCACTCCATATTAATATAAATGTAGCAGCTTTTGGTAAAAACTAATTAAGGTTGTTTTTCTTCCTTATTTTGTTTGCTAAATTAAGATAATAAGAACTTTAGGAACATACACACAGTAATTTGTTCTTTGTGCTACCAATTAATTGTTGGGCTTAACAACAGCAACAAGACAAAATCGATAGCTGGTATTGTACTATGAGCATTCTTAAATCCAATGCAGAAGAACCCCATGGAGTTCACTACATACTAAATTATCTACCCAGTTTTTGTTTGAAATCTTAAAGCAAACAAAAATGGATGGGTTTTTTTCAGGACAGTCTGAATATTTTCTTCAAGTTTTTGTTATTCTTCAAGTTTTCTTATTTTGTTACTATTTTTACCATTCTCAAGCCAAAATGTAAGGCTACTATTTGAAAAACAAATGCATTAGATCCTCCACAAATCTGTCCAGGTTTTGGGTTTTTTTCACTGCCAAATACAATGCAAAAGAGGAAAAAAAAAGATCAAGTATTAAGTGAGGTTGCACAATAAGGGTAGCCAGCACAGGAATCAAAAGTAGCTTTTCAGGGAACAAAGAGTGATGTCTTTACAGAACACTCCACAACACTGGGGGTGAAACTAATGGATCTGGTCACAGAAGGTGCAGTTGGCCAGCTGGTTTGAAAGAGCACTTCCAGCATTTCAGGGAGCTCCTACAGCATCTGGAACTTGAGTGCTCCAGGTACAGTGTCCTCAGAAAAGCTGTGGCCGATGATACAGTAAAAGAACAGTGCTCCTGTAAAGAACAAATGTAAAGTGTGGATTTTTCTTTTAGCTCAATCGTAGGGTGTGAAATTGAATTGAGAACTCTCCAAACTATATTAAATCACCCCCTTGGCATTGCCACAGGAACAGTTTATTTCATCTTGAAGGAGCCTTTGGTTTCCAGATCAGTGGAGCTAAGCAGGAGGAATGTGCGTCACATTGAGGTAAACAGGGATGTGAGCTGGTTAAAAACAGAAAAGGCAACACAGCAAAATTCTGTGCCCCTGACATTTGTCAGCCTCTTCCGAAATGTGAATGCATTTCCATTAAGCTTCGGGCCAGATATTATCTCTGTACCTTTTGTTGTGCTGTTGAGTTGGAAGCCGAACATAAATTTATTTGGTTCAGCTGATTTTTCAAGAGGGAAATCTGTGTTGTTTCGTTCACAGGAAGGTTTGCAGTGCTGTCATGCCTTGGTGGGCATGTGATGCAGGAGGGCTGGTGATGAGGGATGGCTCTTCCTGCCTCAGTCCCAGTGTGAGGTGGGACCAGCAAACTTCTTCCAGTGCCCGACCTGCTTTTGCCATCACAGCCCTTTGTGGGATGACGAGTTGCAAATGTCTTTACTACACTGTGTAACGTCTGTTATACTTTGTCTCAAAGTCCCTCTCTGGAACAAGACATTGAATCTGCAAGCAGTAAGCCTTATATCAAATATTTCTGCTGTCAGAATGATTCTGGCACAGCGTGAAGGCAGAACCCTCGACACATCCTTCAGGACCTAAAAATTCCACACAGATGCCTCCCAACAGCCCCAGTGTGTAAGGATAACACGGCAGGATGGGAGCCATGGACCAGGGCTGTGTTTTGTGCCCCGTGTGCTCCTGTTCAGGGTTGGTTCACTGCAAATTGCAGAGCAATGAGGTCATTTAGCATCACGTCTGGAATACAAACTGTGCATCCTTGACATAGTAAAGCTTAAAGGTATTAGACCCCCCCTTTATCAGGATCACAGTAGTGCAGGCAAATCGATCTTCATTTAACTGGAGAGAGCAAGATTTAATGTATTTTTTAACCTGCCCCTCTCAAATTTATTTTGGCTTTAGTGTTTTGTTTCATCTTTGGTTCACAATTTACCTGACCTTCACCCCTTGAACACAAGAGAAAGCCAAGCACAGAACAAACTGAGTAGACTGGGATGGCAAACCTGGGTTGGCTGGTTTGTGTACTGAGACAATTGTTTGATTTTGGAAGAAGTTAATTACTGCCGTGTTTAATGTAAATAAATAAACCCAGGCTCTTTCCAGCCCTATCTCAGCTAACTTCAGGAGGGCTTTGCACTGATTTCCAAGTAACCGGGTGGTCATTGCAGAATGCTTTGTAATCTGATGACCTGACAAAATAGTCAGTGTCCCCTGGTTTTCCCCCCTTTCAAAATGTCTCACATGTAGAAATGTTGTCCTCTTAAAATGTACCCTGCTGAATGACAGGTGGAAAGACACATTTTCATGCTGCTGCTTCCAGCTGTGGGATTGTATGAGGGATTCCCTTTAGTAACAGAAGAAACTTCCTGCAAACCAGCAGTCAGACAGCAGTATTCACTGGGAATATTTTATTCAAATTATACCCTGCCCCACTTGTAAGGAGGAAGATCCCACACTCTCACCTGCAGCTACCTCCAGTGAAAGGTGAAGTAAAAAACTATGACCTGGATCCCCTATTGCCTTAAGGGGATGTCGGAATAGTAAATTTGTATTTTATTCTCTGGCCATTTCTCAAAGGTAATAGGTCAAGACCATAGGAACTTTCTATTCATCATTGGTTTAAAATATTTCCTCTATTTACAGCACTCTTGGAATTTTAACTGAGAGTCAACAGTGGTTTTTCATATGCACTTCCAGGATTAACCAATGAGTTTCACCTTTTGAGAAGCAGAGAATTTGATTATTGATGAGGCTGTTGTTTACACTGGCTGCTTGTCGGGGTTCCTGCCTTTAAGGAATTTTCTCATGTGAGTTGTATCAAGCTGCTTGCTTGTTTTGTGTGGCTCATGAAAAAATTGTTTAAAGCACTTCAGGTGAACCCAGTTCTTTTAAGTTCTCATTAGACAAATCAGGATCCCTTTTTCTTTTCCTCCCATGTCCTCTCCATTTGTCTTTCAGAACCACAGAAATGCATAGTGCTCACCTCTAGTCTTTCCTTCTTACCCTTTTCATAAAAGTAATCAGTCTTTTTTCCTACTTCTGGGCCAATGGCATTTTGAAATGTTACAGGTCTGGTGCTAAATAACCTCTTCAATTTAAGTCTAAATCTTTTAAAAGGCAGTCTTTGTTTAATAGCAACGCTGTTGGTTATTTTAATTCTGCTCTCTTTCCCTTGACACCATTTACTGATTTCCTTGTACTCAGATGCAGCAGGAAACACCTCGTACTTTGGGTTCTGTTCCCAAGGCAAGATCACAGAATCAAAGAAATCCCAGAATGATTTGGGTTGGAAGGGACCTTAAAGACCATCCAGTTCCAACCCCTGCCACGGGCAGGGACACCTTCCGCTAGACCAGGTTGCTCAGCTCCCTGCCCAGCCCGGCCTTGAACACTTCCAGGGATGGCGATCACCTGCCTTTACCTCCTGCGACAGGTTCACAACTTCTCTGATCCTCCTTGCAATCTTTTGTTGCTCTTCTATCTTGCCTCCATGTTCCTTAATCCTGGATGAGAAGAGCCATACACAGTATCCAGGCTAGGTCATTACAATACCCCTCATGTGGCAGTGACATATCCCAATCCTGAAACCACTTCCAGCTGATACTTTCTAGCCTTCTGTTTTATTATTTTTGTTAAATGTGTGTCACTTTAGTGACTCCTTTATCCCCCTAGAAGTACCCGGTGTGCCTGTCCTCTTAGCTACAAACAGGGAATTAATCTGTTCATAGATTGCTTTTGTTTCAGGACTCTTCAGTGCACGGCTTCCACGTGTTCTACCAAATTCTGTCTTTTTTCTCATGCCTCATGAGAGCTCCGCAGTGTTGCAACCAGCATGACTATTTGGAAACAGAATACATTCAACTCTGAGATAGGAGTTTATGTCTTGCAGGGATATTTATATGCGGTACAGAACTAATTTCAGGAAAAGTGTATTTCATCATTGTAAATTATATCTGTTTCCCTCTTGTGGTTAGTTCCTTGGATTATCTTTTACATAAATGAACAGGAAAAATTAAAATAGGGAAAATGCTTTCCTTATTTGCTTGCAAAACTCTAGGAAAAACATTAGGCTAAAGTTTGAAATCACAGCCATCTCCTGAATCAAATGTGTAGCAAGGGTGATAATGAGTGTAAACAGACTAAATAATAAAATGTAATTTGGGTTCTGAATTCTAGGGCTCTAATCCAAAACTCACTGATGTCTGTGGAAAGACTTCCATTGATTTGAATTAGGCCTTGGCTTTTGTCCTGAGTGAACACAATACCAGTGGAGCTATTCATGAAAGAAATGTTTGGAAATAAATCACAGGAACTTGCTGTGTCAGAACCCAATTCACTTGCTAATTGTGGCTGTCATGTTTTACAATGCTCATTGTGTCGATACTTTGTCATAGTCCCTCACATGAACTAACCAAATTCAATCTTAAAAAAATAATTTGCTGCCGCTGCTGTAATTGGAAGGTTGTTTCTGGATCATTACTCTGATGTTTGAAACCTTCTTTAACTTCTAGCCTAAACCTATTTATGCTAACTGTTGCAAGTTGGTTTATGATGACATAATCTAGATTTACTCTGTCCACTGAGCTTTGTCTTTCCTCTGAACAGTTCTGCTAAACTCCTTCTGACTGTCCCATCTCCTCTCAGGCTTTGCTTTGTTTTCCTAAATAAGCCAAGCATTTTAATTTCTTATTCAGTAAATTGTTAATTCATAGAATTATGGAATGGTTAAAGATGGAAAAGACCTTAAGATCATTGAGTTCAACCATTAACCCAGCACCAGTTTGTTCACCACTAAACCATGTCCCCAAGTGCCACCTCGACACACCTTTTGAGCACTTCCAGGGATGGTGATTCTATCAGTTCCCTGGGCAGCCTGTTCTGATGCCTGACAACACTTTCAGGGTAGAAATGTTTCCCAACATCTAACCTGAACCTTCTCTGGAACAGCTCAAGGCCGTGTCCCCTTGTCCTGTCCCTTGTTCCCTGGAAGCAGAGCCTGACCCTCACCTGGCTGCACCCTCCTGTCAGGGAGTTGTGGAAAGTAAGAAGGTCCCCCTAAGCCTCCTCTTCTCCAGGCTGAGCCCCCCCAGCTCCCTCAGCTGCTCCTCATCACACTTGTACTCCAGACCCTTCCCCATCTCCGTTGCCCTTCTCTGGACACACTCCAGCACCTCCCTGTAACCTTTATCTGGATCCATTCCCATTAATCTTCTTAGGATACAGGCAACAAACCCTGCATTTTTAATGAGGTGCAGCAGTGCTCTATATAATGCTGTTATACTTTCCTTGCTTTACTGGAAATACTTTTTCAGATATACCCAGTATATATATATATATATATATATATATATATTTCACTGATCATTGTTACCATGTGATTTACAGGGCCTTGGTCCCAGGTGAGCTCCCATTTAGTGCTGGAAATAGTTTTTATTGAGGAGGGCATAGGTTTGCCCTTGTCCTCAGAGGCTTTTAGCTCCTGTCTGTCTCTCCAGCCCTCATTTCCTCCTTGCATGGTGCTCTGTTTGTCCTCGGCATTGGCTGTCGTAAATGATAACCATCAAGCTGGGGTAATCAGCAGCTTTAATTAGTGTGGTCCTGCTTTGTGCTAATTTAGTTAATTTAGAAAACAAACAAAAAAAAAAACTTTGGGAACTGCTGCAGGCGGTGAATGATGGGTGATGGGAGCTGACAGAAGGTGATAGAAAGAGCAGGGGAAAGGTGCCCAGTGTTGGGCAGAGGGACAACGAGATGAAGAGAGGACACGGAGCCCGCGAGGGAGAAGTGAGAACTTGGTCAAATGAAGACTACTCACATTTTCCAGAGCATTAATTGGGCCTCATGAAGACATACTTGGGATGGATGAAGACACTCCAAAATCCCAGAAATAAATGGATAACTCATGACTTTCTGCATTTTGATTGTTTAAGAGTAGCAACACTGCTGCTTGACTTTGGTTGTTCCTTTTTTTTTTAATAAGTTTTCAAAATGCTCTGAAAGTTTAAAGACTGACTTTCTAAAAGCATTTTAAAAGTACTGAATCCTGAAAGCACTTTAAAAGTCCCGAATTGAGAGGGTTATGAGTCTTGAATAATTTATCCACAAAACTTGAAAGGGAGAGAATTTGCTTAGGTCTTTAAAATGTATATGATAAATTTTCTTATAGATTGGAAGGACTCTGAAAGACTTTTATCCAGATAAGTACATTCAGCAGATATTAGAAGTCACAGGCAATAGCAATTAAGGCATAAGGCGTTTCCTGGGAATTAATATCAAGCTGGGAGTAGTGGGGATGGCTCAAGATGCAGCTGAGGGCCATTAACTTCACTTGATGATTAATGACCTCTGCTGAGGTCATTATTATTATCAGCTGAAAACATAGAAAAATCCAGATGTATGAATCTTTTTAATGGGAGTTGCAATTTCAGTCAGTGCAGTGGAAGTGTCCCCACTGTGGATAGACTGTCCTGTATTAATACCAGATAGAGGGTTTGATTTCCCTCCTCCCCATGGCATTTTCAGGAGCGTTAATCAAAGCTGGATCTCTAAAGCTGTGCCAGTATCAAATTGAAAAGCAAGCAGAATAAAGTCCAGAGTGCTTTAAAGTTCTCCCAATGTGGCAGTGACAGGCATCCAGGACTTAATCAGCCTTTTTTAGAGTTCTCCATCTATCCCTTTCAGTGCCTAATGAGAGTCTCAGTGTTGTCCAGGAATGGGCCCAGAACATGTCTTTCATGTATCTATATATATCTATATCTATATCTATATATATATATATATGTATATATGTATGTATATAAATAGAAATACCTTGACATCTCTCATAGAGTCATAGAATTGTTTAGGTTCGAGAAGACCTTCAGGATCATCAAGTCCCCCACTAAACCGTATCTAAATATGTAATTAGGTTTGTTTACTTAAAGATGCATTTAAGAAATGTACTGAAGAAGTCTGAAATAGGTAATAAAGGTAGCACGAAGACATAAGCTTTAATTAGTCACTTTATCTTTCATTTGGACTATGTTTCTGAGCGCTGTGTAAGTCCTACTTTACACAGACACTGGGCCCCTGTCCCTTTCTCTCCCTTCCCCCATCCCTTTTTCCCTGCTCATTGTGAAGGTTGTAGCATCAAAATTCCAATCAGGACCAGACTGAGATGACTGCTGCTTTTGGCTGACCTTTATACAAAAGCCACTGGATGTAGGCTTCTGCTTAAGAAAATGGAATTTTTCAAAAATGTAAGCAAAGCAGATAAAAAGCATAACTGAGGTGTGAAATGTTGACAATTTGGACACTGGGCTGTAAGATAGACCCGCTTGTACAAACCTATGCACTGCACACTGTTTTGGGAATTGCTGCATGCCTTTAGCCACCCTCTGCCAAACCACGGAGCGCTCGCCTCTCTTTTTTTCTTTCTTTTTCTTTTTTTATTCCTCCGAAGCATCTCCTGCGGTGAGAGGAAGAAGTGAGTGAGGTCAGGCAGAATGAAATGAAAATCTTGAAAGCTTAATAGACCATAGGGAGGTTCCTTTGAAAGGGTGCCAGCGATGGAATATCAGTTATGGGGAAGGAGACCACAGAGTTGGCAGGGAATGAAAGGAGGTGCGGTGCATGCGCATTGCGGTGTCACAGTCCCTGCCATGGACTGCGCTGCTTTCCTGTTAACTCCTGAACAAATGTCTCACTCTGGCAGTAGTTACTCCCACAGTGCTGTTAGTGCTCCCTATGCAGCTGCACTGTGCTTCAGGATGCATTTTTCTAAGAAGTTCTGAATTCTTTGTTTTGCTTGTAAGCTCAGTAGATGAGAACTGAAGTATTGATGAGATTACATAAATTGCATTTTCTTTTTTATCTTCTGCAGTCTCTACCAGTTATCCACTCTAAGGGATAAGAAATTGTTTTCCTGAATGAGAAGAAAAGAAGTCATATTTTAAAACATATAAAAATGTGATGACTTGCAGAGATAGCAAAGTAAACAGAATCCCGGAATAGTTTGAGTTGGAAGGAACCTTAAAGATCATCTCGTTCCAGCTCCCCTGCCATGGGCAGGGACACCTTCCACTAGACCAGGTCGCTCAAAGCTCCATCCAGCCTGGCTGGACACTTCCAGGAATGGGGCAGCCACATCAGGCTATTGTATTTATACATGAAGTTATTATGCAACCCCCTGACATAAGAGCCCTCAGTGTATATGAAATGGTATGGCAAATGGTCTCAAACACTGGGGTTTTTTTCAGAATAAAGCACTCTTAAAGGGCTTTGGTCTGGCTGATTCTCCATCTTCTAATATTTCAAGTCTTGGTTGCAGTAGTGAAAATGCTCGGATTTGATGTGCGACTCACTGGATGGCAGTCTGAACTCTGAATAAATGTGAAGGCTGAACTAAATGATAACTGCCCCCTTTCAGCCTCAGCATTTTATGAATCAGTGCTTGTGTGAATTAAAAGACCTGCGCAAGTGTCAGGATTGATTTAAGGACTTTGGTTTTATTTGATGGTGTGGAACTTATCCTCAGTATGCTCACAGCTTGCAGAGAAATCACAGAGAGTCTGAGCCTCCAGGGCTGCTAACATACCTTGAATTTCTGATCATCTCCAGGTCCATCCATGTGGTACACTTCAGACCGTTCTTTTACAGGGTTGAAATATCGATATTTTTGTCGTGGTTTTGAATGTGTTTCTGCAGCTACACATTTGGAAGCCTGAAGTTTGTCTTTGGGACAGGTCACAGTTTTTAGTTATCCAGTTTGTTTCCCAGATGCTACAGGACCTCTCAAGGCACGAATGTGTGTCCTTTAAGTATTTAAATGGCAGAACATCCAGAAAAACACAACATGTGATACAAAATACTGCAGTGCTGATGTGGATGTAACCCTCGGTTCCAGCCCTTGTCTGCTGACTCCATTGTAATTCAGCACAACGGTTGCTTTTGTACAGATGAGCCGAGCCCACAGTTGTCTGGTGTTTTCAGTCATGTGCCCTTTCAGCTTCTTTTTATATGTCACTGTCACAGTTTTGCTCAACTTTTATGAGAATTTCTATAGCTGCTGGGTTCTCAATTTGAAAACTTCTTCCCCTAAACCTTTTGCAAAGTTCAGCACTACCAGACCAGTGCTTTCCTTAATTTCTTTTCACAGAGCCTTTATTTGTCTATGGACACCTGTCCCCAAAGGCTGCAGGTTGAAACCTCCTGGTTAAACAGTTGTCCAGTTTCAGGTTGTTCTTTTACACAGGCTGATGTGACAGAGCACAAAATTAATCTTCATCTTTATTTCTTTTTCATTGGCAGGAGAAATTTGAAGGTTTGTTCCGTGCCTATGATGACTGCGTGACATTCCAGCTGTTCAAAAGCTTCAGGCGTGTGCGGATAAATTTTAGCAGTCCCAAATCAGCTGCTCGTGCCAGAATAGAGCTGCACGAAACACAGTTCAGAGGGAAGAAGTTAAAGTTGTATTTTGCACAGGTAATGAAATCTGGAACCTACTTCTGTGTCAGTGCATAGCTTTTATAGAAATACTGTGCAGTAACTCTGAATAAAAGTAATAAAGGTTTCTCCCACGCCCAATCTCTCTGAAAAAAGATTACTTAAAACTTCCTTATGTTGACTGAGCGGTACCTACCCTGAGGGTCTGCAGTAACTTTAAGGGACTGCTTAGGACTAAAGTTGCTCATTCAACACACAGAATTACATATCTTAGAGGTGATTTACAACATCAGGTGTTGTCTGAGGTAACTCTCTAAACTAACTACTAAAAAAAAGCACTAATGTAAAGAATCTAAGTGAATTTAAAAAGGTAGGGCTGGATTACTTATTTGACTGCAACTCTGAGCCACAGTCAGGCTTCCTCCTGCCTTTTTGGCTTTTCCTTACAGAATATATGAATTACAAATACTGAATTCTCTAAAAGGAATTTATTGAGTCCAAGTAAAAGGAAGAAGGTAGGGGAAGAACAGCATTCCCATCCTGGGGCCATAGGTGATTATATCCATCTCTTGGAGCTGTCAGGTGGAGGTTCAGTTCTCCTTGGCCAAGGGAGAGAGAACACAGCTCTCCCACAGCCTGGGCCCCAGCCAGGCCATAGGAGGTTGAGAGAGGTTGAGAACCCAACTACCACATCTTCTGAATGCATTTAAATAAATTGCTTGTGTGGCTTGTGAGATACCCACGACGAGTGTTCATGAGCAATGTAGGTGTGCTTTGAGCTGCCAGATTGGCCTTTCAGAGGTCTGAGGTTAAGGGCTGGCTCATTTGAAGCTATCAGGCAAACCCAAGAGGCTGTTAAATTGTGAGCCTCTTGACCCTGGTCAGAATAGGAGCTGTTTTGAGCGTCGGCAGAAGCAGAACCACAGAGGATACGAAACTACAGTTGTGAAAAAATATGCTTAACGAGTTATATGAGCTCAGAAGATCTTACAGTTGGATTGAGGTGTTGAGAATCTGCCTCAATCCCATTTTCTATGCCTTAATCTCTGAGATCTTGCTCTGAATTTTTTTCTGAAAGGTTTCAAAACCTGCAGTTAAGCAGATCTGAGAATCATTTCATTCTAACTGCACAATCAAAAGGCTAATTGAAAACTTGGGTTAACAAGAAAAAGAAAAATGTGCATAATAGTGGTTAGTCTTCCTATCTAAGCTGATTTCCTGCACAGCCATTCCGGTACCTGCACTATCCTCTTCGGTACACATAGTCTTAAAAGAGCTTATTAGTTGTGTCCAGAGAATGAAGATATGGAAGCACCACAGTGTCTGGATCAGTGTCTGGCCTGAGCCAGACTGAATAACCACTTCCAGATCTAGTTCTGGAGAACATGGAGTTGGGAGTGACCCAGACTGGCTCTTTGCAAACCCCATTCTGCTATAGCAGGGTGCCACCCCAGCACCCTGACATGTTTGCTGTCATGGAAATACAATTCATTGTTTCTGTGCTCGAGCTGGTAGTAACCTTCTCAGGTGTGGCTGCAGTACAGTTCATTTATGTCAAGGCTTCTTTAACATACTAGAAAAGAGCAGGAATTAAACTAGATAATTTAAGATGGAAATAAAATGAGGACAGTTGCAAATAACTAAGGAACATGATACATTCCTTTATCACTTCAACTAAAGAAATTAAATTTTTAGGAACCTTTCTGAAGTTACTTATACGGCCTTGTTGCAGGAGATACTGGTTTCTTGCGTAATGACTGTTTTTATTTAGGTGTTTAGACCAGGAGACCACAACAGTACCTTTTCAGCCTCAAAAATCTCTGAACTAGCAGCTGTGGGTACCAAAGCTTTGCATTTATCCTCAGAGAAGGCACACCATAGGCACAGACATTGTAGCTTTGCTGATGTAACAGCCCCACACTGTGCATTTACTGCAGAGGCACCATCTGTAAGGCTGAGATGAAATTCGTCTCCAGGCCTTCTCTGCTGAGACTGATGCTGAAACCCTGCCTGGTGGCATTTGGGATGAGAAGGGTATGATTTGAGCAATCATTCCATTTAGCCATCCCGTGTGGATGCAAAGCTGGATATGAGGCAGCAATGTGGGCTCACACCGCAGGTACCCTGGGCTGCATCACCCACAGTGTGACCAGCAGGTCAGGGGAGATGACTGCCCTCTGCTGAGATCCCACCTGGAGTCCTGTGTCCAGCTCTGTGTTCCCCAGCATAGCAAAGGCATGGATCTGTTGGAGTGAGTCCAGAGGAGTCCACAAAGATGCTCAGGGGGCTGGAGCACGTCTGGCTATGAAGAGAGGCTGAGAGCTGGGCGTTTCAGCCTGGAGAAGAGAAGGCTCCAGGGAAACCTCGCTGTGGCTTTTCAGTACTTAAAGGGGGCTTTCAAGAAGGATAGGAATGGACCTTTTGGCAGGGCCTGTTGCGATAGGACAAGGAGCAAGAAGTTTTAAACTAAAAGAGGGTCATTTTAGACTGGATGTAAGCAAGAATTTTTTTTCTGTAAGAGTGGCGAAACACTGGCACAGGTTGCCTGGAGAAGTTGTGGATGCCTCATGCCTGGAAAAATTCAAGGCCAGGCTGGACAGGGCTCTGAGCATGGCAGGAGGGTCGGAGTAGATGACCTTTAAAGGTCCCTTCCAACCCAGACCATTCTGTGATTCTGTCCTGTACTAAACAATGTCTTTCTTCTGCTTTAAAGATTCAGACTCCTGAGACAGATGGAGACAAGCTTCATTTGGCACCACCACAGCCTGCAAAACAGTTTCTCATCTCGCCTCCAGCCTCCCCACCTGTAGGGTGGCAACCAATAGATGATGCAACACCTGTCATCAACTACGACCTCCTTTATGCAGTTTCCAAGCTTGGACCAGGTAAGCTTGTGGTCCTTGGGTGAAAATGTGTCAGGAAAAGCAGACGAGAAGTATCAGCGTAGATAATAACTGTAGAGGGAGTTGGCATAAAGCCTTTAAGTTGCATTAAAATTTGGATTTAAGTTGCTGGATGTCACCTGGTTCTTTCCTTCAGAATGAGTTTTGCCATCTGTAGGCACAGAGTTGTGTGTTACCTGCAGCTCCTGAGTGCTGTTGGGTTAACAGCAGATCAAAGCTTGCTTACACAATTTATTGTGCTGGGGTTTGTGCTTAGATGAGACAACTGATGGTTTAGGTGGGGACTGGACAAATGTTTGGTTGTGAACACGAGGAGATTTTGCTGTACATAACATTTAGTCAGTACTGCATTCCAAGGTGCAGATTTCTCATAGATATCACGGCACATCCACAGGAGGGGAGAAACTCTCATGTTAACAAGTTTGTTGAGGGAGAACTACCGTTCCCCAATCCCAGTGGGATTGCTCTGTTAGGAATGCTCATTTCCTGCTGAAAGCTACGCAGGAGGTGTGGGATAAGTTGCAGCCTCCATTAACTCAGGATAGATGTCAATGGGTAACACATCCAGGCTTTCTTCTGGATGTTGTCCCATCTTTGGCTAGTGCCAGGAAGTGAAGCTAGCTGGGATTTTCAGACAATGCTCTTTCTCTTAGAAAATACTCATCTGATGAAACCAAAACTTTTCATAGGAGAGGGTTACTTTTGATTTAATGAAGTCATCTATACAACAAGTTTTCTTTCAAAGCTGTTAAAATGTCCTCTTTTAGAAATTTCAAAATGAACAAGTTTCAGGTCTAAGCAGTATCATTTACAAATTAATCTAATTTACATTCATAAGCCACAAAGAAAAAATAGCTTATTAAATTATCTTCGTACTGAAATAAAACATTTCAGATCCAATCTAATAACAATTGTGGGGGTGAGCTCATGAAAATTTAGCAGTTTATTTTTGAAATTCTTGTGGGATGAGAGAATTGTTTTTTCCCCAGCTGAACTGGGGATGCTGCTTGCTCGCTCTGAGAGCAGCTTCCAATTGCAGACATCTTATCATTGGGGCTTTTGTGCAACTGCACCAGAGTAACTCAGAGCTGGAGTGCGTGGGGTGCAGGAAGATGTTTCGTGATTCACAAGGTTTGCAGTATTATCTCCTGTCTTTTTCACATGGGATCTCTCACAAGGGGAAAATACCTATCAGGAGATTCCTGTGGTTTGTTCCCCTTCAGCAGGAAAGCCCACAGAAAAAGGCAGTCAGGTGTAACGCTTCATACTGTATTGCATATTATTATTTCCAGAAGTGATACTTTGCTTCTAAACTGCTGAATAAAAGAAAAACAAAAACCTCCTTTTTTTTCCTTTGATGCAGCAGTGTTATAAATGGAAACATGTAAACGAATTCCCGAGCTAGCTGGGTAATAAATCAATTCCTGTTCTGGAGCAGTGGAATATGAAATATCACTCATTGTCCCACACTCCGGGACAGCTTTGCGTGAAGGTCAAATTCACCCGGATTTAAGGAGCCTGCAGGGAGCAATATGAAAAGCCATTGTGTGCTCTCTTCTTTCTATTTTTAGCACTTGTTAGAGGGATCAATTTTAGTTAACTGCAGTGGCGGGTTTAAAATAGTGTTGCTGTTCTCAGTTGTGCATTTGCTATGTTTAGAATTTCATTGAAAAACAAATCCCACTAACACTCATTTCTCCGTATTGCAGCAGTCAAACATACTGCTGGACATCAAACAGCACTGATAGCCTCAGCAAAGTGACATTTTTTTCACTCAAAAACACAATTTAAAATGTAACTATGCCTTATCAGCTGTTGAAAAGCACCCACTTGGCACAATTGTTCACAGAGATGTGAATGTTAGAATCTGACTTCCATGTCTTTAACTTGTGAGGAATCTTTGCTGTATTAAATGCAGTGATTTGGTAAAATAAACATCTGAGGAGCAAGAAAACTCATTAGAGCTTCTAAATAGTGAACAGTGTCTTTGTATGTCCTCAGCATAAGGTGAGTTTTACTGTCCTCCTTCGCTGGGAATGTAAGATGCACCACTTGGACACAGACCCATGCTCTCATTTCCCGTTCCATGAACACAGGTCACCTCCTGTCACAGCACCCTGCCGTTATCATCAGAGCCACAAAATTAGAGACCAGAACTGTCCCTGGGTGCAAAGCATTGGGAGATTTGCTTCAGAGTATAATGAATATACTGGAAATGAATTAACAGATTTGCCATGTGCCATCAGTTTTGGGACAGGTGTTTTTCTGCAGCAGTGGCAGGCTGGCATCTCGGAGATCTAATGGAGCAGATTTCTTTCTGCTGTGCTCAAAAGTAAGCTGGCTTTTGGTCCTTCCACATGAAATTGAGATCAGTGAGGGTGCATTTATTCCTTAGGGAAGATCGTGGCATATTTAATTAAGTTCCTGGATGATTGATGTATATTCTCACTTTCTGCAGATGCAGAAATTAGGCTTTAAATGAGGCATGAACAGAGTGCCGTAGATCAGTCAGAGCCAGGAAACATAACTGTGCCTGCTGCTGACCACCAGCCTACAATTTTTTCAATATATTGCAGATAAAGGAATGTAATTGTTAATCAGTTTGATGGAAAACACTATCACTGTCTAGAGAACTTGCAGCAGTTTGAAATGCTGGTGAAGACGTGAAGGTGTTGTGCTGAGCTGGGGTGGTCATTTGGCTGTTTGCCTGTCAGGTCCAGGTTGTATCCTTGCCTGGCCTCGCTTGGACCTAACGTTTTCCTAGAGGAATGCCTGCAAGCTGCCAAGCTGTTGTCTAGTCTAGGCCCTCATGTCTTTTCCACAACATTTTATAAGGTCTTAGTTTCATCCTACTGAGGAAGACTGGAAATAATTTTATATGAGAAATGTTTGCAAAGTGGAGGGAGAGGGAATCTCCAGGTCCAGGCTGTATCTACAGCAGAGCTGCTCCTCTCAAAGGAAAGGCAGCTCTTTGCCCTTTATTAGTGCAGTGATTTACAAACCATCCTCTTGCAACTAGAATATGCCCTTTCTTTTCTGGAAAGCAGTCCTTTCCCTATCCTCTCCCCAGCCTGTCCATATCTGCCCTCTTTCCCCCACTGCCTCTTTCAAACCTGTCACCCCAATTTCTTCACAACAGATTGCCATGTACTCCCTCCTTTCTAACTCTGCATTCCAGAGTGCCTTTCCCTGGACCCCAGGTGCTACCCTGGTGTTTTGGTTTGAGCCT